>JBAMMX010000028.1:367500-942500 GCA_037126225.1 Dillenia turbinata | reverse complement strand
TTTACCTCCCCCTCTTGGTTCAAATGTGTTGTTATAGAGAATTAATCCTTTGCTCTCCACATAAGTGGAGAATTAAACATCATACCTCTCAGCACTTTACCTCCCCCTCTCTGTACAAATTTGTTGTCATGGAAAATTGATCCTTTGCACTCCTAAGGCCCCAAAAAGCTTTTAACCATCATGCTACTTAAACCCTTTAATTGTATAATGCTTAATTTATATTATATTTCATATTTTTAAACATTCCACTTTTTTATTATTTTTAATTTATTTTCTATAAATTTCAACTTTCTTTACTCATCCTTCAAACACATCTTTCATGACAAAACAATTCTTTAAGTGTTTAAATTTATAGAGTTGACCTTCCCGATAACCCAAATGGGCATGTTGGACATTTGTGCAATTTAGAAATATAAGAGGACGATTAGACAATGATTGAAAATGGGTTTGAGGATGAAAGAAGAGAGATTCCATAACCCACGAAACCCAAATTTCGTCTCTCTCTAGATTATTCTTCTCTCTTCTTCTAAACCCAACTTTATTCACCACAAAAACTCAAGATTAAAGATTCCAAGCTACCCATCCAACACTCCAAAGTCAAATTTTAGTTTTGATTTTAGAAAAGTTTAAGAGTTGTCACAAAAGAGAAAAATCAAAAGGTTTGGTGTTACCCATACTAGAAGGATTCTTTGGAGACAAAAATTAAGGTATTGTACTCCTCCTAACCCAAGTTTTAATTTGTCTAGCTACCGTTCATTTGAAGTTGGAGGATTTTAAAGGCACATTTAGTGAGAGAAAAGTTAGGTTTTGAAGTTAGGGTTTTTTTTTTTTTTTTTTTTTTTTTTTTTTTTTTTTTTTTTTTTTTTTTTTTTTTTTTTTTTTTTTTTTTTTTTTTTTTTTTTTTTTTTTTTTTTTTTTTTTTTTTTTTTTTTTTTTTTTTTTTTTTTTTTTTTTCTTTTTTTTTTTTTTTTTTTTTTTTTTTTTTTTTTTTTTTTTTTTTTTTCTTTTTTCTCTTCTTTTTCTTTTTTTTTCTTTTTTTTTTTTTTTTTTTTTTTTTTCCTCTTTTTTTTTTTTTTTTTTTTTTTTTTTTTCTTTTTTTTTCTTCTTTAAAAAATTTTTTTTTTTTTTTAAAATTATTTTTTGTTTTTTTTTTTAATTTTTTTTTTATTTTTTAAAAAATTAAATATATTTTTTTTTTTTTTTTAATTTTTTTTTTTTTTTTTTTAATTTTTTTTTTATTTTTTTTTTATTTTTTTTTTTTTTTAAAAAAAAATTTAAAAAAAAAAAAAAAATTTTTTTTTTTTTTTTTTTTTTTTTTTTTTTTTTTTTTTTTTTTTTTTTTTTTTTTTTTTTTTTTTTTTTTTTTTAAAAATTTTTTAACCCTTTTTTGGCAATCCCATGGATTTTGGAAAAGATGTGAATGTAAATTGGATACATAAATTTTGTTCATCATGATTTATTTATATTCATTTGAATCTTGATGTTTGGAAAGAAACTATGAAATTTAGTGATATAATGACATGAATTGGAAATTATATTTGACATATCCACGATTACCTCTCATTTATCATCACAACCTGTTATTCCACTGACTGGGTATGATTTATACTCATCCCCTACTCTCATTCTTACAGAGGAAGTCTAGTTGAGATTTGAGATTGCTTAGCCTTAGATTTGAGGAAGTGTAGCTAGTCAAATTTCTTCAAATATTTGTCTTCTTTGGTTTCAGGTATTAGTAGATCCAAATGAAGGCGAATTTTATAACTATTTTTGGAAACTCATTTTGTATTATGTTTATTTGGTTTGTAATTTGAATACAGTTTTTGCATGCTCAAATTGAGGACCCCCATTTTATCTCTTTGGATTTATGGAAATTGATTATGATAAAATGGTTTGTGATAAATTGGAAAACTTATTTGGATAACTAGGTTGGCCCTTTGATGTTTGAATTTAAAATGAAAGGCTATGCTGGTTTAATTGGTGATTTGTACTTGTGTGATAGTGATTGAAATTTTGGAATACCTTGTGATATCTTGGAGTACGGCGTAGAGCTCACACGTGTTTCAAGGTAGTACAACGGTTGTCGTGTACTCTATTTGAGGGCTGAGGCAGGAAACATGGTATTTTGTTTCTATATTACAACAAGAGACAATTGTTTGTTTCTTGTTATGCCAAGAGATAAGGGACATACTAAGAAAGAAATAATATCCAGTGGTGGAGTGATGAATAGTTAGGTCTTCAGCCCAATTAGTATTAGAATATGCTCGTAGTTCTAATTGAGACAAGTTAGAGAAATGAAAACTATGAAATAAAGTATGTTTAATATAGCGAAGAATATGAAGAACAATCAAAAAGTGAGTGATCTGTGGTGCACTCATGAACTGGCTAACAATGTAAACAATATAGGCAATGTCGGGACATAAGATAGTGAGATAAATAAGACTGTCAACTAGTTTGCCATAAAGAGTATCATTATTAAGAAGAATCCCATCAACGGCTCAAAGATAAGCATTGGATTCAAGAAGAGTACTGACCCTTTTAATATCCGTGATATCGGCACATGAGATAAGGTCAGTAGTATATTTGACTTGTGATAAAAAGTATCCAGACTAATTAGATGTAACATCAAAGCCCAAAAAATAATTGAGAGTACCTAGATCTTTCATTTCAAACTGCTAGTGGAGGAATGATTTGCTAGTACAGATGTCGTTTGTGTCATTGCTGATAGTGATCATGTCATTGACATAGAGAAGAAGAAGAAGAGTAGTCCTCTAATTAGGTTTATGAACAAATAGGCCATGATCATAAGCACAAGATGAAAACCAAGGTGGCTAATTATGGTCCTAAATTTGGCAAACAATGCATGAGGTTCTTGTTAAAGTTTTGCAAAACTGTTATCCTTGTTTGGTGGATGAGTGGATGATTATAATCTGGTTGGGGTTGCATGTATACTTCTTCAATAAGATTGCCATTGAAGAAGATATTCTTGACATCTATCTAAAATAATGTCCAAGATTTACTAGCAGCAACAACAATAAGATTACAAACTGAGGTTATGCGAGCTACAGTGGAAAATATATCTTTGTAATCGATGTCATACTCTATGTGAAACCCTTTGCTACAAGTCGGTCCTTGTATCAATCAACAAATCAAACAAACTGAGTCTTGATTTTATAGACCCATTTACTTCCGACAGCAGACATTCCATGAGGTAAGATAACTATGTGCCAAGCATTTGTGTAGGGGAGAGCGTATTGTTCTTTTGCCATCACTTTTTGCCGTAAAGGGTTAGTACTGACCTCACGATAGGTGCGAGGTTTATATAGAGAGATAATAGTAGAACAAACATGAAAGTCTTGAAGTTTGGTAAGAGGGTGACTTACTCGATCAGATCGACAAAGAAGTGGTTGGGGAGTAGAAGGCTTGGATGAAGTTATGGGAGCATTTGAAGTAGGTGAAGGATGATCCATTGAATTATGTGGTGGATCCATAGTTGTACAAGAGTCGAGAAAAGCAGATGGGGTTGCAGTCGGGCTGCATGTGTTATTTGAAGAATTTACAAGAGAAATGTAAGAAAATAGAGATATAGTTAACTTAGAGAAGAATGGTTGAGGAGGGTTGGTGACATTGAATTTGGAAAGAGATGAGAACATTTTATGTTCCTGAAAGATTATGTATTTAGAGATACGAAATCTTTGAGATAGTGAATTTTAATATCTACAGCCTTTGTGTTCTATTCTGTATTCTAAGATATAGTATAATCATACTTTTAGTTCTAGTTCAGCATGCTTATGAGGTTTTATGAATACAAAACAGGTACTACTAAAATCTTAAAGAGTTGAGTAGTTTGGAGCACAATTATATAATCGTTCATAAGGAGAGATATTACCAATGACTGTAGTAGGAATATGGTTGATAGTATTGATAGCTACAAAAGCTATTTCTGTAAAATGTTTCTAGACTTTAAGAAGATTAGAATATGTCTATAGTATAATCAAACTCTTTTACCAACTGCGTAAGCTCATGGATGCGCCTCAAAGTAACCTATGTATCATCAGTCAGACTAGAAATGGATGGACCGGCCACTGGAGGAAGATTCGGTGCCGTAGGTGCAGGTACGACTGCTGGTGCGATCGCTGGAGCCTGTGGTGGAGGTGGTGGCATCTGCACCTCATATCTACTATACCATTCCTGCCACTGCCTCAAGGCGTCGAGTTGTGGTGGAGGAATCTCGGCTGTAACAGCTGGTGGTGGTGTTGGGGGTGGCACTGGTGAAGGTGCGTGAGTGGAGAAAGCATCCTCTGATACTCGTGGAGCCTCGAGTGCCCTAGATGCATCAGACACTGAAGGACTCTCTGGTAGTGTACTGCGCCTACTACGTCTAGGTGACATAGTTCTACAAAAAAAGTACCTTTTCATTAGGTAGAAATCAAGAATTAGGTTAGTTACTGAGTAACTAACCCCCTAAAAAAAAATTTGAGTTATGAATCAATGTATTTGAATGCGAAATGATGGGATAGATGCATCATATATCCAACCCCCTAAAATAGATGAACTTATATGTTTATGGCCATGTATGGGACTTTAAATGACTGTATGAAACTCTCTAATGCATTGAGGACTTTTAAATGTACTTGGAAATATTTTTATTACTATCTTTTCTCTAACCTAGATGCTCTGATACTAATAGAACTGTCACATCCCAAACCCGGGTCGTGAGTAGTCTCCCGTTGTCCTGGATGCTGACTATATTTTATAAAAAATCGAGCAGAACCTCCCCATATTTCGAAGGTCTCCCATGTACAAATCAACCTGTATATTGAACAACCATCCCGCCACCTAAATAAATGGGTCATCCCGACCTTACAACAATCAACCACATTTGAATAGTACCAACCAATCCACAGTGGACAACCAGGACAACGCAAGGCTATCATAAATACTAACAGTCATATCCACAAACCTCTACTGTCATGCCCAACTAGAGCATGAGCAACCGCCACATTGGACGGGCCTAAATTTTATACACATGTACAACAAATTCCCAAGTTAAAAATTTTAAATGCTTACAAGTACCTCAATGCAAGTGTAATGAGCCAATATGAGAGTTTTATAAATAAATGTCCATAATTTATACAGTCATCCCATAAAATATACATGGCCAACTACGGACCTCAATATCAAGACCTTGCAGGGTTGATAGAAAATATGGATTTCATATTTTAATTTAAATTTTGATCTCATTGTCGTGAATACCCGAATCCACCAATATGTTACCAAAGACCTCTAAAGCCTGATGCGTCGCTCTATCATAATAACCCTGTCTGAGGAAGGAAAAGAGAGGGGTGAGTATCAAGAAAGATACCCAGTGAGTGAGGGGATTAATATCAAGCATGAATAGTGTGGGTGAACCATTGGTGTGTCAAACAAGATTATTCGTAAACAATAATTCACATTTTGCAGTAAAACATGGTATGTTCAGTAAATTAAAATCATTTAGCAATTCACACGATATAATACACATATGCATCCATTCAAAATCAATCATTATATTTTTAGAGTAAGTCGAAAATGATCCTGGCAAAGGTCAATCATGACCAAGGACAAGCACATCGGGGGTTTTATTATGCAAAAATGTTTAAAAGTTGCTCTCTATCCCGACTTTGGCCATGAGTTCGTTGGGGTTAGCTCATAATCGTGTATAGAACCCCGCCCGGTGCTAAACAGTGGCGTTTGGCGTCCCACACGTCCTCTGCCTATGTGGGTTCAACCGGCCGCGCCTATAGCCCATAGATGACGTTTGCAGATACCTCCTGCAGAAGCGTATCTGGACATCCCGGTGCCTCTACAAACGCCCTTCGTAGTTACGGAATCCATCAAGAAACATCATCTTATCATAACATCTCATCACAAGTAGGCATTCGGTCTACACAGTTCATCAAAACATTTCAAATTCGTGTGTCAATACATTTCATCAAATCATTTCAAATCAATATGCCAATGCGACGGTAGAATAGAAACATATCTAGTTCTCAAATAATGGCACAATATCATTTCATTTCAAACCATGGATGTATAGTCATAGGAAACATAGATTTACAACACTCCAAAAGTCACAAAACAAATTTGAAATTTAGTTTCACGCGTCGAGTCAATGCATATCAAAAATATGTTTTATTGAAAACACGGTAAAAATCAAGTTTCACTATTTCATGCAAGATATTAGGGTCCCACTCACATTTAGGGAGGGTATTCACTCTCTATTTCCATAATTCAGTGCAATAAAGTCTTACTCGATCCTCAATTGATTTTTCCTAAGACACGATCATAATTATATCATCAATTTCCAAACATTTTTAGGATTTATTCATATTTCCTAATTTTATATAAATTCAAATTCTTCATTCTTTGTATACATTCTAATGTCATCAATTTCATTCAATTTATAAATAATTAATACAATCAAAGTCAAGTCAAATTCAATCTTAAAGATCTCTCAAAATCGGAAGCAAGTCTAAAATAATTAATTTTCTACAATATAGAAAATTTTTGAAAAATCATAAACTTTTAAATTCTCTTCCAAACATTTCAAATCATATGTCATTTTCAAAGTATGGAAGTCTATTTTCATAATACGGAGATCGTATTTTGATTGCCTATATGCAGGACAACTTATAATGAAAAATGCCGTATCGATCCTTAAACTCAAATCCCAAATTCCTACTATTTTCATGCATATTTCAAATTAAACTCTAAGAGAACTATTTTAATCAACTCAACTCGATTCTATCATCCCTTCGCATGCTTCTTTCGTATCAAACAGCCTAATTCATATAAAATTCTATACTTAACCTTAATAATCGCATATACAATTTCAGATAACACATTCTATTCGAATCTAACATATATTCTAGACATATACAGAACTTCTCTCCCCAAATTAACCTTAGGTTCATTCAATTTATCGAAAGGATCAGACATCTCCTCACCTAGGGTTTCTCGGATCGCAGACCTAGCTTCCATTCGCCATTCGATTCAGTCTGAAACCTGTAACGCTTCAAATTTGAAGGAAATGTTAGCCATTAACCCTAATTACTAAACCCTAGAACTATAACCAAACTCAGCCCTTACCTGCGCAGTGAAGAAATCGCAGGAAATCAAAACTTAGGGTTTTCGAAGGCCTGCTGGAACTGCTGGCTTAGGGCTTCTGTGAGGATTGCAGGAGAGCTCTCGAAGGAGAGAGCAGAGCGCTCAAGCATGCAAGCAAGGAAGAGAGAGATAGAGCACAGTCGCACGCAGGAGAGAGAGAGAGAGCGCGACAGAGAGTTAGATAGAAAAGGAGAACACCAAGCGATGATGACCGGTGGTCGGTGATGCGGGACAGCACGGCTGTGCGCGGTGGAGGGAGAGAAACAAAGAGAGTGACAGCGAGCGAGAGGAAGAGAGAGTTCGATAGAGAGAGAGAAAAACAGAGAGTGAGGTACAGAGAGACAGAGAGACGATGGAGAGTGAAAGAGTGGTGGCGAGTAGTGGAGGAGAGAGGCGGAGGGGGGGCGGTGATGGTGGCGGCGAAGTAGAAAGGCGACGGGAGAGGAAGACGAAGAGAGAGCTGCGAGAGAGAGAGAGACGAAGAGGGTGAGAGAAGATTAATTAGGGTTTCTAACCCTAATTAAAATGGGGGGTGCTGCGTTTTACTCCAAAACGTAGTATTTTCTTTGTTTTTTTTTCTATATATATATATATATAAACTGAGGAAATATTTATATATTTCATGTATATGAGTACAATAGTGTGGATACCGCAGTGTTAGTGTTACACGACATCAACAGATGGTGCAGATTTCTAGATGTAAAGAACATTGAGATGGTTTTCTTCTATGATAAACTCCTTGATAATAGTATTGAGATCAGATAGAGAACCACGATGAAGAAGAGAGCTATGGTTGGGTTCAAATTCTTTTTGGAGAGTCATCAATAATTACCATATGTGCTGGTGATCATGAAGATTAGCATATATAGTGGATGTATCAGTATTAGGCCATGTGGGATCTCCAAGTTCTAATTGATCCCAAAGTTCTTGTAGTTCAGAAAAATAACTATGGATAGTTTGGCTAGTTCATTGTTGCATGCAATGAAGATGTCTATAGAGTTGAAATTGATTTACATCATCAGAAATCGAATACCAAGTTTTAAAAATCGCATACCTCTTTTGCAACGACAAAATATTGAGAGCCAAGTTTGATAACTTTGGTATAGATGTTTCAAAATCATGTGAGAATCTGATGATTCATGCCATCCCAATTTACTAGACATTCTATGAATGCATCTGCTTCTTCATTCTTCTTTTGTATAGCTTTGGGAGTGACTCGAGTAACAATATACCAAAAAAAAACCTTATATTAAGAAAACTACACATTTCCTCATTGGAGCTATGACATTAATTGGTTGAGAAATCTATTGGGACACGTTGAAAACATCCATGATGCAAAAATACATAACAATAACACTAGAGAATCACAAGAAATGAAACGAACTTGCTTGTAGTGTCAGAATTTGACTAATTTAACCCCAAAAAATAGATTCAAGACACCTAAAAATATTAGCAACCGGTCTAGTTGACAAAAAAATTAGTTGAAAAATGGTTAAATTGGATGGTCAGAGTTTGACCAAAGGTAGAATTGGGCCACTTGAGTCGGACCAGGTTGTGAGAACACTAAAGTGGAGTGTGTGCTGACGTGTTGGCTGAGTGGTAGTACACAGAGTGACATGTTCAACACATAGATGCCAATGTGGAGGGACAGGTGGATACTTACGTAGAAGACACATGGCTAATGATGTTACAAGCAGGGTCTAATATCTTAAGTGGCAGATGATGTGGCAACCGACATGGCTGATAACGAGGCAGAGTGGAGCCAGAATTCTAACGTAGTAGATAACGTATAGTTTCTGATTGGACTAGTGTTGGCCAATCAGGTTATGATATGTTACAAATGTGAGAGAGTGTTAGAAGGATTGAAACGGTGCCATTTTGCACTTGTTGATTCAAAACGACATCGTTTGGTTCTCTTTCAACCTCTGGAGAGTAGTTTTGCTAGAATAGACTTGTGGCATTCTGGCGGTGCATGTGGCACGTGCTTTATTGTATGATTGTCTGATTACCACTATTGTCATCGTCTGGCAGTGTAGACTAGTTTGGTGTTTGTCTATTGACATCCAAATCAACAGATGTGTAGAAAATGATCAGAAAAGAGGCCGTGATCATAAACTTTAATAAGACATCAATGGCTGTAAAAGGAAATTTTGGCGGGCATGTGAGAACATGTGGGATGATGCATGATGCCGGAATTTGTACTCTTGACAGTGAAGGAGGTTGCAAACATGGTGATGTGCTTGGATGGTTGATCTGACAATTTTAGACTAGAACAGCATTGTTGCGCGTCAGCACGTGTAGCGACGATTTTGGTAGAAGATGGGATGGGTTGATGGAAAAAAGCCATTTCCTATTTTTTAATATAATTCATTTAATATAATTATATTAAGAGAGTTATATTAATGGAGTAGGGAAAAAATGAGGGTTTTTAGACCTATCAAAAACCCTAGAAATATTTTTATAACCCTTTTTGCAAAGGGGGCCATGATACCATGTAAAAATTGATAGAAGTAATTCTTTATATTTTCTTCGGTGTATAATATATTCAACAAATGAGATATTTATATAAATTAAGATATTTACATATAAAAAAATCCTAAAATCAAATTAATCAGATAAATATATTACGTGTCAATATATTTTGACAATATCTTGATATATTATGATATTTAAGATAACGTAACCAAATATACGTGGAGATATGTTGGTAATAATGATAAATTGTTGTCATAATGGCATCATGTGTGCCACAACCTATAAATATTAACATTATATTAACACATAAGTTAGCTAGTTAACATATATACTAACATTATGCTGACAAATAAGTTAACATGTTAACGGTTATAATCGTCAAGTTTCTCTATCAAGCCCCAAATGAATGACAACCTTTAACTGTGTACTGTTAAGTGTTATTTATAGTAGGGTAGTGTGTTCTTTGGACGAAGTAAGTGATAATTAATTTTTATTAAGTGCTTAAATTCAGTGGGAGCATGTAACAATAGTAAATACGAAGTATAAACAAGGCCATATCCTATCAGCACACTGGAACCCAGAAATTCCAAAAAAAATTTGTACATTCAGCCCCCAAAAGTCCATCACATCGTTATATCTAATACCTATACCGATCCCACAGTAACGATATCCTTGAATTTGAAAGTAATGCAACGCACAGAACTAAATTATTCTTCTTCCCAACTGCTGCTACTTGAATCAACTTTACCTGTTGAGGATGGAATTCTGCTACTTCCAGGAGGTTCAGTGTTTTCAGGTGCAGCTTGGCCTAGGCAGTGTCTCCTATCGGAAATCATAAACTGTTGGATTTTAATTCTCATGCACAATAGAAACAAATAATTTTCGAAAAATTAAATAGATCGTATCAGGTAAATAGCTCAATATAGGATCTCTAAAATTAAACCGATCTTTGCACTGTGAACTCTCAAATGATGCACGGTCGGAATGGTGATCATGAGGTTAATCGAACTACCATCACGTGTTAACGACACTACAATCCTAAATCCGGTGATTCGATGACGGGAGAAATTTTTCTACATGAAAATTTCTCGATTCCTCATTTGATTCTCACTCTAGAGAATTCTGTCTCAATAGTAGGCAATTCTCCAATTGCTACTTTTTCAACCATCTCACGTTAGATGTTTCCCCATAGAGAAAAAAGAGAGAGAATAGGAGATCTTACTAGCTGGTTATGTGCGTGGGGATAATGGGTTAACCACCCGTTATCCCCTCATTCCAAATTACCCATTATCCCCTCATTCCAAATTTCAATTTCAAAAATGCTACATGAGCATACCTTTAAACAAACATCTCCCACTTGCACATAAAAGTATTTTACACCCATCACAAGATCACAACTCATGTAATCTTTCATATCACCCTACTAGACTTTTATACAAAATTGGGCGTCATACAACCGCCAAGTACACCTGCAAGCGAAAATTTTTTGATACACCTGTTAGGATGACCGAGAAGCTACCGTTAGTGCCAAAAGAACTCGTTGAACCCCAGATCCAACGCAACTACATCCATCGAGTCACTTTCATCATCGAAAGTGATCCCTAATCGTTGTTCGATTATGTATTCATTATTATGTTTAAATCCCAACATGGATAAACATAACAGGTCGGCCAGTGAATACTACACAATGATGTAATGCCGATTGACCTTCCTTTTCCCAAACTCGAATCCATCAGCCTCAATTCAGCTGCTTTTCTAGACCTGTCCCTTAAATCTCAATTTATCTTTCCGGCCATAGGATAACAAACTAAAATAGCAAACACTAAACCAAGAGCTCTAGAAATAGCCAAAATTAATAAGGGTACAAGGGATCCCACCTAATACATCTCGACTCTCACACGGTGGGAACGGAGATCTAAATCATGTCAATATCTCAAATAATGCTCCCATTATCCCTGGTTATCTTATCACACAGTATGAAATGCGTGTCACAGTATTATTCCTCCATCTCTCAAAAGGGCATATGTCAGATTTTTCTAACACTGTGCAGATATGGGGCTCAATCTATACATAAGATTTTACCCAGAGATCTCAGAGAGAGTATCTAAAAGACAATATCACTAGTCACAGATGATATCTGAGATCTCAAATCTGGTTACTTACAGACAACATGGATGTGGGTGTTTTCATGTCGGTCATATTACATATGAGCTCATCCTGAACACGTATCAGGGTGACTTATATTCTAGTACGACTACTCTTAGAGTCTCTTACAACTAGAAACCATATCATTTCTACTTACTCAGAGTTGGAGGTGGTCACTCGTATGAGAGGGTCGACCATACCTGCCTGACATATTATTTATCATAATTAAATTAGAAATCTATAACAACAAATCAGTGCAATAAATAAGTGACTGAATCATGTGCATATGTCATATATATATATAAAATAAGCATCATCAGTACTAAATAAGAAATGTCAAAATATACATAATCCTAATGATTTCTATATCTTATACAGGAATCCCTCGCAATGAGTTTGGTAAAGGGATCAGCCACCATGCTGTATAAAAGTTACTTAATTGTCACTTCACCCTTCTTGATGATGTCTCTCATAAAATGGTATTAGGTATCAATGTGTTTGGTCCCACTGTAATACTTAGGGTCTTAGATGTGATCAATAGCGACCTGATTTTTACAATAAATCATCATTGGTCTCCCACTATTTGTCACAACCCCTAAGTCATTCAAAAATTTATAGAACAAAACAATCTCTTAAACTGCTCCTGAGCATACTACAAGATCAACCTCTATCATGGATAGAGATACACAGGTTTACTTCTTGCTATTTCAAGATTGTAAAACCTGATATCGATTTGCGTACATCCAAATCATCATCTTAATTGATGTTTGAATACCTAACGAGATGCAAATCACCTCCTCCGTAACACAAGGAGAGGTTCACAGTTCACTTAAGATATCTCAGAATCCTTTTCACTGCTTTCTGGTGATCCCTTCTAGAATTTGATTGATTCCTAGTCACCTGACTGACTACTAAACAAATGTCTGGACATATACATAACAGTGTGTGCATCAAACTACCCACTGCACTGGTGCAAGGGATTTTACTCATCTCCCTTATCCAATTCTAAGTTTTAGGGCGTATGTCAAGACTTAGGCATTAGCTTTTTGCAATAAGAGTATCTATGGGGTCGTAATCATTCTTCATGGAGCGCTTAAGAACTCTCCTGATGTAGGACTCCTGTGAAAGAGTTAACAACTGTCTCAAGCGATCCCTCTCGATCTTAACTTTGAGGAAGAATTGAGTTTCACCCATGTCCTTCATATGAAGACTCAATTAACAATGACCACGTTATCATGGTCATCAGATACTCTTTGTTGTTCCCAATTAATAGAATATCATCTATACATAAGAACAAGATCACAAAGGAGTCCATAGAGCATAACAGATAGACGCAATCATCCTGCTCGATCATCACAAAACTATAAGATATCACATCTTTGTGAAATCTCAGATACCACTGCTTGGATGACTACTTAAGGTCATATATCGACTTTCGAAGTCGACAAACCTTATCTTCATGACCTACTAGAATGAACCTAGAGGACTGCTCCATGTTGATCTCCTCAACCAAACTTCTACTCAGGAAGGTAGCCTCAACGTCCATCTGGTGTCACTCCAGATCCATATATGCGACAATCACTAAATGTAACTAATCGAGATAACCTGGCCCTCAGTCTGAGTGCAACCCCTGCTTATCAGACGGGTCTAATACCGATCCGTCGGCCTTTCTTTTGATCTTGAGAACCCAATTATTCTCAACGGCCTTATTACCCTCAGGCAAATCAACTAGATCTTAGATTCTATTTGTAACACCGACACCTCGGTGTACTCATATTTTACTCCTTCTCACATTTATATATAATGTTCTTCATGTTCCCTAGAACGAAATTCACTCAGAAAATTCATCAAATAGGTAATCGGCTGATATTTTAAATTTTCAGTGATCGGCTAGTAGAGTATTGGTTTGTTCGGTAGTGACTGTTCCTGGGAGATTATTATCGCTACACCATTTATTTGTTTTCTATCATTCGATATATTACCGTCGGTTATAATTGAATTTCCGATCGGTAAATATTTATTTCTCATCGGTCCATTGACCGAATAGCATTTTCGATCTCCAATTGGCAGCTTCCATTTCTTTTCGGCATTGTGGGGAAATTTCTATTCGACACCTGAAATTGGAAATTTTAAATAATTCTTACTAGTGTCTTCTAATTTTGCTCCTGTACCCGTTTGGCATAATTTTCTTCATCGACCGGACAGTCCGTTTCATTTCCCTTCGGGTATTTGCAAATCCATTTGGTTATAAATTTTCTCAATATTCCTGGTATTTGACACTTTCATAGACCCATCGTAACCAACGGTTATTTTCTCAATTAAGAACTTTTATCGATATTTTACTCTATTCCTTCTGTTGGTATATTCATCCGGTTCATGATGTTTATTTTACTAATTTTTAACATTTTTATTTGGTACACTAAAATTCCATTTAAACTGATCGATTATTTTACCACCGATCGGTAATGTGTACCATCGATAGCATGAAACTTGTGAATTTCATTTTTATCATTCATCAATATAAGATTTTCGACTGTCATTTGCAAATGGAAATACTCTATTGATAATCGTTTTACTAAATTTTCACATGTTCCATCGGTACCGAACAATAGATCCATTTTCATATTTTTCAATCCCGATCGGCTACCGTAGACAGCATTTATAAATTTTTAGGCAGTGTAATTTATTCTACTCCTGTCAGTCACTCTTGAGTTTAATAAATTTAATATTTATTTTACTTTTACTTTTCTTTTATGTTTATTTTTATTTTATTTTCAACGTTCTTTGGTATTGATTTTGAGATAATCGATCAATAACAACTGATGGAGGTGGGTTATTACTCCACAGATACCGGTTCCTTCTTAACTCGAACAGTAGCCACCAAAGGTGGATACACCTGCAAAAACCATTGGAGGGTGTTTCGGCGGGGAGATTCCGGCGCTCAAATCAGTAAAGAGTGGTTTTCGTTTGAAAGAAACAGATTGAGAGTAGAGGGAAAGTGGTTCCTTGTATTCTGTGTGCCCCCTGTGTTACGTCTAGAGAGCGTACCTGATGTCGAGGGTTTTGAGACCTCTTATACCTATGAGAGTCGTGCGCTGCTAAGGAACTTCCACCCTACCTTCCTTATCGAACCGATCTGGGAATCTCGGAAGTCAATATTATGAATTGATCACGATTTTCATATATCGGGAAACCTTCTTCTTCGGAATGGATGCTTTCCTCATCTGAAAGATCTTAGAATTGCTGTTACGAAATAAGAAGCTGAAATAAAGAAAGTTCTAACCTTCCTTTATTAATCGATAGGGGTGCTGCCCCTTGTTCGGTTGCTCAACTGATAAAAGATCTTTCGAGACTCGTCCGGTTAGAGGATTGACATTTGCTTAATTGGAAGAGGAGACTGTCTCCGATCGGTTAACGAGGCAACTGAAGGCCTATCATTCAGTAGACTCGGACGATGAGGCCCTTCGGTAGATTAACCGGTGCGGTTATGGCCCTTCGGTAGATTGTTGTTGTGGACGTTAGATACCGATTTGCAGGCCCCTTTCGTGGCCCTTCAGGGAGTTGACTCTCTTGGTTTGGCCTTTTGGGTCAAGTCCCATCATTTGTCCTTGACTCATGGTCTTCTCAGAAGAGGAAGCGCCATGAGTGACAATCCTTGAAAAGGAACGTCCCCTTTTACTTTGACATTCGCTGCTTCGATTTTCATGAACCGTCTTTTATACATTTTGTAAGGCCTTCACTTCTTAGAAAATACATCTTTTTATTTTTTCTCCAAAAAGCTTTCTCTTTCAGTAGAAAATGTCAACAGACGTCTCCTCATTATGTAGCATAGACAATATTCGGAACATTATGACCGAAGAGGATCTGATAGAAATCTGGAAAGAAATGTCACTCGGAAGTGACTTCGAATTTGTATTGTCTAGCGAAGGGGATAGAGCGAATCTTACCCCTGAGGGTTGTGTTCCAATGTATAAACAGTGCATGAAATATGGTTTGAAGATTCCATATACGGGTCCACTGACGGAGATCTTGAAGTATTGGAACATTCACCCTTCGTTGCTCATCCCAAGCGCATGGCGATTTGTAATTGCCCTAATTTCTTTCTTAGGGTTTTTTCGTGTTCGTTTCGACCTGGAGATTTTAGGGACTCTATTTTTCTTGGGAAGATGTAGCTCTAAAGGGTCCACCCACAGTTGGTATAAACTTCAGACTCGTCAAGAGTCTCGCTGGAGGTTTTTCTATAGTGAGTCCCAAGACAAGCACTAGAAGCAGAGGTTCTTCTTCATCAGATTTTTGAAGAGGGATCTCCTTCCTGTATTCTGGATGCTAACTAGGTGCCCCTTTTGAACGAGAAAATCCCCTCTCCTCTTCGTCACTCCCGTTTTCTATGTGTAGTGGCTTGTTATTGTGAGGCCAACTACAGGAGCTTATGGGTGGACAGCTTGGTGAGAGACGACATGTTGATACTATCCGATCTTCTTAAAGGTAAGCTAAGCCAAATTACCAAGCCCATTCTGTTGGAGCAACTGGGAAAAGACTTGGTCGACACTATGCTAGACATTGATGCCCATCTTCTTGATTAAATTTCTACTGAGTTGGGAATGCGGTCTCATGTAAAGAGGAAAGCAGTTGATGCTTCCCCTAAGTCTGGGTGGAAAAAATCAAGA
This sequence comes from Dillenia turbinata, assembly GCA_037126225.1. Classification (NCBI taxonomy): domain Eukaryota; kingdom Viridiplantae; phylum Streptophyta; class Magnoliopsida; order Dilleniales; family Dilleniaceae; genus Dillenia; species Dillenia turbinata. The sequence goes on along the minus strand of JBAMMX010000028.1, from coordinate 926,064 downwards.
TTAGGGCATCTAGTTTACCTATTAGGAGAGAAGGGAAAGCTGCATTTGGAGAGCATGCGCTGTCCTAAGAATATTCTGAAACTGGAGGGGAGTCATCTAGTTGGGGAGGCCTTTTGGTGCGTTGACCGGAGTTGGAGAAGGATTCGGTTCTGATGAGGTATTTTTTGAAGTGACTGAGAGCGTTCTAGTTTAGGAGCAAGGGTCGGAAGAGTCTCTGGTGATGCAACCTTCTACTTCCATTCTGGGCGAAACTTCGGGACAATCCCATCGGGGGTCTCGGTGTCTTTTAGTCGATGTACCAGATGACTATTGCGTTCCTCCACCTATTTTGATTGGAGAAGGACGAAGTTCTGAAAAAGGATCAGTGGTGGTTTTCATGGGAGGTCACAATTTCAATCTTGTTGATCCACAGGAGGGGTCATAGTTGGCTGAGCGTTTCTAACTTACTTCGAAGTCCGCCCTTCGGAAGATGTCTCTCGAGTATACCGACAGGGCTATCCAATCCCTATGCCTTACGGTAAGTACTTTTTTTGTATGAGTTGAAGTTTTATCTTTACTGTTTCGCGACTCTGACCATTATGTTTTTTGTCCAGACTTCTGCCTTGGGTGAGTTTCAAAGAAAGCTGAGGGCTAAACGAGATGAGCAATTTTTTCATATGAGCAACCAAGTATTGGCACTGAAGAACGCTTTGGAGAACCAAGAGAAGACCATTGAGGAGGTCAAAGACAGGCAGATCGAGTGCCTTCGGGAAGACTTTGTCTTGATTCAAGCTCATTGCAAGGAATTGGAAACAGAGGCATGTGCTCGGAAAGCGCGGTTAACAGCTGCTGAAACGTTAGCCCGTTTAAGAGAAGAATCCCTTCGAAGGTCTGAATAGGAGATAGCTGACCTCAAGGCTTCTGCTGCTAAAGATGCCGTCGCCCTACAACTTTCTCAGCGTAAGTTGCATGAGCTCCTGAAATGTGCTGAAGAGATTGGTTGGTACAAAGCTTTGCCCTCGCTTGAAGGATCAGTGGATTCGAACTCTGCTCCTATTATTTCTTGTGTTCCTCCTACTCTTTTGTAACTTTGTGGAATGAGGAATTTTTACCCCCCGATTTATTGAGATGTATAACCGCCAAAGAATTTCTGATATTTTACTAGCCAAGCGAGGTTGGGGGAATCTCCTCTGATGATGTGCTCGTTCTAGAATATTATTAAAAGCTTTTGGAATCAAGGTTGCTTTGGTCTGTTCTTAGAAGATTGATTCGGAGATGCTCCCTTGAAAGGTCCGGGCGACTGATGCCTTCCGATCGATTAAAGTCTTTAGAAATCAGGGCCGTGTCCCCCCGTTCGAGGAGTTCCATCCCATATTAGAGACACATTCGTTCGAAAGATTTGGGTGGCTAAGACCCTTTGGTTGATTAGAGATTTTCGGAATCAGGGCCGTGTCCTCCCGTTCGGGAAGTTCCATCCCATATTAGCGATACATTCGTTCGGAAGATCTGGGCGGTTAAGACCCTTCGGTCGATTAGAGACTTTAGGAATTAGAGCCTTCTCCGTCCATTCGGAAAGTTTCATCCCATATTAGCGATATATTCGTTCGGAACATCTGGGCGGCTGAAACCCTTCGGTCGATTAGAGACTTTAGGAATTAGGGCCATGTCCGCCCGTTTGGAGAGTTCCATCCCATAGTAGCGACACATTCGTTCGGAAGATCTGGACGGCTGAGGCCCTTCAGTCGATTAGAGACTTTAGGAATTAGGGCTGTGTCCGTCCGTTTGGGGAGTTCCATCCCATATTAGCGACACATTCGTTTGGAAGATCTAGGCGGCTGAGGCCCTTCGGTCAATTAGAGACTTTAGGAATTAGGGCCGTGTCCACCCATTCAGGGAGTTCCATCTCATATTAGCGATACATTCATTCAAAAAATCTAGGCGACTGAGGCCCTTCAGTCAATTAGAAACTTTAGAAATTAGGGCCGTATCCGCCCGTTCGGGGAGTTGCATCCCATATTAACAACACATTCGTTCGGAAGATCTGGGCGGTTGAGACCCTTCGGTCGATTAGAGACTTTAGGAATTAGGGTCGTGTCCACCCGTTCGGGGAGTTCAATCCCATATTAGCGACATATTCGTTTGGAAAATCTAGGCGGCTGAGCCCCTTCGGTCGATTAGAGACATTAGGAATTAGGGTCGTGTCCACCCGTTCGGAGAGTGTTTCCTTTTGAAGTCCCAGGCCACGTGCAGTCAATGAGTAGTGGCAAATATCAAGATTTCCATTAAAGGAAGAGTGCCAAAAAGTCCAGGTCATATGCTGGACAGATGCTAACGGGAACATAAGGCTCGTGCCAACCATCTCCATGTTGGACTTGGAGGATCACTCCTCCTGATTCCTCGCATGGTGGCCTAGGATCTGGCTTATGAAGTGACTCATTCTCCCTTTGTACATCACGCCTGTTTGGGGAAGGCAGGTTTCTTCCTTCTAAACTAATAAACTTCTGTAGTTTTTCACTGCGGACCAAGAATTCAATTCATCCTTGAGTTTTTTACACTCATCGGTCATGTAACTGTAGTTCCTATGGAAATGACAATATTTAGATTTGTCTTTTTGAGGATCTTCTTCTACCGGACAAGGGGGCCATCTGACATATGATTTTTTCTTTATTTGATACAAAACCTGGCTTGGGGTTTCTCTTAGTGGGGTGTAGACACTGAACCTTTGCGAGAGTGAAGTTCCTGGTTTGTCTCTTTTCAGGGAACGTCGGCATGGCGACCGGCTGCGTTCTTTTCTGCTATGGTGTCCTTTCTGTCGATCGAAAGCCTCTGCTTCTTCCATAGCGATATATTTTTCTGTTCGGGAGTAGAATTCTTGGATGGACGCTGGAGGCTTTTTTGTGATGGATACCTTCATATTAGAGGAGCCCAAGCTCGTTAGGAGGGCGGCCAAGGCGATGTTATGGTCCAGGTCAGGGACTTTTAGCATTTTTGTCTTGAATCTTTCTAGGAAGTTCCTGAGAGGTTCCTCTTTCCATTGGTGTAATGATAAGAGGGACGTAGATTTCCATTTAGCCCCTCGACTGATTACAAAGTGGGTCTCAAACTGTTGTCAGAGTTGTACGAAACTCTTGATACTGAACGGGGGAAGAGAATTAAATCAAGCTAGAGCGTTACCCTTAAGGGTGGTAGGGAAGTGTTTGCACATCACAGCGTTTGAGAGGTCTCTAGAGACCATCACTGTTATAAAGTGGGCGGAATGGTTACGAGGGTTGTTTGTCCTGTCATACCGCTCCATAGGAGGCAGAAGGATATTTCTTGGCTTCAGTTTTGACAAGATTTTTGCGTCGAATGGCGATTCACCCAGGGAGTGTTGGGGATCTTCCCTGTCCGTTACTCTCGCTCATTTTAGTTCGGCAGCCACTAGCTGTTCAATCTGCTTTTTAGGCCCTGGGGGTCGTATTGGGAGGCTACCGATGGTTCCGGGAATTCTTGTCTGGGGTTTGTTTGTATTCGGATTCTGCAGCAGATGAGTGGTTGTCCGACCCAAGGGCTCGATTGAGTCCTTCTAACTGTTTATTCATTCTTTGGATTTCAGACACTAATCTTTCCATTTGGGGCTGGCCTGCCTGTCCTGGTTTTGGGGCCATGACTTGTTGTTCTTGGCTTGCATGCCGTAGAATTAACTCCGAATGTCACGGTCGGGGGGAAAACACAAGATTGAGAATTGGAGGATTTGTTACTGGAGGAACAACAGATTCGGCGGGCGTAAGGATGTGCCCTTCTACAACAGGGGCGACTCTAGAGGATGATTTAGTCCTTGGAGGCATGGTTGTTGAAACAACAAAAATTACTCAAATCTGTTCCCACGGACGGCGCTAATCTGATGGAGGTGGGTTATTGCTCCACAGATACCCGTTCCTTTTTAACTCTAACAATAGCCACCGAAGGTAGATACACCTGCAAAAACCGCCGGAAGGTGCTCCGACGGGGAGACTCCGATGCTCAAGTTAATAAAGAGCGGTTTTCGTTTGAAAGAAACAGACTAAGGGTAGAAGGAGAGTGGTTTCCTGTATTCTGTGTGCCCCCTGTGTTAGGCTTAGAGAGCGTACCTGATGTCGAGGGTTTTAAGACCTCTTATACTGGTGAGAGTCGTGCACTGCTAAGGAACTTCCACCCTACCCTCCTTATCGAACCGATCTGGGAATCTCGGAAGTTAATATTACGAATTGATCACGATCCTCATATATCGGAAAACCTTCTTCTTTGGGAGGGATACTTTTCTCATCTGAAAGATCTTGGAATTGTTATTACGAAATAAGAAGTTGAAATAAAGGAAGTTCCAACCTTCCTTTATTAATCAATAGGGGTGCTGCCCCTTGTTCGGTTGCTGGATATATAAAGGATCTTTCGAGACTTGCCCAGTTAGAGGATTGACATTTGCTTAATTAGAAGAGGAGACTGTCTCCGATCGGTTAACAAGGCAACTGAGATCCTATCATTCGGTAGACCCGGGCGACTGAGGCCCTTCGGTAGATAACCGGAACGACTATGGCCATTCGGTAGATTATTATTATGGATGTTAGATACTGATTGGCAGACCCCTTTTGTGGGCCTTCAGGGAGTTGACTCTCTTGGTTTGGGCTTTTGGGTCAAGTCTCATCAACAACATTGCGAAATTTCTCCGTTTGGATATTTGAACCTTCCCATCGGCAGTTGCATTTAACCCTTTATTTTATCGATCGTTCAAATTTTTATTTTGCTATTTGGTACAAATTTGTCGGTATTGAAACTCATCGGTAGAACCTATTTTCTTTCCAAATTTTGATGTACATGTCTGTCGGTGATGTCTCATTAGTGAGCTTTTTGATCGGTTAACCAGCTTCTTATCGGTCATAATTATTAAATTCCTACAGACATTCAGCAGTCCCTTCAGATATTCTTGCCTTCGGTCATTCTCAACAAATGTAAAAAAATTAGTCTTCAATTTCCAAATTCAATTAACCGAACATGTCATCCTTGAGCCTTGAACCCATGACCCTCACCTCCACCAAAAAGAGTACTACCACCATGCCATCTAATAACTTCAATAATATACCACAAAATTATATTATATCTCCTATTTTAAAATATACCAAAACTTTCACAACTTTACTTGGTTTCCTATAAATTTGTGCTACCCATTTCCATTCCCTTGTCGGTCACCGAATGTGCTTCCTCAACCGGACAGCACTACAAAAATATTTAACTTATTGTGTTGACTTTCCTTACAACTCTGAACCCATGTTGGGTTTTCATGCAAATGGAAAGTAAATGAGGGCTATTAGGGAAATATTGAAAATGGGTTATAAATACAAAGTAGTGGTGGGACTTTTGAATCCACGAAGGCCAAACTCTAATTTTTCTCCGTCTTCCTTCTCTCTCTCAGTTCGCACCTTCTCTCTCTCTTTCTTCATGTTTCTTCTAAAGATCAATCAAAACACCTCTAGATCTACACTCTAAAAGTTTCAAAACTCATGACCCAACCTCTAGCAAGTTAAAGCTAGTGAGAAAGTTGAGATTTCTAGTGAGAGAAAATCTAGGGTTTGATCATGACTCGACTTGAAGCAAAATCAAAGACTGAAATTTAAGTAATATTTCATTTCTCAACTTGGGTTTATTTTTCCTTTTTCATGACTTCGGAGTTATGCTGAAAATTTGATAAAAAAGAAATTGGGAGTTTTGAGTCCCCGTACGTGAGAGAAAAATTTGGGTATTCAATGTTAGGGTTTTGGATTTTCTTGAAAGAATTGATATTAATGATGATGGATACTTGGTTATGTCCCTTAGGAATTGCCGAGAGCTAAACAAGGCAGGACATTCACTGCAGAGACGTCAAGGATCGACTACCGTCCCTACTACTGTGAGTGGGACTTTGATGCTATGTTTTCAATTGAACCAAACTCATGTTCTACAGCTTTCCAAATAACATGTTTCATAACATGTGTGAGCAAAGATGTTTTGAACTATGTTTTATAAATATTCTTTTGTGATTCATTAGAGTGTCCTAAAATGATTGATTTGAATATTATGCATCCACAGTTTGTAATGAAATGATATCGTGCCACTTTTTGAAATCTTGATATGATTTATATGCTACCATTGCATTGGCACATTGATTTGAAATGATTTGATGAAATATATTGACACGCGGATTTGATATGATTTAATGATATATGTGGGTCGGATGCCTACCTGTGATATGATGATATGATGATGTATCATTGATGGATTTCCGTAGCTACGAAGGGCTTTGGCAGTGGCACCCATTGTGTCCGGATACGCTTCGGCCGAAGGTATCCCCCAAACACCATCTGTATAGTTGCGGCCGGATGAACCATATAGGGGAGGACATGTGTGACGCCACTGTCTAACTCCGGACAGGATTCTATACATGGTTGATGATTTATATGCGCATAGACACGGGTTAGTCAAGTTGAACCGAAAGGGGAGGACATGCGTGAGCCACTATCTAGCACTTGGTGAGGCTCGTGGCCAACATTGGGGCAGAGAGCTAAATTTTTATACTTGCATATGAAAAACCCCCAATGGATCTGTCATTAGTCGAGGTAGACCTTTGTCGGGGTTATTTTCTTGGCAAGCTCTAAATAACTTCGGAAATATAAATGGATGCATACTTTGATATCATGATGTGTGATATGTGATCACCTGATTTCTGAAAATGACATGCTTAGTTTTGATATCATTATGGTTTTGGAATATATTTTGACACTCCATATTCACACTTATTATTGAGAACATATTGTCGATCCCCTCACTCACTGAGTATTTTCCCATAACATTCACTCGTCACTTTTTCCTGATTTCAGAGATAGATTGACAGGAAGACGTGTCGAGAGAGTTTGATAAATTTAATTTGTATTAGAGACCTTGGACTTTGGGTATGGTATCGACCATTCTTCTGCAGTGAAGTATTTGATGATGTTGGATGATATATATATATGTACATTTGAGGTCTATAGTATGACCATTGTATGCATTTATTGGGATGACTGGAATTTTGTTATGTAATGAAATTGAAACTCTTAGACGTATTGTATACCTATGCATTGAGGCAAATGTCTTGCATTTTACATTCTTTACTTGGGAAAATAATATTTTGAGAAAATAGGTTTTATACAGGTATTGAGTGTTAGCCTTCGTTGCCTTGGTATGCGTGTCGAGTGGTGACAGCATACAGGGTGATGGACGACTGTTTACGGCCTCGGATCGAGGATCGGGGTGTGATATTATTGATTCTCTTCAACTCCTTCTCTCATCCATGGTCTTTAACCAATGGTAATTCACTGAACGCTCAGGAGCCTCTAGGACCATTTAAGATTTCTTATCATTCTTAGGAATCACAATGAGAGTCTCTCCCTCAATCGGGAAGTGACGGTTAGGTACACGTCCTCGACTACTCTTACGAAAAGGGGAAACTTTTTCACCTCTAGATGGGCCCCGCTGCTGGGCTCAACTAATCCACTATACTTATCCATCTCATAGAAAGTAAAGTCTCAATCGATTTCACCTCTCTTAGGGAAATTACTTTTAAGAAACGCAGTATCATAAGACTCAATCTCAATAATAGTGCCGTTTATAAACTCACGTAGAACACATTCCCCTTGGAGTGCTCTTAGTATCTTATAAAGATACTTTCCTTTTCTCACGGGTCTAACTTGTCGTGTGGATACAAGAAAAACGTGAACATATGCGATACAACTCCATATCCTCAAGTGACTAAGGTTAGGCTGCCTCCCTATCCTAAACTCATATCGGGTACTAACTGCAAATTTTGATGAAATACGGATGAGAACATAAGCTGCAGTTAATAAAACATCTCCCTAATGGGAAATAGACAATTTGACCTATGACATCATCGACCTCACCGTCTCTAACAAAATCTTATTCCTTCTCTTGGCTACTCTACTCCACTGAGTAGTAGGAATAGTCAATTGTCTCGTAATAGCCTTCTCGAAACAGAACTCTTCAAACAAATGCTCGTGCCCTCGGTCGGTTTTGAGAGTTTCCACTCTCAAGTCTAACTGATTCTCAACCTCGCTGATAAACCTCATGAATTATTTTAATATATCTGACTTGTGTGAGATCAGATAGAAGTAATCGAAATGCGTGTAATTCTCTATGAATATAATAGAGTACACAATTCTATTTCGGGTTCTCAAGTTCATAAGGACATAGATATCGGAGTGAACCGACTACAATAGAGTCCCAGTTCTCATTGCATTGTCTAATGGTTTCCTTATAGGTTTGCCATCTAGGCAAAACTGATTAGCAGGCCCTTCAAACCACTCACTGCTAACTGGTTCATCCTTTCTCACTCTAGGAGGATAACAAGAAACAACATTAAAGGAATCACTTCTAGTGCATATAGTCCCTCGTAGACTAAACCAGAATCAATCAAAGAACTGTTATAATAAATAGAAACTATAAAGTTTCCAAGTAATCGAAGCATATCCTAGACTGAGATCAAGTTCCATTGAATATCCGGAGTATAAAGAACGTATAGAGTCTAGCAACTTTGCAACTCAATTTTGCAAGTTTCACTCCCTCTAACGATGACAAATGCTCCATTCCCCATGTAAATCCTCTTACTTGAGGACTCACTCGGTGGAACTCTATATACGCGCTCCTGTCTCGAGCTACGTGGTCAGTGGCTCTCAAGTCTACAATCCACGGATGAGAGAAATAAATGAGCATCTCAAACCACGTAAAGAAAAAAGAGATAACTTTCGCTCGTCACACTTACAAGCAAAATGACCAAATCTACTATAGATGTAGTACTTCACCTTGGTCTTATTGAGTTCATTCTTCCTGTGCTTTAATACTTAGTTGTCGGATTTTTTGGATGGCTTCTTCTTACCTGAACTCAATCTTTTACTCATGCTTATGCCAATTGTATTTGATACCACGGGAGTCCTTACTCGACTCCACTGCATAATCATGACCCGAGTTAGACTTACTTAACTCCAAACACTCCTACTCGAGCTCACTGTGTCTATTAACATTAGCAAAAATACAAATACTCCCGTTGTGTGTGATATAGGTTTTTATGGTCTCCCATGAATCAGGTAAACACTGAATTGCACCTAGTACTTAAAAAACACATTCGAAATCGGCTCGTTCCCATTCCCTAACTCGACGATTATACTCGACATCTTCGTTATTATATGATCAACCATTTTCTTATAAGTTTTAAGTTATAAACTTACAAGTCAGCATCTTTACCTCAGGAGCCATAAGAGCACCACAATGCTCTCTTTAGAGCGACCCAAACCGACATAGCCATAGGATATTACTCATCAATCGAGATCATATCATTATGTATGCTGCTCAAGAGGATTGCCCTAACTTGGCCATCCTTCTTCTTTCATGCACGTAGTGCGTCTTAATCCCATCTCACCTGAGGTGCAGTACCCTCCCCGGAGTCTATCATCTCATATCTCAGAATTTCAAACAAATCTTGCTCCTCAAGAATAAACTGAATCTACTGGTGTAAAAACTCGTTGTCGTCACCATTCAGTTTATCTCCCTTACAAAGATCCAATACGACAATTTTTTATGTAGTCTAAGAGGCAATAGTGACTTGTGATATTTATTTTCATAATTTTGTGCATCCTTCGAATCAACAAATCCAGAATAATTTGAGTATAGATGTCAAAGTGAGCGTATAAGTCAACGGACACCATACACCGCAACCCGAGATCGCATCTTACCATTCGGACTTTGATTCAGCATACAAAAACCCACAAAAAATCATAATTAATAGCATATAACGCTCAGAAAATTGGAAAATTCCATTTCTAGGCAAGTGTACACGCCATCATAGGATTCACGTGCCGCCAAATGCTAGCAACATATCCCCATACTCCTGCACATGCCGGGGATAGATTGGCGCACGTACTAGAAGTGTAGCATGTCGGCATGTGCCTGCATGCACATCCTATGCATTGTTACACGCACCAAATGCACAGGGGCATGGGTTATGCGCCTGCACGCGAGCAACCTGCCTCTGCAAGTCAGGACGCGGGTCAGAGTGCAGATCCGGGTTGAAATCATCCTAGACCTTGCCCCGACACCTCCACGCTCCTCACTAGCACGTGGACTACACGTGCCTGCACCCTTCATTAATATGGGTCTCTGCGCGCGCGCTCTTCACATGCCCACGGGTCTGGATCTCTTCTCTTTCACCTGACGGGCTTGCAATTGGATCCTCTTGGCCCCTTCTGGCCTGTTTTTCACACAGTTTTTGCCAAAAATTTGCAATTAAGATCTCCTCCATCATCCTACACTTGATTTGTGGAGAAATCATGCGTTAATTTGTCTAAATTGAGCACCCATGGCTGCAACCCTTCTCGGCCTCCCTGGAAAACCCAAATTCCGGTGATAAAAACACACAATATGTATATCAAAATGTAGATCAGGTTGTTGGGAACACATTTAAACCATTATTTCATATCAATTTGTCCATAACCGCGACAAATCTAAAATTTAAGGTCTCAGGTTACTATTTAGGCCGAATACTTCGACCTGTGATTTCATGTCCTAAATGTTCTCCAAAAATTCAACAAAAATCATTTTTGTGATCTACATGTTATGAGTATATTTGTAATGTAATCAATTTATGAAACTCATCCGTGATCCGAAAACTAAATTTAATACCCTACCATTTTTATACCCGAAAAATTTTGAAAATTATTTTATTTAAACCAACTAAAGCTTTAATGCTAATGTTGGATTTTAATTCTCATGCACAATAGAAGTAAATAATTTTTGAAAAATTAAATAGATCGTATCGGGTAAATACCTCCATGTAGGGTCTCTAAAATTGTACCGATTTTTGAACTACGAACTCTCGAACAATGCATGGTCGGGATGGTGATCACGCGGTTAATCGAACCACCACCACGTGTTCACGACGCCGCAATCCTAAGTCCGGTGATTCGATGACGGAAGAAATTTTCCTACATAAAAATTTATCAATCCCTCATTTTTTTTTTCTCCCTCTATATTCCCCCCCCACCCCTCGCAATTCTCCAATTGCTACTTTCTCAACCATCTTACGTTAGATGTTTCCCCATAAAGAAAAAGGAGAGAAAATAGAAGATCTCACTAGTTGGTTATGTGCATGGGGATAATGGGTTAACCACCCATTATCCCCTCTTTCCAAATTTTAATTTCAAAAATGCCACCTGGGCATACCTTTAAACCAACATAAACAACTAGGTTCGCAGCAGCTAATGGAGTAATTATTCATGAAATGGGTCTCGAAGACACTCAGCTAAGGCTCTTGTTTTTTTTTTTTCTCTGAGCACAACCATCTAACCCAAAATAGGATTTCTGTTTGCTGGTAATCAACACATCGAGACCGTAAAACCCCTGAACCAGAATTGGCTTAGTTTCTGTAAAGGTTCTGAAGGTTTCTCTGTCTGCCACAAACTAGCACTTTACTTTAGCAAGGAAAACAAATAAACTCAAAAATTGGTGCTGCAGGAAAAGAGCATCTGTATAAACAAATCGGGCTGACAATAAACCAGTGGAGCCGATATAGATTGCTGAATAAGATTCAGGATCAACCAACATAGAAACAGCAAAAGGAATTTGAGAATAGAAAAATACATAGAAGAAAATGGAAGGACCAGATCAAATCAGGCTTATATTTCAAATTTGTATCCGAATGGTATATTCTGCATTTTCTTTTTCGTAGAACACAAATTTAGAGATGAACTGTCAAACAAAGAATGTATCACTCATCAACATAATTCTTGGTGAATCACTCAAAAAATATATGTAAGGCGACTATATGGTCAGTAGCATGTTGATGCATTTCTAGGCCCTACCTAAACAAGTTCATTCCAATGTAAAAGGACTAAAAAATCCAGATGCTTAAATAGACTAGGACACTATCCTCCATCATATCGACACCATGACTACCTTCAAACTAGATAGATACTATACTGGTTCAACATTGAGATCCAACAGCAAACGCGACTCAAAATTACTTCCTCTGCCTAGAACAAGTACCAAACAGAGTTTAGAACCTTGACGAAATGACCAGAGCTGCACTTCATCGCCTTCTACAAGGTTGTTTCTCCTTAAAACAGAAGTCATTTTTATGTGATAGTACTGGTACTTCTTCAAAGTGACAGTGGTTCGGTTTGATGAGGGATCAATTAGGTCCAGTTGTAGCTCTTTATTCGTTTCTAAATGCAGCTTTTCTTCATCAGTGAGGAATCCTTATTTTTCCACCGCTCTCTTGGGGATTATTACTATGTCTCTTTTGATATCACTCTTGGTCAGTTCTTTTTGTACCAGAAGACTTCCCGTGGCCATCATGCCTGATATAGCAAACGCAACTTCTTCTGATACTGATGGCTAATTTTCTTGTGCATTTAATTCATGAGAAGATTCAGAGTTGCTATTATCAGCCATAATCTTCCTCAGGCAGTGAAAATTTGTCTTTCTTTGTTTAAGATCAAGTCGTTTCCCTGTTTACTCCTGACTCCAACTCAAGAAAAAGTTCTGTTTAATGTCAAAAGAAATTTTAATTCCCAACCCTCATCTTCACCTTCATCATTTTGATACCCACCAAAGAGTTGTTCAAGATCGACAGTAACCCAATTCTTGGAATCTGAAGAAGGAAAAAAAAAAAAAAGAAAAAGAAAAATGCTCATGGATTTGCATAAAAACAATGATAAAAGAATCAGGAAAAGATAATGATTTGAGGAAGTTGAGAAACTATCCTTTTGATTAACTCTTCAACAATCAGGAAAAGATAATATCAAAACCATCAGAAAACCCGAAAATATGTATGAATCAATTAGTATCGAAGGCCAAGATTTAGAAAAACAGAAGAATGAAGAAGTTTGAATGACAAAAGTTACACCCAAAATTCATCTTCACATTTATAAAAGAATTCTTCTTGATTTGAGGAAGAAAATGATGACAGTGCTAAGGACTGAATCTAGAAAAAGCAAGATGTTTATCACGGAATTGTTCTATTCTTGAAAGTGTAGGGATGTAGGAGAACACAGAATGACTTTCACTTACTTGGTTCTTAATCAATTCTGTATCAGGAGTTTCTCCAAATCTTGAATCAATCGATTGGGAAAGAGAATTCAGAAGTGGACCAAGTGTCTAGCTTTGCTTGGGAGAGAGAGAGAGAGAGAGAGAGAGAGAGAATTCTGTTCTGTTATATACAAAGAGAAGAAACAAATCTCCTCTTAAACTGAATAACGACCATCAATATTCATGTTCAGGACGGGCAACAAAAACTTCCTCTTTAATGAAATAATGCCCTATATATGTATGCTTACCTTTTGGGATATTTTATCAGGAAAAAAAAAGGAAAATCATTCATTTCCACAAGTTGAATCTTTAATTAAAAATTGAATAGGAAAAAATTCCACATATTTATTGCCATTTTAAAACAGAACTTATAATTTAAAAGAGATCTAATTCAATATTAAGATGAATAATGTTAAGATTTTATATTCGTTAATTGAAATCCATGATTTTCATGACATTGGTCGGGTTTAGGGATAAGTTTTATCTCGTCCCATTGCCAAGCAAAAAATAATAATAATCAAAGCAAAATATAATAATACAATAATACTGCAAGGGGAAGGTTGTCTACCTCAATTATTGAGACTAAAATTCTAATTGTTATTGTTGTAAAGCAAAATACAAAGCGCTTGCATGATTTTGTGTGTTTGGGTGGGGGCATGTTTGTCTAAGTTGGACATATCACTAACAAAAATGGCGTCGCAAAATCACAAACGCATATAGTGACAAAATTGAGCAAAACAGTGAAGCTGTTGCAAATTGTATCGCCAAAAAACCCAGTGATCCAACCCGCAGCATAAACCAAGCTGCAAAGTGTTGCGAAAAATGGCGCGAGAAGTCAGCAACTAAAAGAGCAAAGACATAGTCGTTGGAAATTTTTGTGCAAATTGGCACCAAAATATAATGACACCAATAGTGACGGCATGAACATCACAAAGTCTAACACAAATTTACATGAAAAAGTGGTGTCATTGTGTAACGAACCCTCGTAAGGACACAAGAGGCATAGCATGAGGCCAGCCAGCAAGAAGCACCCATTCAAATATTAGGGAGGTTCGCACAGACCAAAGTGCTTGAACCAGGTGTAGCAGGCCACAAGCGCAATGCACCAAGCAGCAAACCAAGGGCCATCAACGAAGAGTCATCAATCTCATCCGAGCAAATGCCACCATTTGAAAAGGCTCTTGAGTTCCTGGCCAAGTGCTCAAGCAAACGCAAGCAACGCATGAGCAACCATGCAAGGCGCCCATGCTGCCACGCACCAAAGGACGTGACCTTTGAGCCAAAGGTCACAACCTTTGATGCCACACCGAGCAACCATCAAGCAAAAGGCACTAAGGATGTGATTAAGGCAAGGCAAGGCAAGGCCAAAGGACACAAGCAAGAGGTGAAAATAAAGAGTCACAAGCTATCAAGCCAAAGGTCACCATGTCAAAAGGCACCATTGAGCAACAAGCAGCATGGCACAAGCAACTGGCACACGAGCACATGCCAAGCACATTCAAAGTAATGCCACAACATGAAGAGGTACCTAGCATCCTATGCCTAGAGACACTATTGCACAAAGAGGTGCGAACAATGACGAACCAGCATTAGCCATGGCCCAATGGAGACAATGCAATGCACCAACAAGCCTTAGCACACCATGAGCAAGGACATAAGGCCAAGAAATCAAGCAACAACAAGCTAGCAGATAAAGAGACGCGAGCAGAGGCACTTATGCTCAATGAAATAGAGACATGACTCGATAGCATGACCCTGCACATGAGCTAGTGCACACCAGCACCCGAGCCAACATGCAGCGGCATAGCACCAGTGCATGCCAGCGCACTAGGCAACGCACAAGCCAGCGAAAGGCCATGAGTCACCATCAAGCAATAACTACTTTCATGAATAAATTCCATGTATTTTTCTAAGGACACACAATGAGTGTAATCATAGTAGTTGTAACTGCCCAATAGTTATTAGGATATTAGAGTCTTTTAGCACAAAAGGGTACAAGTAATGAGACCCTTTCCTTCCCTAGCCTATATATATAAATAGGAGGAGAATTTCCATTTGTAAGCATGCAAAATTCTTATCAGAAATACAAAGTCATTTGTCCCTTTTATTCTCTTTGAGAGATTGTGAGATTAGAGCATAGGAAACCAAGTGTTAGGCCATAGTCCTAGACACCCTAACCTTCCTTTGTTTAACGCAACTCAAGTAAGAGTTTTTATGGTATGGTGGTACCAAGTCTTTTTAGAAGTTGGCGGTGTTTGGGTTCAATTTCCATTGGTTGTCGAATACAATTTCACAATAGGAAAGGCAAATGTTCCAACACAATATGAAAGAAAGTGTCGTTCAGTGAAGAGTCACATTTGCTACACCAAGAGGAGTCTCACATTTAATGGAAATTGAGAGGTTGAAGGTTCAAATCTCAATGGTGACACATGATGATGGAAAAGCAAATTGCATGTCTTCTTGGCTACAAAAGGACCGAAGGGCATATTGGAAGCAAATGAGCAGGAGCACTGATAGGGTAGGGTGAGCCGAGCAAGTTCATCAAGGGATTCTCAAATTAATGGATCAACACCATATACTGAAGAGAATTGGAAATGTTAAGTATCCATCAATATATCGATGAGAAATATATTTATATAAGTGTAGTGAAATGCCGATGAGTCTATGGAAGTGTTCCAACGCCAAGAAGACCGAGAGGTATATGACAATCACTGATAGGAAAGTACCAACAAGAATTTAGAAAATTAGCAAGGTAAATACTGTGAGCTAAATGAATTTACCAACTGGAGGTTTAATTGTCACTCACAATTATACTGAATGGTAGCAGTAAAGTAGTGATCAGGAGATAGCAATCTCCCAATGGTGGTCACTACCAAATGAATAGTTCAATCAATGTTAAAACTCTACCAAATAAGTTAATTTCTCATAGGAAGGTCATTTCTACTGAACACAAACCAAATTCTACCAAACACTAACACTCTAATAACCAATCACTTAAAATTAAAAGTCTATCAATCAAGTACCTAAAGGATTCCTGGACAACCCAACGGGTAAAAATTCACATTTATATCAAATTAATCATTTCTCACACATTTTCACAAAACATAAAAATTTCCAAATAGCCTAATTAGATTAATATCATCATCCGGATTTATCTAGTGCTACATTCTGACATTCCCCTCTTCAGAAATTCCTGTTGATTTAATTGTGATATTTCTCTATATAGTATGTCTACTAGTTTAAGGGTTTGGGAATGTATGGTCTATCGCTCTTTTATGCCTTTGATACTCTTGAACAAAACTCTGTCAATTATTGCAAAAGAAAATACCACCTAAAAACTTTCACCCACAGGGGAGAGAAAGAGAGAGAGAGAGAAAGAGAGGGGTTAGGGTTGTACTCACAATGGTAGATCCACCTTTCCCAGAATGTCAAGTGATCCCCCCTAGGGAAGGAAGTAATCTTGAAATCCAATAAATGAATATAATCGAGTCCATAAGAGCCTAATCCAACAGCCAAACTGGGAAATTGTTGGAGCACCCCCAAATGCGATATTTTAAAAATCGCATGTCATGATTCGCAAAGAGGTTATAAGCATGTACTAATAGCATGGGCAGTTGTTGAAGCCAATACCACAGGGAGTACACTGCTCTTTGTTTTGAGCTCTGCCGGTCGTCCATTCCTTGAAATCAATAACTTTGCAATCTCTCTATATCCACCTTGAGTGGCAATAGCTAGAGGATTAATAGCTCCTTCTGCCTCCAAGCCTTGTTCTAACATGTGTTCCCATATTAACAGCTCCTTCTGTCACGCTCTAACCCTCGGATCGAGTACGCAACAATTATTGCATTACCTCAGAATATGGGTAAATTTAACCCGTACATCAAAGTACCACAAAACATTTATTGATATCCATCTATTTTTCAAAATAATTCAATAATTTCAAGAAAATCAACATGCATACAATACACAAACAAAGACCATCCCGGTCTATCCCTATTCAAATATATGCATAAGGCCAACCTGGCCATCCATAATCCAATCACATGCACAAAGCCACCCCGACCATTCAAATCGAATTTCCAATCATCACAAATCATTTCATAAACCAATCAAAAAGTCACTACTCAAAGGATCTATGCCAAAATCAATAAAAATAATTTCCCAAATTAAACTTCCAAAAAAACAAAGATAAATATTCTCAATACAAGTTATACAAATTCTAACCAAAAATCAAAATGCAAAAGTTAGAGGAGTTTTCAAGTAAGTTTATACAAAAATTTGTCTCAAAAGGGTACAACTATCAATTCCCTCAAAAACTAGAGTTAAATCTATGCCAAAAGAAATCTCTGAAGGCAATCACTCCAAAGTCCAATGCTAAACGACCATGGGAATCACTAAACTTCCTCTGTAAAAATAGAATTAGGAGGGGTAAGTATATACAATATCCAGTGAATATATAATATGTTATGATAATAAGTGAGGGATGACTGTGGATATGTCAAATAATTGTCTTAAAATCATATCATCATATCTATTGAAAACAAAGTTCATCATCAAATATCAATTTTTGAACAAGATTCAATAATTCAAATAAATAAATCATATGCATCCAAATATATCCATATGTTTTCCAAAATCTTAGCGTTGCCAAAAATCATAGTTCTCGACAATGATGTACCACAATCAAGGGTGAAACTGCCAAAAGTTTTCATGTTATTTAATCCACAAATACCTTAAACCTTGACGGAGGCACCTCTCGAGTACGGCTACCTCATAGGTCGTATAAACGCCCAACCACATCGTCCCGTCGGGCTCCGTACCGTGGAGAGAATAACTATAACCATTAATCATACGGGTACCTCATAGGTCGTATAAACGCCCAACCCCATCGTCCCGTCGGGCTCCGTACCGTGGAGAGAATAACTATAACCATTAATCATGCATACAGCACCATTTTGCAATCATCACAATATATATCAAAATATGCCAATAATTATTCAATGAATTCTCAATACATGAATTCAATTAAATCATATTCAATATAAATCAATAAACATAGTACATTATTTTCCAATTCAACACATGGATGTATTTTTCATTTCAAATTCCCTTTCAAGACACTCCAAAGTCATAAAAAATTTGAATAACAATTTTTAAAACATTTGTAAAATCATTATATAAACATTTTCTCACTCAAAACCATAAGTATGCATCCACTCACCTCTTGCGAGGGTAACCACTCTCAATCCCCAATCCAATCCAAGATAAATTTCTCCTAACCCTTTAATTGTCTCAACTTAAAAAAATAAATATAATTGCATCACTCAAATATAGGTCAATTGTCAAACTTCGACCCACAAGTCTGAACACGCGACAATTGTCGTGTGATCTAGAAGTATGTGCAAACACTGGCACACATCCCAAGATCCCATAAGACTAAGAAAAATACTCTTTTTCAGACCATATAAAAACAACATATCGAATATTTAACAATTCAAACCATATGTTAACTTTAAAAAATATATATATGAAAAACATACTACAAAAAGAGTTTTCAAAATACAACTTGCAAAACATAGATTTCACCTTCAAAATGTCCTCTGAAGGGTCCTTCTACAAGCCTCAAAAGAAATCCACACCAAAAAGGACCAATACCAATTGTTGGTCTGGGACAGTTTCTATTTGGTTGGATCTAACTAACTATTGAGGCTGTTACTGTGTCTATAGTTCCTCTGAAAAGAATGAAAGTGGAGGGGTGAATATGAAATACTTAGTGAGTGGAATGCAATGGTATATTGTAGCAATAAATGAGTGGTGAGTGTGGAGATATCAAAATCATACTTTTCAACAATTCATCATTCATAGGTAGCATCAAACAATTCAGCTCATCATAAAAATAAATGCATCCACAAATTTCATACTTTCCAAAAATCAAGGGGTCTCCCTAAAGAAAACACTCTCACCCAAAGTTTAGACGATCCTGGGTGAAAGCCCACCAATAGGTTTTCAATCATTTCTCTTTACAATACTAATTCCCCATTCTTTGGCATTGATTCGTACCTTATCATGGTGCTATTTGCATAGTACAACGGGGACGCAGGAGGCTACGTTTACCTCCCTTGCCAAATAAACACACAACTACGTCACCCCATCGAGTCGCTCTGTGGGGGAAATAACTATAGTCATTTACCATCACCAGTACCTTCATTTCACAATATCCAAATATTTTTCAATATACCACAAATTTAATAAATAGTTACAAACCATATCACAATCTCCACAAATGCAATTCTCAGCAACAATGACACATATGTATTCACAAATACAGTGGATGCATGCATATTCCAAACTCACATTTTTTAGACATCCAACAAACACAAATAGTTATAGAAAATCACAAAGAAAATCATTTATTAAAGAATCCATAAAAATCATTTTCTCATTCAAAGCACAACAGTCCATCCACTCACTATGTTTGGAATGGTAGTCACTCCCAGATTCCTCAGTAGCAACAGTCTTGCCACGATCAGTCCGTTAGACTCCTAAAGACATTATCAAGTAATAAAAATCATCAATATTTACTTTTCAATTACCCCCAAAAATCTTATCATCAAAACTTAGTTTCTCCATCACTTACTCTGACTTAGTAGTCTCCAAATCCAAATAAAGAGCCAGATTAGTAAATTAAAGAATGGAATAGGAAAATAATAATACCTTAATTTTTGTCTCCAAGAAACCTTTTCCGTTCGCATTACACCAAACCCTAGAATTTTACTCTTCTTTGTGACAATTCTAGATTGTTAAGGTTTTCCAATATTAAAGCTAGAATCTAACTTTGAAAGGTTGTATGAGTAGTTTGAAATCTTAAATCTAAAGACTTGGTGATAAATCGAATGAGTTTGGAAAAAAGAGAGAAAGAAGAATCTAGAGAGAGAGAAGTGGAAAACTCTAGTTTCGTGAATTTCTTAAGTCTCCACCCCTTTTTTATCATTAACTTATTTTTAAAATTTACCTAGTGGTTCTCATTTATTTCAAATTTGCATCTATGCCCAATATGTCTTTTAAGTCTCGGAGAAGGTTAAGTCTTAGAGAAAGTTAACATTAAGAGTTATGTACTGAGAATTGGATCCAACTGAGGATAATATGTCTAGCGATGAACAGGAAAAATTGAAAATAAAAGTACAATCTATTTAGAAATATAAATATATTAATATTTGGGATATAATATAAATGAAACATAGTAGAGCTAAGGTGTTTGGATGTCTTAGTGGCAAAGTTCTTTTCAGAGGACTGAAAGGTCATGAGATCAATTCTACATCAAGGCATGCAACGGCAAGGAATTTGAAAATTTGTGATGTATGGGTTATATGAGTGCCGATGGGCAATTGGAGAAAATGCTGAACACTGCAATTCACAATCAGGTGTACCGATAAGGTTTCAATGCAAGTGTTGACCGATAGGGATGGAACATTTGCTTGGTAGAAATTTAGCAAAACAATTAGCAATAGACAATTACCGATAGTCTAAGATAAGCAAACGGTAATATATTGAGAGGTAGGATTAAATACCTACCGATAAAATAAATTTAAATATCCACAGTATCGATGATTTTTACAGGGTCAGTACTGAGAAGTTATCTCAAAATGGATACCGATAGGGTTGCAAAATTGGATATTCACCAACTGGTTCAAATATTCACCGTCAAGAAAATGTAAATGGAATGTAATATACCGAACGGTGCAAGAAAATTGAGTGTATCGATAGGTATATAAAAATTATAAAATATTTTATTAACTTAACTCCACAGTATATGGGCAAGCCACACTTCACATTACATTGAAAAGGTATTAAATCATCAAAAGATAGTCACCATCAGCTACCGATTAGGAAATCAAAATTTTGAAGAAATTGTTTACTACCCATTAAAACTCTACTAAACAGATAAATTCTCTTAGAAAAGTCAAATCCCACTAAATACTGATCAGTAAGCACTCAAATAACCGATGACTCTAGTGACAAATAATTTAACAATTTAAAGCCTATCGGTCAAATATCTAGAAAAATTTCTAGACAATTCGAGGAGTAGAAAATTTACACTTACATCAAATTGACCACTCTTTCAGCATTTTATAAAATATAAAAATTTTAAATAAACCATTTAGAGTACATATTAAAAATCCAAAGTTGTCCGGTATTACAATTCTTACCCCTCTAAAAGAAATTTTGTTCTCAAAATTTCAAAATACATTTATGCTTCAAACAAGTGAGGATATTGCTTCCTCATCATCTTCTCAGGTTCCCAAATCATTTCTTCAACATGGTTGTTCTTCTATAAAATCTTTACAATTGAGATTTATTTATTTCTCAAACTTTTAACTTGCTTCTCCAAAATAGCTATCGGTTGGACTCCAAAATTTAGATCTTCTCTTAATTCAATTGGAGGGACTTTAAGGACATGAGAGGGGTCTGCCAAGTACTTCTTCAACATAGAAACATGGAAAACATTATGAATTTTCTCCAATTCTGAAAGCAGTTTTATCCGATAAACCACTTGTCCAACCCTTTTTATGATCATGTAAGGAGCAATGTAATGAGGAATTAACTTTCTTTGTCTCTGGAATTGAATTACACCTTTCTAAGGAGATATTTTCAAGAATACAATATCATCGATCTCAAATTCTAGTGGTCTTCTCCTCTTATCGGCGTAACTCTTCTGTCGGACTTGGGCTACCTTTATTCTTTGCCAAATCAATTTCACCTTCTCGATAGTGGTTTCGATCAACTCTACACTTTCAATCTTTCTTTCCCCAACATCATCCCAACACAATGGAGTTCTGCATTTCCGTCCATATAGGATTTCATAAGGGGGCATTTCAATACTAGTTTGGTAACTATTGTTATAAGCAACTCTATTAAAGGAAGGTACCTATCCCAATTTTCTTGAAAATTCAGTATGTAAACTCTAAGCATGTCTTCTAATGTTTGAATTGTGCATTCAAATTGCCTAACGGTTTGAGGGTGAAAAGCAGTGCTAAACTTTAGCTGAGTGCCTAAGGATTCTTGTAGTTTCGACCAGAATCGATAGGTAAAACGGGAGTCACGATCAGATACGATCGATGCTGGAACCCCATAAAGTCTCATTATTTCATTAATGTACAACTTGGCTAACTTCTCTAAGGAATATGTGTTTTGAATCAGTAAGAAATGGGTTGATTTGGTGAGTCGATAGATAGTCCCCTGAGACTCCAAATTTGATGAAAACTTCCGACTCAATGATCAACAACCATATTAGCTTTATCAGGATGGTAATCTATCACCAAGTCATAATCTTTAATTAACTCAAGCCATCTTCTTTGCCTCAAATTCAGTTCCTTTTTTGTAAACAAATATTTCAAACTTTTGTGAACGGTGAAAATCTTATAAGTCTCCCCATATAGATAGTGTCTCCAAATTTTCAAAGCAAACATAATTGTTGTTAACTCTAAATCATGAGTAGGGTAATTCTCTTCATGTTTCTTTAATTGACGAGAGACATAAGCTATTACTTTATCATTTTGCATCAATACACATCCCAATTCTTATTTACTTGAATCACTATAGACAACATATCGATTACTACTTGGAAGAGTAAGGATTGGAGCAGATGTCAACCTCTTCTTGAGTTCTTGAAAACTATACTCACACTTATCATCTCATTGAAATTTAGTCCATTTTCTTGTCAGTATAGACAAAGGGATCGCAATTTTAGAAAATCTCTCAACAAATCTTCTATAACACCTTGCTAACCTAAGGAAACTTTTAACCTCTATTATATTTTTCTACTGTTCCCACTTCATAATAGCCCCAACCTTTCTTGGATCCACAAATACCCCTTTACTAGACACTATATACTCCAAGAACTCAATTTCTCTCGATCAAAATTCATACTTTGAGAATTTGGCATATAATTGCTTCTCCTAAAGAGTCTGTAAAACAATTCTGAGATGTTATGCATATTCTTCATTATTCTTCGCATACACCAATATATCATCAATAAACACAATCACAAATCTATCAAGATATGAGTGAAATACTCTATTCATCAAATTCATGAAAGCAGTAGGAGTACTTTTTAACCCAAACGGCATTACCAAAAACTCATAGTGACCATACCAAGTCTTAAATGTTATTTTGTGCACATCACTCTCCTTAATCTTTAATTGATGATAGCCTGATCTCAAATCAATTTTTAAAAACACACATGCACCTTGAAGTTGGTCAAAAAGATCATCAATTCTAGGGAGTGGGTACTTGTTCTTAATAATGACTCTATTTAATTTTCAGTAGTTAATACATAATCTTAAAGTACCATCTTTCTTCTTTACAAACAAGACCAGTGCACCCAGGGAGAAGAACTTGGCCAAATAAATCCTTTGTCTAGTAACTCTTGGAGTTGCACTTTCAACTTCTTCAACTCTACGAGTGTCATCCTATAAGGTTGTATAGAAATAGGTGCAGTGCCAGGGAGTAGAACAATAGTGAAATCAAACTCCTGATCCAAATGTAAACCAGGTAACTCTTTTGGAAATACATCCAAAAACTCATTCACTATTGGAACATCATCTAGTGTAGAACTCTCTATGGTGGTATCGATGATATGAGATAAGTATGCTTTACATCCCTTATGCATCAATCTACGTGCTTCTAATGCTGATATTACACATGTCAACACTACTTGACGTTCGCTGATAAAGACAAATGCTGGATATCCAAGCTTTCGGAACTCTACTTCCTTAGTAAAACAATTCACGGATGCCCAATGAAAGTGTAACCAATCCATTCCTATTATAGTATCAAAATCCTTCATCTTTAAGAGAATCAAATCTGCCTCAAGAAGTACATCACCTACTAAAATACCACAGCCTTTATAAACTATACTTCTAACCCTCTGCTCACCCAAGGGTATAACCACTAACAACTCTTTCTCAAGTGGAGTTATAGGCCTATCGGTATGCCTAGCAAAGCTTGTACTGATGAAGGAATTATTTGACCCTGTGTTAATAAGTATGTGGTATCAACTCCAAAAATTTTCTTCAACTTTATTAATATAACTATCAAGTGACCACTAGAAAAGTCTTACGACACATATTCCGCATATAATCCCTATAATATCCCATTAAATCATTTATATAAACATCAAATATCCTAAATATTCCACTAGAATAGTCATTTAACATCTTAAATCATGAAATCATCAATAATTTTCCTTTCAAATCAATGAATTTGTACTTAAATAAATTAACCTATAACAACATCAGGGTTGTTTGTGCCTCTTCATTGGTCATGGCATAAATCCTAGTTTGAGTTCGTAGTGGAGGATATTGGGGATTGGTAGCCATAGTGTTGCTTCCCGTCTCAGTTCTTGAAGTTGCACCAATGGGAGGTGCTGAAGTAGTGACCATGCCGCCTTTACAACCACTGGAAGGACCCTAAACTGATTGGTTGTCTTGCCCTTTCGCATTCAATTCGGGACAAGAATGTCGAAAGTAACCTTTTTTCCCACAATGATAGCACCATCTAAGCCCCCTACATGGACCCAAATGATATCCCATGCAATTTGTGCAAGGATCCCCTTTACTTCCTCCTAGCCTTACTCTTGATCCAATACTGCCACTTGAAACATTTGACTTGAAGAACAGTTGGCCTTGAGAAGTCCCAACCGATCCTATGACTGAACCACTACTATATGAACCCATGCTTTTGCTTTTCTTGTAGCCTTGGTCTAGGGTAAACCCGCTAAACCTCTTCTTCCTTCCATGATGCTCCCTAATCTGGCTTCTCTGTAACTTAATCTGTTTAGCCCTCAAGGCCCATTGCAAAACATTTTGATAAGTGTGATCCTCTGTCACTGACATCCTCTCTCGAATGTTCAAGTTCAAACCATCCTCAAATTTGAAATGTCTATACGCCTCAGAGGCTACTATCTCTGGAACAAATGTAGACAAACTCCTAAACTCCGCTTCAAAATCCACTATCGACTTATTTCCTTGATGAAGGTGGAGGAATTCTCTCTTTTTAAATCTTGATCAAACCATGTATAGAATTTCTCATTAAATTCCCTAAGGAAATCATTCCAAATAAGGGGTATGGTCGATTTCTCCTTTACACCATCCCACTAATTACTAGCATCCTCATCTAATATTCTCATAGCTATAATGAGCTTCAATTCATCATCAATCCTCATGCCTGTCATAGCTTCTCAGACCCTCTTGATCCATTTCTTGGCTACCATAGGGTCGTTAGACCTCGAGAAGGTCACATACCCTAGTTGTCTAGCCTCTTTCAACAATTTGGACAATTTAATGGATGGTCGGGAGGACAATGTAGCTACTGAAGTAGGAGGAGCTAACGGCGCCATAGGAGGGACCGGTGGAACTACTGGATTAGAAGGTGGAGGAAGGACTTGAACTTGTGGCGGTGCTTGAAGATATGCACCATATGCACTCCATCACTTGATCCATTGTGGAAGAACATTGAGTGGTGATAGAGGAATCCCTGTTGGAGGGGCTAGGTGAGTAGAAGTCGAAGAAGGTGAAGCATGCGAGGACGACTCATCGTCGTGCTCTTAAGGAGAAATCTCATTTACATTCTTCATTCTCCTACGAGGAGACATGATAGTCTACAAAAGAGAAATTACTTTAGCTCATAGTACTAAGATGACTCTAAACATCTATGGCTAGAGGTATGTCAATTTCCTAGGACCCATTGGAGGCATTCAAATTTTTTCAAAAATGTTTGGAAATATAAAAATCTTTAAAATCATTTGTAAATATTTAAAAACATTTTATAATTTCAAAACTCTTGCTCTAATATCAGTAAAATTGTCACGCCCCGACCCATAAGTCTAAGCACGCAACAATCGTCACATGATCTAGAAATATGCGCAAACACTGGCACACACCCCAAGATCTCACAAGGCTAAGAAAAATACCCTTTTTCAAACCATATAAAAACCAACACATCGAATATTTAACAATTCAAATCATATGTTAACTTTGAAAAAAAAAATATATATATATATATATGAAAAACATACTACAAAAAGAGTTTTCAAAATACAACTTGCAAAACATAGGTTTTACTTTCAAAATTTCCTCCGAGGGGTCCTTCTACGAGCCTCAAAAGAAATCCACACCAAACAGGACCATAACCAACTGTTGGTCTGGGATAGCTTTACTTCAGTTGGATCTAACTAACTGTTGGAGGCTGCTGCTGTATCTATAGTTCTCTGAAAAGAATGCAAGTGGAGGGGTGAGTATGAAATACTCAGTAAGTGGAGTGTAATGGTATGTAGTGGCAATAAATAAGTAGTGAGTGTGGGAATGTTAAAATCATACTTTTCAACAATTCATCATTCATAGGCAGCATCAAACAATTCAGATCATCATAAAAATAGATGTATCTACAAATTTCATACTTTTCAAAAATCATGGGGTCTCCCTAAGAAAACACTTCTGCCCAAAATTTAGCTGAACTTGAGCGAAAGCTCACTAAGGGGTTTTCAATCATTTCTCTTTGCAACACTAATTTTCCCTTCCTTGACATTGATTTGTACTTCATTGGGGTGTTATCCAAATAGTATGACGGGGACGTAGGTGGCTACATCTACCTCCCTTGCCAAATAAACCCATAACCACGTCACCCTGTCGGGTCGTTCCGTGGGGGGAATGATTATAGTCATTTACCATCACTAGCACCTTTATTTCACAATATCCAAATATTTTTCAATGTGCCACAAATTCAATAATTGGTTACCAAACCATATCACAATATTAATGAATGCAATTCTCAGCAACAATGGCACATATGTATTCACAATATAGTGGATGCATGCATATTCCAAACTCACAAATTTGGGATATCCTACAAACACAAATAATTAAAGAAAATCACAAAAAAAAACATTTATGAATGAATTTATAAAAATTATTTTCTCATTCAAAATACAACAGTCCATCCATTCACTGTGTTTGAGAGGGTAATCACTCCCAGATTCCTCAACAGCAACAGTGTTTCCATGATCAGTCCGTTCGACTCCTAAGAATATTATCTAGTAATAAAAATCATCGATATTTATTTTCAAATTAACTCCAAAAATCCTATCAGTCAAAACTTAGTTTCTCCGTCACTTACTATGACTTAGTAGTCTCTAAATCCAAATAAAAAGTCATATTAGTAAACTAAAGGATGTAGTAGGAAAATGATAATACTTTAATTCATGTCTCCAAGAAACCTTTTCCGTTCGGGTTATACCAAACCCTAGAGTTTTACTTTTCCTTGTGACAGTTCTAGATTCTTAAGGTTTTCCAATATCAAAGCTAGAATCTAACTTTGGAAGGTTGGATGAATAGTTTGGAACCATAAATCTAAAGACTTGGTGATAAATCAAATGAGTTTGGAAGAAGAGAGTAAGAAGAATCTAGAGAGAGAGAAGTGGAGTTCTCTGGTTTAGTGAATTTCTGAAGTTTCCACCCATTTTTTTATCATTAACTCATTTTTAATATTTATCTAGTGATCCTTATTGATTTCAAATTTGTACCTGTGCCCAATATATCTTTTGAGTTTTGGAGAAGGTTAAGTTTTAGAGAAAGTTAACACTAGAAGTTAAGTACTAAGAATTGGATCCAACTGAAGACAATGTGTCTACCGATGAGCAGGAAAAATTGAAAATGAAAGTACAATCTTGAAATATAAATATATTAATATTAGGATATAATATAAATGAAGCATAACAAAGTTAAGCTGTTTGGATGTCCTTGTGGCAAAACTCTTTTTGGAGCACTTGAAGGTCATGTGATCAATTCAACATCAAGGCATGCAAAGGAATTTGAAAATTTGTGATGTTTAGGTTATATAAGTACTGATCTCCAATTGGGAGAAAATGCTGAACATTGCAATTCACAGTGAGGTGAACCGATAAGATTTCAATGCAAGAGTTGATCGATAGGGATAGAACAATATTCGATAGAAATTTAGCAAGATAATTATCAATAAACAATTATCGATAGTTTAAGACAAGCAAATAGTAATATACCGATAGAATAAATTTGAATATCACAGTTTTCATAGTGTCAGTATCAAGAAGTTATCTTCACCAACTGGTTCAAATATTCACCATCAAGAAAATATAAATGGAATGTAATATATCTAATGGTGTAAGAAAATTGAGTGTACTGATAGATATATAAAAATTACAAAATATTCCATTAATTCAACTCCATAATATTTCGGCAGGCCACACTTCACATTACACAAAAAAATATATATATTAAATCATCAAAAGATGATCACTACCGGCTACCAATTAAGAAATTAAAATTTTGAAGAAATTATTTACTACCCATTAAAATTCCACCGTATAGATAAATTCTCATAGAAAAGTCAAATCCCGCTAAATGCTGATCATCGAGCACTCAAGTAACCGATGAGTCTAGTGACCATGAATTTAACAATTTAAAACCTATCGGCTAAATATCTAGAGGAATTTCTAGTCAATTCGAGGAGTATAAAATTTACATTTATATTAAATTAACCACTCTTCTACCATTTTATAAAATATAAAAATTTTAAATAAACCACTTAGAGTACACATCAAAAATCTAGACTTATCCGGTATTACACCAATACTAGGGTTAACTAAAATTTTCCTCATTTGTCTCACAACTCAAATTTTCCTATATAACTATATCTTAGAAAAACCATCATATCTTGACCTGCAAAGTTTAGATTGATTCCAATTAGTATTTAAAGTTAAAACATATAGTTATAATTTTTTTGTTTACAACTAGATTGAGTTCCAATCACATAAAAATACCTAAGTCTATGAATATGTTAGGTCTAAATTTATGACTCGCATTTGCGTAATCACTGAAAAATTGTCATAACTTTTACTACACATATCAAATTTAAGTGATTCTTATCTCAAATTAAAGGTAGGACATAGATTTACAAATTTGATGTTTAACATTCAGTACAACTCTGCCCAGAAGATATCTAAATTCCAAGATAAAACTATGGTCAGAAACAGGATAGGGAACAGAACAATTTTGCAAAATAGGCTTCTTTGAAAAATCACAAAAAATCAAATTTTCATTCAATCCATTCGAATCATATGCAATTTTTGTAACACCGACATAGCGGTGTTCGTACAAGTATACTGTTCATGAAATATATATAAAATATTTCCTCCGTTTATATATATATTTATATAGAAAGATTTTAAATTTTTTTTTGATTTTTGATTTTGGGGTATTAAATTGAATTTTCGGTATATTTTAAATGCTGCGTCCGTAATTAGTAGTAAATCCCAATTCTACGAAATTATATTCTAGAGAAAAGTGGATATAAAAATATATATATATTGATAATTACTTATTTATTTATTAATTAAAAAAAAAAAAGGGAAGAATGGGCAAAACGCGGCGTTTAGCCCCAAATTTGATTAGGGCTTTTAGCCCTAATCTTCCTTCTTCCCCTCTCTCTCATTCTCTCATCCTCTCCTGCGATTTTCCCGCAGCCGCCGCCCTCCCTGCTGCCGCGCTGCCCCTCTCCGCCACGCACGGTGGTCCCTCCACCACCGTCATCGTCTTTCCCTCCCTCACAGTCACTCTATCTCTCTCCTTCTCTCTCTCTACTTCACTGTCTTCATCTCTCTCGTCCTCTTCATCTCTCTCCCTTTCACAATCACTCGATCGCCATCCCCGCCACCTTCTCCGCCACCGCAAACCACCCACGACCGGCCGATCATCTCTATGCCTCCCTTTCTATCTCTATTTCTCTCTCTCAGTTTCGGTTCCCTCTCAGTCCCTCTCGGTCTCTCTCTTGATTCCCCTCTCGCGCGATCTCTTTCTCTCTCTATCGTCTCACACTCTCTCCTGTGAGTTCTCTCTCACTCTGCTACTCCCTGCACGCGCAACAGCCCAGCCCCTACGCACGCGTGACGGGCCACAGCCCCCTCCTGCGCGCGCGCCAGCACGCGACTGCCTTGCGCGCCCGTGCAGCGCGCGATGGCTCCAGCGCGCGCTAGCCCTGCGCATGTGACAGCTCCTGCACGCGCGACTGCAGCGCCCCTTCCCTGCTCGCATGCTCGCGTGCCTTCTGCCACTCTTGCAGAGCCCAAATCGACAGCCTCTGTCAGAAACCCTAGACTTAGCTACGATTCCTTCTGTGTGTAGGTAAGGGCTGAGTTTAGATCTTAGTTATAGGGTTTTGAATTCCATAGTGATTAAGTCTAATTGCTAAAATTTGCTTCAATTTGGATGTATTTACAGGTTTCTGACTGAGTTGAATGGCGAATGGAAGCTAGGTCTGAACTGCGGAAACCCTAAGTAATGAGATTTCTGATCTTTTCAATAATTAAATGAATTTAGAGTTGCTTTAGGATGAAAAGTCTTGTATAGGTTTAGAATGTATGTTTGATTTGGAATAAAATGCATTTTTGAAATTCTATGCTTGAACAATAAGGCCAAGTCTAGTGTCTGATATGAAAGGAGCATGCTAAAGGATAATAGAGTCGAGTTCTATGGATTTGAATAGTTTCCTTCAGAGTTTAATTTGACATATGTATGAAAATAGTCAAAATTTGGGATTTGAGCCTAAGGATTGATGCGTTGTTTTACATTTTAGTTGGTGTTGCATATAGGTAAGTTAAATACACTCTCTATATTATGAAAATAGGTTTCAATACCTTTAAAATGACATATGGTTTGAAGAAATCGGATGAGAATCGAAAAGTGTATGATTTTTCAAAGATTTTCTATCTTGAAGGAAATTTAATTATTTTAGACTTGCTTCCGACTTTGAGAGATTTTTAGGATTGAAGTTGACTCGAATTTGATTTTGTTAATTATTTATAAATGAAATACCATTGATGACAAGATTGTGTGGTTAGAATTTGGGATGATTTGAGTGTATTTTGGAGTGTTGAAAATTTGGTTTTAATGAACAAATGTATGTGCTGAATTGTAGTGCTAAACTGGTGTATTATATGTGTGTTTGATTGGTGGAGATGAAGTTGAAAGATGTGTAGAGTGTTAGGGAGAGAATGATGTATGTGTATTGATTGAAATGGAAAAGAAGAATATGTGTATGTGCATGTATGAGAAAATGTATGTGTATTGGTGTTGAAGAATAGATTTGAATAAAGGTATATGAGTATGAGTGTGTGTATGAACCTTGGCCAAGAGGATGGATTATGCTAATATGATTTGTGAGTTGAAAACGATGTTTCCGAATGCAAAACATATGTAAAGAGTGAATATGTATCCTTGTATAGTTGTTATATATGTGTTGTGTAGGTATGTCGAAAGAGAGAAGTTTGTAAGAATTTAGAGTGTAAATGTATGTATTTACTTTGACTGAGAATATTGAAGAGATTTGAAAATAGAGGGTTATGTAAATTTTGAGTTGTATATGTATGAATGATGATTTTGATGGTTGAAAATGACATTATGTTGATTTAATTTTATACCTTTGATAGGGTGTGAAAGGGGTGATTTTGGATGATTTAAAGTGGCATTATTTGTTAGGAAGGTATGAGAAACCTTAGAGCTTATGGGTTGAATTGTGTGCTTTTGGAAATGAGGAATTGAAATTTACATTTGGTGATGAAAAGGGGACAACATTTGTGCACGTGTGAAGTCTAGCTATGAGACCCTAAGTCTTAATCCTAGACATAGGATTAATTAAAAGTATAAATTTAACATAGTGGCTTTTGAAATATGTAGCACAAATCATATATATACATATTGTGTTTTGTCATTGTAGTGACGCTTGGAGATCGATCGAGGGGAGCACAGTTTCGACACTTGTTGTGCATTGTAGGGAGTGATTGACCCTCCCGTATACTGTGAGTGAGATTTATTTCAATGTTTTCGTTTAATATGTAAACCCTGCTTTACAACAGTTTGATAAATGAGCATGATTTATCGTGTGCTTAAAATGTTTTGACTGGTTTTGGAAATGATTTTTGTGAACCGATGGAGTGTCAAAAAATGTGGTTGAATTATGAAAAATATGCATCCATGTGATTGAAATGTATAATGTGTCATTTTATGCTATATGTTGCATTTGGTTTGTGAACCTGATTTACAACACATATTTGATATGATATTGATTTTGGCCTTGAGGGCTGTGGTATGTATTGTTCTGTAGCTACGAAGGACACCGTGAGAGGTGCTTGGGTGGCGTCCAAATATGCCTAGGCCTGGGGTATCCCACGAGTTGTTGAGATTATATTTACGACACGGTACTAGCCAGGTTAAATCCGAAAGGGGGAGGATTTAGATACACTCTCCAAGTCTAGCACCTAAACGAGGTTCGTCGCCAACGCCGGGGTAGAGAGCACTTCAAATAAAATCGCATATAACACCCCCGGTGCGCCTATCATAGGTCGTGGTAGACCTCTACCGGGACATTTTCGACTGGCAGCTCTATGATTTTGATGACAGTGTTTTGGATGCATATTTGACTTGATAATGTGTGCTAATGATATATTGTTGAAATGAAAAGCATGATGATTTAAAATATGATTTGTATACTTATATTTTGACACTCCAGTTTCACACCCCATATTATATGATTACATTGACCCACTCACTCACTGAGTATTCTTCCCTGAGTACTCACCCCTCCTTTTTCCCCTCCCCAGACAGGATTATGGTGCTAGGGCGACGCATTTGGCTCTAGAGGTATGATAGATTGTTGGTGGAATTGTATTTGCGACGGTGAGATTAAAGTTTTAATTGAAAATATAAATTTCGTACTTTATGTCGACCCGCGTGGTCTTGATATTGAGGTCCGTAGTTGACCGTGTACGCATTATGGATGACTGTATAATTTTTAGACTTTTGTTTGCGAAACTCTCATATTTCACTTGCATTGAGACATTTGTAATCATTTAAAGTATTGACTTGGGAATTTGTAATATAATTGTATAAATTTAGACCCGCTCAGTGTGGCAGCTGTTCATGCTCTAGTTGGGCATGACAATAGAGATCTGTGGCTAGAACTGTTGTTGATTTGTTAGCCTTGCGTTGTCTGGATGTCGATTGTGAGATTTGGTAGATTGTTTTGGAGAGGCCGAGATGACCATTGGTTTAATTTACAGGATGATTTTAATATATACAGGTATACAGGTTTAATTGTACATGGGAGACCTCCGATTTATGGGGAGGTTCTGCCCGATTTTTTGTAGAAATACAGCCGGTATCCAGGACAACGGGCGACTGTTCATGATTCCCGATTCGAGGCGTGATAATTTTAAAGTTTTAGATGCCTAGTTTCTGCAAAAAGAAACCATACTCCATTTGCTATTGTACAAAAAAAGTTATGATTGAAAAACCATAATAAAGTCAAGTTATCCATTATAGAAATCTAAGTTTTCATACTTGTTCTAATACTACCAACACTCAATAGGCTAAATACATGCATAATAACATAAATCTAAGTTGAGATATATGATTTACCTCAAATGCGATCATCAATTTCGTTTCAAAGTTGAGATACCACAAACCCTAATTTCTCTCTCTCTACAAAATCTTAAAAATTATATAAATCAATAACACAATTTTAAATAATTCAAATATGTGTTGGGAAAGTATTATTACCTTGATTCTAAATTCTTTAAAATCTTAGATTTTCTCTCTAAAAAATTTGATAGATTTCATACTAGGGTTTTATTTTAAACTTGATATTTGGGTATTTAGAAGTTTTAACCTTTGATTTTGGGTATAGTATTGATGACTTTTAGAGAGAGAGAGAGAGAGAAAGCCGAAGGGAAAGAATGAGGTGGGGGTGGGCTTTCGTGGGAGGGGCAGGGAGAGAGGGAGAGAGTAAGGAAAAAAAAAAATTAATAAGGTAAGAGTTGGTTGGGGCTTTTGACCCCCCCCCCTTTTTTCCTCTTTTTTTGTCTCTTCTTTCTTTTTTTTTTATTATTATTTTTTAATTTACGGTGTTACACCTTCACAAGACATAAGTGTCCTCTGCCTCCAAGTCTTCCACATTCTTATGTTACAGAATTCACAACAATAAAAATTTATTCAACCCTGTAATATGAATAAAATTACAAAAATATCACTGCCAGAACTAAAATTTATAGGAGACCATATAAGGTTGGACCCACCAAATAATCCCCCGTGTGACAAAGTATAGGAAACAACACCTGACTTGGAAATAGTTTAGTACCTTGGTATTTTACATGCGTTTGGTTGCCACCTCCAGTGTTGGTATAATGAGTCTCTAGTCTGCCATTTTTCTGGCAAGTGACTTGTTTAACCAGATATGGACAGCTCTCTTCTTTGTATGGTGGATAAGATTCATTATCAAACACCCATTTACCTTCAAAAAGATTGCAACCTTCCTCAATTCCTCGCTGCTTGAGATGTTCACTAATGGCAGTTTATGCTCTTCCCATGCTAGTCTAGAGGATGGCCGTAGAAATTGGCTTTGGCTATGCCTCAAGTAGCCTAAGACTAGTCTTGCAGTTCCTAGGGATAAGAAGAGACGTTAGGGTACCGGGAAGAAGGATTAGATCCGAGATCTTATTGACACCATTTAGGCCCTGCGGATGCAGATGAGGAGAGCAATTTTGGTGTTTCTAGCCATCTTCATCCAAATTGATTTGATGTTACTGATTTGGGTGTCTTAATACTTGAGCATTTGGGATGTTCTCAGCGCACCCACCCGTTGGCAAATAGAAGTTAGGTGCCATTTTCAATTTGGAAACATGTATTGCTTATTCGTTCACATGGATCTTGAAAATGTTAGAACTAAAGGGACTCTTTTGGTTTTGAAGTACAGTTAAAAATCACTCTAGCCGAACCTATTCCATTCGAAAAATATCAACTTTAGCAACTCTGTCAATTTGACGGTCAGTTAAACTGTTCCTAGAACTATAAACTACTTTCGGCCTTACCTATCATATTCAAAAGATGTCCTTTAACCCTGTGGCCACCGTCTACCTAAGTTACATAATGTGTTTTTCTTTGTGGCAACATTGTCCCCTGGTGCTTCTTTTGATGCCCTCGCATCTCTCATGAACAATACATGGCAAGAGACATTATTGTTCTCAACAAAGGAAGCTCCAGAACATTTACTATTAGAAACAGTAAAATCTTTAGATGACAGGCTTTCATGCCTGAAACAATGTACCATACATTAAATCCAAAAAAAAAGGAAATGAAATTACAATTGCTTTTCGGGCAACTTTTTCTTGTTTTTGTTGAAAAATAATTTGCCCGCCCCTTTTTTGTTTTTCTTGTTAAAAATGCTAGGTCCATATGTAGATTTGATCATCCCAAACAACAAACGAGATTGAAACAAAACAAAAAGAAGTATAGGTATGCCACCACATATAGCAATTGGGTAAGTGACCCAATGTATTCGTCTGTGGAGCATGATGTAAAGAGTTGCAGCAAATGCTACCATCATCGTCGCCATAGACACAAAAAGTGTAGCAAGGCCAAATATCATCTTCCTAGGTAAAGACTCCCGAAAATCTTCCTCTGCATACCTGGTTGTGAGGATTCCTAGGAACGATAAAACTGATGCGGTAGATGATAAGAGTGATAGTGTATCTGATACGACAAAAATCATGAATGGGGTAACCAGAGTTGACGAGTCTTCTAAAAACATGACAAATCCTGTGTTTTGATCATTCCCTCCCGGAACAGTAAATGCTGCCGTGAATGTCATTGTGGCAATAAGAGTGGCTGCAATCATGCTTGATGATGCTGTGTCTTTCATCCATCTTTCACCTTCTTTACGTAAGTCATCATGCTGAATAGTGAACAAGTCAAGCGGTGTTTTACCCTCTATATTTCTAGCTTCTATGCACTTGGGGTCCACAAGTGTTTCCACTTCCTATGATAGCATCAATGCATTTGAAATGAAAAAGGTTTAACATGGAGAAGTTCACAAAATTTTCAAAGAACTTGAAGCGCAAGGGAAGAATGATAACCTGAAACCAATGTAGCTCCCTTTGGAATTGCAGAGCAGCACCAGATTGTTTGCGTAGTCGTAAAGGAGGCGCCAGCATTGCCGCATGGTGTAACATATTATTATCAAATTTATCTTTATATCCCACTAGAAGATGTTTCTTTGCTCCCATTTCATATAAAAGGTTAAAGATCTTCTCCTGGCGCTTCAATACTGCAAAACTGAAGGGATTTCGGCCATACTCATCAAAGCACCATAGCATATCAGGATAGCGATCAAATACTTCAGTGACGAATTCAATTAGCCCATTCTCAATAGCCAAGAACAACATTTTGGGCATCCCTTCCAAGTCTGTTGTTTTTTGGCATATCATTTCTAGCAGTTTAAGTGCTTGAGTACGCCTGAGCTTTTGCTTTATTATGTGTTCCATACACCCGAATTTGGAAAACAACATAAAGAATTTGCCAAGTGCTGCATATGCAAAGTAGGAAACATGTTCCACTCAGCACATTAAAGATGTTACGGGATTTATATAAGATTATGATGCTTTACTAGAATAATGAAGGTTTGAGATAAAACATATGAGTTGTTTGCAGCCTAATTTTCCAAATAAAGCCAAAGTTTCCATGTGAAATGCCAATCTCTACTATATAATAACAGGAAATCTTCTGTGAAGGTAAGGCCAAGCTACATGGTACAAAATCAAAAATGTAAGATGAAGGAAAGATCTTTTGCAAGGAAAAATTGCAACTGCCATTGGGTCTCTAACTGATGAGATTGTGCATACAAACCCAAATTTTTAGTGCACCTACCTGTGGCCAAACAAGATAACAGTTCCTAACAAATGAGGTTAATTTGGCATAGTCAACTAGTACTTGTTAGACAATGGTCTTACTAGGTGCACTTTGATTACTAGTGCTCAGAAATGTTTGTTTGATGTCTGAACTCTCAAAAAATACTAATGCTATCTTCAAAGCCACTACTCTGTTATGATAAATGGATGGTTGGGCTGCATGTATCCTATTTATACCCATGAATGAATTCAAATGATCACCCTCCCTTTTAAACCATCCTCTTTCCTATAGCAATCACCTATAGGATGAGTGAAATATATTACTATTTCAACAAATTGGTGCATCATCAAATGATCAAAATCACATTAATGTTTATTAGGAGAAAACTAATGGCATCAATGAAAAATGGGAAAAGTACCCTAGTAATGAAGCGTTCATGCTCTGTCTTAAGCTGGCACAGCTCCATAAGTTATAGTTTCTATGATTACGATCTTAGGCTTGTTTAAGAGTTGCATCTGGAGAATATAGTCAAGATGGTAGCAGAGAGAGAGAGAGAGACAGATAAATACATACAGCAATTACTTTTGCAATTGGATGGTACATTTTGACTTTCCTTGGTTGTTTGGCTCTCAATATCATCAGGTTGGCTTGTTGTACCAGCTGGTTGTGGTAGAGGTGGTGGTTGTATGCTTATACCTTCCAAAGAAAGGAATTTGTTATGGCTGTTTTAAGAATATGTCATATTTCAAAATAAAGAAAATGTAAATTGAAATAGAAATTTTTAAAATGAGGCTTTCCCCTGGCAATGTGTTTTCTTTTTTTTTTTGGGAAAAATTTACAGTCTAATAAACCCAAAAAAAAAAAAAAAAGGAAAAGCACTTAAAAACAGGTGTTCTGTAAAACCTGCACGATCCACATGAATAAATTCAAATGCCACTAGGTCCAGTCACAAAGAGTACTCTTTTAGTCTTAAGCTCTGGAGCAAAACATTCAGTCCTTTGGTTTGGTCAATGAACACACAGAATAATACCAAAATAAGGTTTAGATTGTTCCTCTATTCAAACTAATTCCTGAGTGAAGCCTATCATCAATGTAGCACACAAAAAACAGAAAATATTCTTTAGGGAATGATTGTTTTCAAAGAAAACGTGATTTTTTTGTTTGTGAAACAATTGACAATGTGTGCATTCAAGAGAGAGAGAAATGGGGTTTGTATGCTTACGAGAGTTGATCCATCTTTTCCAAAACACAAGGTCATCTGCACCCGAGAATGAAGTACACATTTGAGCCATTACATGTGCAGCAGATTTCCCCTCAGAGTCCAAAGACGTAGCCAAACTTGGTGACAGTTTAATCAGACTCATGGCAACATCTGAAAGATTGCATCACCCAAAATGGAGTGAGATAAGCGACTGTCACAGCTGCAGCTTATGGAAAGAAAAATGTGCAAACACACGGACAAAGACATGCACTCAAATTTATTGCAACAATAAGGACATGAGGCATTTCAGATATCATGAATCATTAATTAGCTAAATTCATGCCTTGATAGATCCCCATTAAGATATGTAAATATAAAGCAACAGGAGTACTCCATTAATGAGAAAAATGCCACAATCAGGTGCTGGTTAATTGAACAGCTTTTTAACAGAAACAAGTGGCAACAATATTCACTGGTAATCAATGTAGTTTCTACCAGTGACCATCAACAAAATAATCTCCAAGATGAAGTTTTTATATTTACCGTAAATTTTGGCAGCAATGCAATTTGTAAGAAGTGCAACAGCATTCATCTCGACCGCACTCCCAACAACTTGGTTTTCTGGATCTCGAATTACCATATTTTCTGGGATATCGGTGTTTTTTGGGTCTAAGTATTTAAAGTCAGTTTGTTTGTAAAGGTAGCGAGTCATTTCATCATGACCAGTTGCAGAAGCCAATACTACTGGGAGCTCCCAATTGTTGGTCACCATATGGACCATGTTTTCATTCTTCGCAACCAATTTTTCATTCTTTTCAACCAATAATTTTGCAATATTTAGAAGTCCACCTCGAGCAGCAATAGCAAGAGCTGTGTAACCATCAACCTCTTTTGCCTGCAACACATCATTTGTCATTGCCTCCAACTTTAACAGCTCCTTAACAATCTGTTCATGACCTGCCGTAACTGCCAGGTGAAGCACTGTCTTCTTTCCATGTGAAATACCCACGTGCAGTAGCTCACTGTTACGGTCAAGAACTTTTTTGATCTCACTCCACTCACCGGTGTCCACAGCCTTTTGAAGATCAGCTATGTCCTTCTGTGGTCCCCCTGCAAAGGATTTGTTTCTTTACTGAGTGTGTCTAGTTTCTTGATTATAACCAAGTCGTTACATGTGAGAATTATGAAAATTTTCTTCAAGTTAAAGACTCTAAACACAAAGTATATTGTGAATATCACTAATTGAATTACAGGACTTCAGATAAAAAGTATTTTTGTTTTTTTATCATACTATATTACTTAAAATAAAAAAAGTATACTTCTGCTTGGTTGTTCAAATTTCCTCCTTTGGGGGGGGGGATCAATATGCAGGCAAATTAAAATACATTTTACAATTATTGAGCAGAAAAATGCTGTTATTTATAGTAGATGGCTAGTCATGTTGGACTCAGAGAAGAATTTTCTGCTGATGTGTAAGTGCAAATTAGACATGAACAAAGTCTTAGGGCAATTGATGAGTACCTGGCTTCTCCGAGATAGTTTCTTCTTGCTTTGATGCTGGTTTTGATTGCCCAAATGACTTCTCCAAGTACTTCCACATTTCTTTGGCACTCCACTCCAACGATATAAAATAATTAGATAAGTTATCCTCACATGTAGTACAAATGATGCACAAAGCCATGGCATTTTTCTTTCGCCAAGTCTTATAATCTCCTCCATTATCTCCTGGTTCAGGTTCTACTGTCCCATCAATGGCATCCCAAAGATCATTAGCCATTAAGTAGGTTTTGATGGACTTACTCCAGATTTCATAATTCTCTCCTTCACGAGTTAAATTATCACGAACTATTGCACTGGGCGCTAGATTCGACATAGCCATTACTTCACTTCAATGTGCATGTAGATCACTGTTAAAAAAAAAAATGATTATACTTAAATTGCACTAGTTTATAATGGTTGTAAGTCCAAGAACATAGGAAAAAAGAGTTTGATCATTTTTTTATCTTCTTCATCATATATTTGTCAAATATGAAATTGAGACAGCAACTTTCAACAGTTTCTACGGGGCTTTAGCAGAAGGTATAAACAATTTGATCTATGTATTCCATCAGTTAAGGAAGCCATATCATATCAGTCATATTTTTCGAATCACTATCGTTGAGCACTAAAAAGAGACCCCTTTAAAGCAATTCCAGGGAAATGAATATCATTTCCAGCAATATTCGATAAAAATCATAAACTCGCAACTGAATAAGCAACAAAAAGTCATGAAAAATATACAGACTTCAACTCCATTCCATTCAGATTTAGACACCCTCCACCCCCCCAAATGATTCAACAAATTGTCCGAGAGAGAAAGAGAGAGAGAGTTACTAATAGTGAGCGGACTTAAGAACAAATGACTTGATTTGCAATCAAAATTAGAAACATTGCAAATGGGAAGAGTTGCTATTAGGAGTACCTGTGTGCTGAAGAGGCTTCCGAGCAGAAAAGATAAGGGCCTTGAATCTACACCCACCTTTAGAACAAAAAGAGATTCAATTATTTATAACAAGTGAAACCCAACAAAAAGAGATTCAATTATTGACTCCCCAACCCCAAAAAAAAGCAAATTCTCGAAAGTTCGTTTTTGAAAAATAAAATAAAAAGCAAGAATGATAAACAATGACCTTGCCGAAGACTTGGTTTTGGTTCCTATATTTTAATACTTTACTAGCTGTGACCTTATGCCAGTTCAACAATTGCTTTCCCACGTATATCTGTCTCTCTTTTTGGAAGGGAAAGACAACACCATAGTTGTTGCCGAATTAAATTAGAGAAATGTGAAATTTGTTACACCTAACATATTCATAATCTAAGACAAGTATAATCATCTAATTTCATAATTTAATACAATGTTATTAATAAACATTTAATAATATAATATCAAGTTAACATCAATGATGGAGCTTTTCGTGGTTTCAAATTTATTCACGTAGTAAATCTGTTGGATGAATTTTCTACTTAAAAGGAGAAGAAAAAAAAAAAAAGAAAAAACTCTACTAAATAGGTTCTTAAATTATAATAATAAATGATTTATTTAATATTTATATAAAGAAGTGTAATTGTTCAAATAGATATATTTTGATAAATGTATATGTAATTATTTTTTTAAAAGAGTAAATTTTAATTTTAATAAAATAAGAAAGAAAGAGGTATTTATTAATGCATAATTCAAGGTATCCACGTGCCTCTTAATAATTTCTTTTTTTATTGGTCTTGTAACAACTAACAACCTAGGGTTTGTCTTGTTGTGGTTTGATCACTTCAAGTCATTTGGCCTGGGTGCAACTCCGGTGGGTTGAGCTGTGTTCGCTCAATCTGGTGCTCAACCCCAATCAAACATCCTCTGATCTAAAATCAACTGTTGACTTTTAGGGGAAAAAAACACACACACACACAACCACGAGCCTTTTAATAAATAAGAAAAATGATCGTTGGGAATAAATTCCTCGTGACAACGTGGAGATGCTCTTGCTCCGTCATTTCCCACGTTCCCTTTTTTTTCCCCCCAAGTCGCATGGTCGTTAAACATGGTTGGGTGCAACTCCAGCGGGGTAAGCCGGGTTTTGCCCCTCAACCCCAATTAAAATATATTTCTAAATCGACCGACTCAAAATTTAATCTTTCATGTATAATTTATATATATATATATATATACATATATAATTTTTTATTTAATTATAATATCTGAATTATTTTAAAATTTAAATTTACTTTTATAGAAACTAATCAAAACTAATTATTTATCGAGATTCTCGTATACAAATATTGCATGTTTTTTATTTTTTTGCTATTATTCTTTTGATATTTTCTGATTTTTTTAGTTGTCCAAGACAAATAGAACTATAATGTAACGCCGAAAATTCAAAAAAATTGCATAAAATCATTCTTGAAATTTTACGTGAGAAATTGGATTTGATTGATTTCGGGTTTATAAAGGAAATGGTAGCACCAAAAAGACCGATCGTAATATGGATACTAAAGTGACTGTTTGAAAATTCTATATTTTGTAAATTATAGGGGAATAGTTAATTTAAAAGGTAAGCGTGGATTTTTGCCTTTTGTTTTTCAGGAACTCTTTGAACACTCCGTTGGTAATCTTTGAATTTTTTAGTGATCGGTTATTAAAATGATAATATTCAATAGATTTTAAATTGAGTTTAGTGTTCAGTGAAAAATTAATATTTTTATGAGAATTGGTCTGTTCGTTAGACTTTAAATTGTATTCAGTAATCAGTAGAAATTGAGATTTCAGTAAAAAATTGATTCTTTGGTGAAGCTTTGAATCAGATATATTCTCTCTTACAATTTCTGATTTTCAATTGGTGATCAATAGTTTTCACCCATCAGTAACTGTCGACTATTTTACAAATTAGGAACTCTATTAGTATCTTACTTCATTCATTCTATCAGTATATCTGTTTGGCTCATAAAATCTACTTTGCCAATTTTTTAAATTCTTATTGGTGCTTATCTATCGGCGAATATCATATATATACTTTTTGGTTTTTCGGGTGTTGGAATACTTCTATATATTTTCCCGTCGGTATATTGACCGAATAGTCCATTACACTTCTCTTTGGGTGTTTATAAATCTATTTGTTCACAAACTTTCATTTTCAAAAAAATCCCTTCGATCCCCTCCATTGACCGAATGATTAACATTTTCAACTCTCCTTGATAGGTGATATAATATATGAAATTGTGAAACTTATTCGGCTGTAGGTTGCTTGTATCCACTAAAATTTGTGTTGACTGAACAGCACTCCCGAAAAGTACTTGAAATTAGAAATTTTAAATAACTCTCATCAGTGCCTTCCATTTTGCTCCTGAACCTATTCGGCACAATATATTCTTCGTCTCTCCCATTTGACCAAACACCTATGCTTGCACTCCATGTGTATTGACCGAACATCCACTTTTCTTCATTGACCAAACACCCAATGTTTCTCTAACACACATATGCCTTCAGTCCTATAATTGCCAAGAGAATTGAAAAATTGCTCTCCTTTTGCTTTGTTACTATTGGGACTTGAACCTCCAACCTTCCATCCATCCAAAATGAACTTATCATTTCTAACTATATGTGTAATATATATATATATATATATATATATATATTATATCTCATATTTTATTATTATTATAATTATAATTATTATTATTATTATTATTATTATTATTATTATTATTTCTTCAATCTCCATGTAAGCATGTGTCTGCAACGAATAACACTTTCTTTCTTCAGCCGATCATATTATGTTCGGTTACCGATAGGAGTTGAACCCAAAACCATTGGGTTTTCAAAGAGACTTTTTACCATCATATCATCTAATCATCTTAAATGTAATGTACCCAAT
This sequence comes from Dillenia turbinata, assembly GCA_037126225.1. Classification (NCBI taxonomy): domain Eukaryota; kingdom Viridiplantae; phylum Streptophyta; class Magnoliopsida; order Dilleniales; family Dilleniaceae; genus Dillenia; species Dillenia turbinata. The sequence goes on along the minus strand of JBAMMX010000028.1, from coordinate 882,592 downwards.
TTAAATTATATCCATAGTTTTGGTATTATACAATTTTACCATTAATTTTAATTTATTTTCTATAAGTTGACACTTCCCATTTCAAACTTTTCTGCACATTACTGATCACTCATTTCTCTATAAATAAAAAATTTTAAGAGTTTGAATTCATAGGAAAAAGTTTTCAAATTATTAACAAGGGCATGTTGGGCACTTGTATAAATTGGAAGTAAAGGAGGATAATTAAGTAAATTCATAAAAATGAATTTATATATGAAGAGTAGTAGTGGGAATTTAGAACCCACAAAGGTCAAGACTCCATTCTTCTTTTTTCTCTCTTCTTCCTCTCAGTTAACACATTCTCTCCATCTCTTCTTGTTTCTAACAAAGATCAATCAAATACCACCAAAACCTATACTTTAAAGATTCCAAAACTCATAACCTAACCTTTGAAAGGTTAACTCTAGTGAGAGATTTGAAATATTCTAGTGAGAGAAAACCTAGGGTTTGATGGTGGCTTGGCTTGAAGCGAAGTTGGTGACAACAATTTAGGTAATCTTTTTTTTCTAGCTAAGGTTTACTTTAATTTTTCATGACCTTGGAATTTATGCTGAAAATAGAGAGATTAATTTGGAGAAAAATCTGTGTCATCGAGAGTGAGAGAAAAGTTAGGGTTTTGAAATGGGTTGTTATGAGGTAATAAATATCAATGGTTTGGTTACGTAATAATATTCTATAAGGACTGGACAAACCTGATCAAAGCTAGACTCTTGCTGTGGGATGAACAGGGAGTGATTACCTTTCTTTACACTGTGAGCGGACGGACTATTGTATTTTGAATGAGAAAATGATTTTTATAAATTCTTTTATAAGTGATTTCTAAATAATTCTTTGCAACTATTTGTATTTGTGGAATGTCCCAAAATATGAGTTTGAATACGTATGTATTCACTGTAATTGTGAATAAATATATGTCATTGTTGTTGGGAGTTGCATTTATGAATATTGTGATATGGTTTGATAACTATTTGCTAAATTTATGTCATATTGAAAAATAGTTGGATATTAAGAAATGATGGTACTAGTGAATGTAAATGATTATAGTCATTCCCTTTATGGAGCGACCCGATGGGATGACGTGGTTGGGGATTATTTGCGAAGGAGATAGACGCGGTCTCTTTTCTACCACGTCGTACTATCCGGATAGCACCCCGATGAGGTACGAGTCAATGTTAATGAAAGGAGATGTAGTATTTTGAAACAAGTGGACATATTCGGCCAATTGTTGGGCGGAAGTGGTTTCTTTAGGGAAAACCCATGATTTTTGGAAAGTATGAAATTTGTGGATGCATTTGTTTTTATAATGAACTGAATTGTATAATACTACTCATGCATTGATGATTTGTTGGAAATTATAGCTTTGACATTCCCACATTTTTCACTCATTTACTGTCACAACATGCCATTGTACTCCACTTACTGAATATTCTCATGCTCACCTCTCTCTTTCTCCATTTTTATAGAGGAATGTTAGTTATTTCCCGAAATTGTATAGAGCCAGAAGTTTTGGAAAGACCTTTGTCAGATACTCCTTTTGGTATAGATCTTACTATTATCTTTGAGATATCGATAGATTGACCCATTGAGGGCATTTTGTATAAAAATCTATTTGAATATTTTTGAAACTCTGTATTTCGATTTCGATTGGATTTGATTATGTGTAAACTTTTATCGTGAACTCTTAATTTCCTTTTTATGAATTTTTTTTTGGAAATTATTACTGATTTTGTTTTCTGTCCCTAGAGAGGGAATTGTGTTTTGGTTGGTTGATGACATTTCGTGGACGGAATGACCTATGGTTTTATTTGATATTCTAAATACCTTGAGATGCCTTGGAGCATGGGGTGAGATTCACAAATATTCAAGATAAGGCGACAGTTGTTACGTGCTCGAACTTGTGGATCGGGGCGTGACATATAAAATAAGTTATATCAAAATTTTAATATTTTCATAAAACAAATCTTTTAAAAGAAATATGAAATTTTATAATTATCATATTTAAACAATTAGAGGATACTTGTGTGTGTGTGTGTGTACGTGAGATCAAAAATAAAAATCAAAAAATGGAAAATCGTATTTTACTACTAGAGAATCCCCATATGTTTGGTAAAATATTTCCACCAGTAGAGAAATCTAATAGATACCAAAAAGAATGACAGGAATGCTACACAGAAAAACAATTGGTTAAATTGCCCATTTTATTCGATCGTGCAGAACCATATACAGGCTTGCGCCGAATGCTATCATCATGGTTGCAATGGAGATGAAAAGTGCCATCAGCCCAATAATTAGCCCCCACATCACTTTTTTAATATAGATTTTTTTTTTTTTTTTTTGGTATTTTTTCTTTTTTTTAAAAAGTGAAACCGTGCATCAGATATGATGAACAGCATGAATGGTGAAACCATGTATGAGGAGTCTCCTAGGGAAACGGGAAATCCTGAACTTTGGTCGAAACCACCTGGAACTGTAAATGCTGCTGCAAACATGACCATCGCAATGAGAGTTGCCCCAATCATGCTTGATGAAGCCATGTCTTTCATCCATTTCATTTCTCACCCGGTTCCATCAATTCCTCATGCTCCAAATCCAATAACTCACGGGGTATCTTTGATTTGTAGTTTTATACTCTTTTATGTTGGGTTTAGTGAGCCTTTCCACCTCCAGCCAATGATCCGGAAGACATGATTGTTTTATAAAATTTAAAGATGGTATTTCTATAAAAGTCTTTAGAAAACAATTGTGAACAGAACCAAAAAAAAATTATATATTACCTTAAACCATTGCAACTCACCTTGGAATTGCAAAGCTGCACCTGTTACTTCCCGACCCTCCCATCAAGCACGTAAGAACCGTCATATTATTTCGAAATACGTGTGAATCCTACTTCGTATTCCGTGATATCGCAAAACATTTTGATATCTAAATTATTTCATAAATAAATTTAAATCATTTCTAAACCATCCTGGTCGTCTAATCAATTCTTAAGCATTCACACAAATTTACAAACTCAAAATGTATTTAAAAATTTATAATATAATCCAAATATCCCAATAATAGTAATAAATTTTTGCAAAAGAAAATTTTAAAACAAGTAAATGAAGTTCTCCGGCATAAAAGTATGGATTTTTTCAATACTTGTCTAAAAAAATCAAATAAGTTTTTACCAAATCCAAATGAAAGGAGATGTACGAAAGTTTTCTTCCATGATTCGTATAATATAATTCCCAAAAATAATATTCATAGATCTAATACCTATCGAAGGTAACCAAAAGATTTCTTCCAGCTGGCACTAATCCAAATCTATACTTCCAATCTAAAGTTCCTCTAAAAAATTAAAGAGATAGGAGTGCGTATTAAAAATACTTAGTGAACATGAATGAGAGGTGAGGGTGATGATACCAAATATGTATGTCAAAATTCATTTCACTACAAAAAATAAAACCATATACATAATATAGAATTCAGATCAAATTCAGCACGACTCAAATATTCAAATTCAATAAATAAATTGAATTTTCTTTTCAATAACTTTGAGATTTTCCAAAACCACTTTCCTACCCATAGCCGTTGATAGGATCTGTTAAGAGATTTTTCACAATTTTTCATAAAATAATCTCCTATTCCTTGGCGTTGGCGTAGAACTTTTGTGGAGTGCCACTATGTCATCATGGCCGGCTTGAGTGGCTCTCCATCCCGCCTCTTCCAAACTTCTAATTTTAAATCAAATCAACCTTAATCATGCCGTCCTGATGGCCTGGTTCGTGGAAGAATTAGACTATAGTTTTTTTTTTCCAGCACCATGTTATAAGAAATTCATTTTTTCATTTAAATTTATGCCCATTTACAAGAAAGAACAATTTCACAATTCACAATCAAAATTCTATTGTAACATGATGCAACAATTCAATGATTGAGCAAAAGAGTCATGGATTTTATCAACATTTTATTTGGAGCACACCACAATCATAAAACATGTTAAATCCATTTCAAATTCATTTTAAAATTCAATTTACAAATCATATTGGAAATCATTTTATCATTCATATTCAACAATAGCCATCCACTCATCTTTTAGGAAGGTATTCACTTCTAATTCTAAAATCAAATCCAACATAGTCTCTTTTTGGGTTCAAATTAATTATCCTAAACCAATAACCACAATTTTAATATTAAATCACATCCATTACAAGGGTTTGTGAATTTTTTCTAATATAGTACAAATCTTAATTACTCAAATTCATAAATCTATGTTCTCATTCCATCATTTACATGTCATTGAAATTTATATAAAATTTTTCATTCACCATTTTTCCCAATTTCTATCATTTACAAATTCTAAGGTTTTAATTACAAACAAAATTTCTCAAATCTCAATAAAAAATTTCAATCTAGTAATGAGAAAACTAAATCCAAGTTTAGGGAGAGAAAATTACCTTAATTATGTGGTTGGATTGAGCCGTGGACGTTGGGTGTTAAAAACTCTATATTTTTCCTCTTCGTGGAGCAAACCCTAGATTTTCCCCCAAATCTACCTTTCCACAAGTTTGATTGGGGTTTAGAAAGATTAATGGAGTAATTTTGTATGAGAGTAATTAATTTTAAGTGATTTTAAGTGAGAGATTGAGTGAGTGATGGACGGGAGTGAGAGAGATGTGGGTGAGTGAGAGAGATGAGAGTTTGAATGAAATGGGACTCGTTCAAGCCCCTTTTAATTGTGGGGATGCAATTACCATCTTACCCCTCATGAAATTTAGGTTTTATTTAAGTTTAAAGAGCATTTTGATCATTTCACAGCTTTTTCACATGCACAAGTCAATTTGCATGTGCCACAATCGATTCATGTGCCTAAGGTATTCAAGGGTCATGTTTGTTTGTGATATATGCAAGTCAACTTAGAATTTAAAAGTCAAGTCATTCTGAACACTATGCCAAGTAATGCCAAATCGACTTGCCAATGTCAAGTCTCATAAACATGTTTTGTAACACTAACCAAGTTGACTTGTAAATTGGCACAAGTCGACTTGTCATGATCAAACCTCAGAAACCTTGCCTGTTGTCTCACCAAGTCAATTTGCTTAATTACATAAATCAACTTGGCATGTTTAACTCTCAGAGAGTATGTTCTGCACACCACCAAATCGACTTGTCCAATTGTGCAAGTTGATTTGCCTCACTCATTCCCTTATACAAGTCGATTTGCCTCTCTTTCATTTTCCTCATATAAGTTGATTTGTCACCCCCTACAAATTCACTTGTTACTCACAATCACAATTCAACTTACAAATGCACAAATCGACTTGTCTCTCCATCAATGCACTCAAGGGGATTTGAACCCATGTTCTCAAGCTTCTTCAAAAAGTTTTACACCACCTAGCCATTCAAATCTTTCAATATATTAATACTAATTCAATTATAAATCTTTTCCTAATCACATGAAAGAACAAAAATTGAAAATTTAAACACTCAATTTTTCTACGTTACACCCCGAGTTCCAAAATCAATTACAATTTGATTTCTCCCATTATTTAACAAAGAAATTAAATGAAAATTTTCTAATATTAAATTTTCGGTATTACAATACTTAACCCTCTAAAAATAATTTCATTCTCAAAATTTAAAAAAAAAATTAAACACCAAAAGGGTGCGGGTGTTGTTTTCACATCAAATTTTCAGTCTCCCAAATTTTTTCTTCTATTTTGTTGTTCCTTCACAATACTTTAACGATAGGGATTTGTTTGCTCTTCAGTTGCTTGAGTTGTCGCTTAAGGTTTGTACTGACTGCACCTTAAAACTCAAGTCTTGATGCAATTCAATCGAGGGAGCTTCTAATACATGTGAGGGATCCAACAAATATTTCTTTAATATAGAGATATGGAATACATCATGGATTCTCTCCAAATTCGGGGGCAATTCCAACCAATATGCCACTTCTCCAATCCTCTCAAGGATCTTGAATAGGCCAATGTAAAGGGGGTTCAATTTGCCTCATTTCCAGAATTAGATTACACCTTTACAAGGTGAAATCTTCATGAAAACCATATTTCTGTCCTTGAATTCCAAAGGTTTTCTTCTCTTATCGGCATAACTCTTCAGTTTATCTTGAGTCACCTTCAACTTTTCCTAGATCACCTTTACTTTTTCCTTAGTTACTTCTATCAACTCCACATTTTCAATCTTCTGCTCTCCTACCTCATACAATAGAGTTCGACACTTTTTTTCGTAGAGAGCTTTATAGGGTGGTATCCCAGTACTAACTTGATAGCTATTGTTGTATACAAATTCAATCAATAGGAGGTGTCTATTTAGCTCCCTTGGAAGTCCATCACACATGCTCTAAGCATGTCTTCCAATATCAAAATAGTACATTATGATTGTCTATTCATCTGTAGATGAAAAGCTGTATGAACTTCAGTTTAGTCTCTAAGGCCTCTTGTAACTTAGGCTAAAATCGGGAAGTGAATCAGGGATCACGACCTAATACAATCAACACCGAAACCCGATGGAGTCGAACAATCTCATTTATGTAGAGTATCGCTAAATTTTCCAAAGGATAAGAATTTTGAATGGGTAGGAAGTAGGCTGATTTAGTAAGCCAATGCACTATCATCCACATAATATCGTATTGGCTCGGTGAACGTGGTAATCCCACCATAAATCCATGGTGATGTGTTCCTATTTCTACTCGAGTATAAGTAATGGTTATAATGGTCCAGCTAACTTCTGATGTTCGGCCTTGATTTGTTGACACACAAGGCACCTTGCCACAAACTTGGCTATCTCATGCTTCAATCCTGACCACCAATAGATTTTCTTGATTATTCGGTACATCTTTGTGCTTCCGGGATATATAATATAAGTCGAAGAGTGTATCTCTTCAAGTATGGCTCTCTGAAACTTATCATTCTTTGGAACACAAATTCGATTTCCATATACCACTATGTTATCCTTCTAAATATGGAAGTCACCATCTTCACCCTTGTAAACCTTTTCCACTATGCCTTTTAGCTCTTCATCAGTTGCTTGAAGCTCTTTAATTCGGTCCAGTAAGCTTGGTCACACCTCGAATCTGGCCAAAAGCACACTATGCTCATCATTAGCCAGCTTAACTCTAAGTGTATGGAGTTTTACCAAACATGAGAGATAAGAGCTCCCATAAGATGAAGAATAAGAAAATTTATAGTTTAAAGCATCTGTGATCACATTTGTCTTGCCTAGGTAATGGTCAATCACTAGGTCATAGTTTTTAATCAGTTCCAACCATCTCCGTTGTCTCAAGTTGAGCTCCTCTTGAGTAAGTAAGTACTTGAGATTTTTGTGGTCGGTGAAGATTCTCCATATGGCTCCATATAAGTAATGTTGTCAAATATTCAAGGCAAAAATGATGGTAGCTAGCTCCATGTCATGGGTAGGGTAATTCAACTCATGCTTCTTCAATTATCGAGAAGCATAGGTGATCACTCTATTGCCTTGTATTAAAACATATCTCAACTCTTGTTTGCTGGCATCACTATAAACTATATAGTTACCATCATTAGTAAAAAGAGCAAGTATTGGAGCAGACGTGAGTCTCTTCTTGAGCTCTTGGAAACTTTGCTCATAATTACCACTTCATTCAAATTTAGCTCCCTTCCAAGTCGAGTTTGACAACGGAGCTGTAATCTTGGAGAACCCTTCTATAAATCTCCAGTAATACCCTGTCAACCTAAGAAAACTTCTCACCTTGATGATATTTTTGGGTTATTCCTATTTCAAGATTGTCTCTACTTTTTTCAGGTCAATAAATATCACATCTCCGGATACAATATGACCTAAAAAACCAATCTCCCTTAGCTAAAACTTGCACTCAGAGAATTTGGCGTATAGCCGCTTCTCTCAGAGAGTTTATAGCACAATCTAAAGATGTTTAGAATGCTCTTCATCATTCTTGGAATACACCAAAATATCGTCGATGAAAACTATGATGAGTTTATCGAGGTAGGAATGAAAAACTCGATTCATGAGGTCCTGAAAGCTATAAGAGTATTCGTCAAACCGAAGGGCATCACCAAAAACTCATAGTACCCATATCATGTCTTAAATGCAGACTTGTGGATATCATCATCCTTTATCCTCAATTGGTGATAGCCCAACCTCAAATCAATCTTCGGAAAGATACTAGCCCCTTGGAGTTGATTAAACAAGTCATCAAACCTTGGCAATGGTTACTTATTCTTAATGGTCACCTTAACTGTTGGTAGTTGATACATAATTAGAGGGTGTCATCTTTCTTCTTTACGAATAGAACTGAAACATCCCAAGGTGAGGTACTCGATAAGATAAACCCCTTATCCAATAACTCTTGAAGTTAGACCTTTAACTCTTTCAACTCCGTAGGTGCCATTCTATATGGAGGTATAGAAATGAGTGTGGTGTTGGGAGGAGCCAAGTTAACAGCGAAATCGAATTTCCGTACCAAAGACAAACTGGACAACTCGCCTGGGAAAACATTTGGGAACTCATTTACTACCGGAACATCCATCAACTCCAGACTTTCTATTGTGGTGTCAATGATGTGGGCTAGACAAGCCTTACAACCTTTGTGCACTAATCTCCATGCCTCCATTGCCAAGATTATACAGCTTGCTAAGACTCGTCGTTCATTGGTGAATATAAATGGAGGACATCCTGATCTATGGAACTCCACCTCCTTAGTGAAGCAATTCACAGAAACTCAGTGAAGGTGTAACCAATCCATATCACTTATGACATCAAAGTCTCTCATTTCCAACGAAACTAAATCCACTTCAAGGACCTCATCCTTTACAACCACTTCACATGCCTTGTACATGGTGTCTTTGTTTAATTGTTCTCCTAAAGTTATAATAACCAGCAACTCCTCTTCAAGTGAGATCAAAGGCTTATTTGAGTGTTTAGCAAACTTCGTGCCACAAAAGAGTTATTTGATCCTGTATCAATTAAAACATGAACATCAATGCGAAAAATTTTCATCATACTTATGAACAGAAACCATTAAATATTTGGAGTTAGCTATTCAAAGCTTTTAAAAGCTAGAAAAATTGATAAAATAGGAATCTAGTATGAGCGAATCGTCCTCTAGGATTAGCAAGTTGACCTAGCCATTAGCCAAGTTGACTTGAGAAGTCGAGGTCATAGAGATTAATGTCTGTGACTCAAGTAAATTGATCTATGGCAACATAGGTAGGTCTACACTCATATACGAATATAAAAAAATTGACTCACATGCCTATATTCTTAAAAAAAGAAGAATTAAACTTCAATTTAACAAAACTCAACCAAAATTTATAGTCCTTAATGTCACCATAACTATTATAAGATATCAAATTCATTCCAATTCACTTCAATATCATGCAATATCTCTAATTTGCCTTAATTTCAAAATCATGCATTCATGATCACAAAATGTTCATATTCAAATTTCTAAATCATCAAGTTTCAAGTTCTAGAAAATTTACCTATGATTATATTCGGATTGCTTTGTGTATCTTTATTGGTCATTGCATATATTCTCATTTGAGTCCTTGCTTGTGGACACTTGGTTGGAATAGCCACTACATTGCTCCCGATCCCCATTCGTGGTGTGACATTAAGAGATAGAGTAGGGACATTAGCTTGACTGCCCATGGATCCACTGGGGCAATCTTGACTTGTTTGGCTTCTAAATCCCAACTCTAGGCAAGTGCTATGGTAATAACCCTCTTTTCCAAATTGATAGCACCTTTTGAGTGGGCGACAAAATCCAAAATGGTATTTCTTGCAGTACTTACACTGCTCCTTCTTATTTTTTGCCAATTTATTCCCAGAGGAGGCACTAGATGTGGGTTCTCAAGATGGGACATTTGATGGCCTTAAGGAGTGCCAATGAATCTAGAAATCAAGATTCCACCGTAGAAGCTTGTTTTCCTACTTTGCTTTGAATTTTGGCTTGACACAGGTTCGGACCTCCTCTTTTTCTTCTGTTCTTCTCTTGTTCTTCCCCTTTCCTCAACCATTTTCTCGGCTCTTAATGCCAATTCCAAGATATCTTTGTAGGTATGGGCTAAGGTCACATACATTTTCTCACGGATGGACAAGTTTAAGCCCTACTCAAATTTGAAGCGCAAGTACTCCTCGGAAGTCACCAATTCCGGGACAAATGAGGATAATCTCCTCAACTCTGTTTCATATTCTGCCACCGACTTGTTGCCTTGGCGGAGGTGAAGGAACTCCTTCCTCCTTAAGTCACGAAAGAATCGAGTATAGTATTTTTTTATCGAATTTTCTAAGGAATTCATTCCAAGAAATGGGTGTTGTGGACCTCTCCTTAAGACTATCCCACCATGCTTGAGTGTCTTCGTCCAATAACTTTACGACCACTAATAGTTTAAGTTCATCATCGAGTCTCATATCAGCCACGGTCTCCCGAACCCGATTTATCCAATTCTTTGCTACCATCATATCACTAGACCCCATAAAGGTGACACATCCAAGTTGTCAGGTTTCTTTGATTAATTTGGATAACTCGATGGTTAGATGGTTGATAGGAGTGACCATTGAAGTGGGAGGAGCAACTGATATTGTCGGAGGGGTTGGTGGAATGAATGGGCTTGGCGGAGAGGTATTGGCGCTAGGGAAGAGGCTTGAATATGGGCGTTATAAGTATTCCACCACTCTGTCCATTGTCGGAGTGCATTGAGTAGCAGTGGAGGAATCATGGTTTAATGAGCCGAGTAGGTGCTAGTTGTAGCTGAAAGGGAAGAAGGAGCGTGTGAGGATGATCCATCCTCGTGATCGGAAGGAGAAATCTTATTTACATTCCTTAACCTTCATCTAGGAGGCGTGATTCCTATAAGAAGAGAGGTACTATCCTTAACTCTCTAAATTAAATTAGAATTAGACTAGATATTTAACCCCCTAAAAATAAAATGAGTTCTACTCCTTATGATCCATGGAAGGTTTCTGAACACTTAGTGAAAAATCTTTCAAAATTTGATTTTTCAAAAAGAAAGATGTTTTAAAACCATTGGAAAACTTTTAGAAATATTTGGAAATATTTCAAATCTTTAAATATTTAAAATCGTAAACCTGAGTTCTGATACCAATAGAATTGTCATGCCCCGACCCTACCGTCAAGCATATAACAACAGCCGCATTACCCCAAAACATGTGTGAACCCCACTCCGTGTCCTATGGTACCACAAGACATTTCAATATTCAAATCATTTCATAAATAATTTTAAATAATTCCTAAACCAACATGGCCGTCTAATCAATTCCCAAGAATTCACATAAATTTACAAATTCAAAATGTATTTCAAAATTTATAATATAATCCAAATGTCCCAATGATAGCAATAAATTTTTGTAAAAGAAATTTTTAAAGTAAATAAAGTTCTCCATCATAAAAGTATGGATTTTTCTAATATTTGCCTAAAGAAAATCAAACAAGTATTTTCCAAATCCAAACGTAAGGAGATGTACAAAAATTTGCTTTCATGGTTAATATAATATAATTCCCAAAAATGATAATCACAGATCTAATGCCTTTCGAAGGTCACCAAAAGATTTCTTCCAGCCAGCATTAGTCCAAGTCTATGCTTCCAATCTAAGTTTCCTCTGAAAAATTAGAGAGAGTTGAGTGAGTATTAAAAATATTCAATGAATAGAGTACAATGGCATGATGAATATGAATGAGGGGTGAGAGTGATGGTGTCAAACATGTATGTTAAAGTTCATTTCAATATGAAAAATAAAACCATATACATAATATGGAGTTCAGATCAAATTTACTATAATTCAGATATTCAAATTCAATAAACAAATTGAATTTTCTTTTAAATAACCTTGGAGTTTATCAAAACCACTTTCCTATTAATAGCCATTGGTAGAGTCCGCCAATGGATTTTTCACAAATTTTCATAAAATAATCCCTTATTATATGGCGTTGGCCTGAAGCTTCGTGGGGTGCCACAATGTCATCATGGTCGGCTTGAGTGGCTCTCCATCCTACCTCCTTCAGACCTCTAATTTTAAATCAAATTAGCCTTAACCGCACCATCTTCATGGCTCGGTCTGTGGAAGACTTAGATTATAATCTTTTTTTCAGTACCATGTAATAAGAAATTCATTTCTTTATTTAAATTTTTGCCCATTTACAAGAAAGATCAATTTCACAATTCACAATCAAAATTCTATTATAACATGATGCAACAATTCACAATCAAAGTTCTATTGTAATATGATACAATAATTCAATAATCAAGCAAAAGCGTCAAGGATTTTAACATTTTATTCGGGGCGGACCATAATTACAAAACATGTCAAATCCATTTCAAATTCATTTTAAATTGAATTTTCAAATCATATTTAAAATCATTTTATCATTTATATTCAACAATAGCCATACACTCTCCTCTTAGGAGAGTATTCACTCCTAATTCCACAATCAAGCCCAATGTAATCTTTTCTTGGGTTCCAATTGATTATCCTAAACTAATAACTAAAATTTTAATATTAAATCATATCCATTTTTAGAGTTTGTGAATTTTTCCTAATATAATATAAACCATAATTCCTCAAATTCATAAATCTATATTCTCATTCCACCAATTCGAGAGTTTGAATTTGTCGTTGATTTGGTTCCCGGTACTGCACTAATCTCCATTCCACCTTATAGGATGACACCCACAGAATTAAAGAAATAACTCAAAGAATTACAAGTGCAACTCCAAGAATTGCTGGATAAGGGATTCATCTGACCAAACTCCTTCCCTTGGGGTGCACCAATTCTATTCGTGAAGAAGAAGGATGGTACTCTTAGACTATGTATTGATTACTAATAGTTAAATAGAGTTACCATTAAGAACAAGTATCCTCTTCCTAGGATTGATGATCTTTTTGACCAGCTGCAAGGTGCATTTGTATTCTCAAAAATTGATTTGAGGTCGGGTTATCATCAATTGAGAATCAAGGAGAGTGATGTGCATATGACTGCGTTTAGGACTCAGTATAGACATTTCGAGTTTTTGATGCCAATTGGGTTGACAAATGCCCCTATTGCTTTATAGATTTGATGAATAGGGTATTTCATTCATACCTTGATAAATTTGTAATTGTGTTCATTGAAGACATTTTGGTGTATTCAAAGAGTGACGAACATTCAGGGCATTTTAGAATTATTTTGCAGACTCTTCGGGAGAAGCAGTTGTATGTTAAGTTTTCCAAATGTGAATTTTGGTTTAGGGAGATTAGATTCTTGGGGCATATAGTATGCGGTGAAGGAATATTTGTGGATCCAAAGAAAGTTGAAGTTATTTTGAAGTGGGAACAACCAGAAAATGTAAAAGAGGTGAGAAGTTTCCTTAGGCTAACAGTATATTATAGGAGATTTGTTGAAGGATTTTTTAAAATTGTAGTTCCACTGTCCAAGTTAACAAGAAAGGAAATTAAATTTGAGTGGGATGATAAGTGTAAATTTAGCTTTCAAGAGCTCAAGAAAAGATTGACAACCGCTCCCATTTTTACACTTCCTTCAAGCGGAGGTGGATATGTTGTTTATAGTGATGTTAGTAGACAAGGATTGGAATGTGTGTTACTACAAATTGATAAGATAATAGCCTATGCCTCCCGTCAACTAAGGAAGTATGAAGACAATTATCCTACTCTTGATTTAGAGTTAGCTGCAATTGTATTTGCCTTGACGATATGGAGGAATTATTTGTATGGGAAGACTTGTAGGATTTTTACCGATCACAAGAGTTTGAAGTACTTGTTTACACAAAAGAAGCTAAACTTGAGGCAAAGAAGATGGTTTGAGTTGATTAAGGACTATGATTTGGTGATAGATTACCATCCCAGTAAGACCAATGTAGTTACAGATGCCTTAAGTCGAAAACTTTCATCTAATTTGGAGTCTTAGGTACATTCTTATCTTTCTTGTTTTGTTGGCATCTGAGCCCTTAGAGTCGGATTAGCAAGCAATGAGCAAGGTGCAATACTAGCTAATTTTTGGATAAGGCCAACTTTTATGGATTGTATTCGAGAGTTACAAGTTGCCGATAAGGAATTGAAAGTAATAGTTGAGAAAGTCCACAATGGAGAAGGAGGTGAGCTTAGAATTAGAGAGGATAGAATACTTGTGTTTAAATATAGAATTTGTGTTCTCAAGGACAATGATCTTCGTAAGGCTATTCTTGAAGAAGCACACTTATTTGTGTATGCTATGTACCTGGGAAGTACTAAGATATACCAAACAATTAAAGAGACTTACTGGTGGCTGGAAATGAAAAGAGAGATTGCTGAATTTGTATCCAAGTATTTGGTGTGTCAACAGGTGAAGGCCAAACACCAAAGGCCTGCTGATATCCTCCAACCATTGCCAATTCTCAAATGAAAATGGTAGCATGTTACTATAGATTTTGTAATCGATTTGCCACGTACACCGAGTAGGTATGATGTTATTTAGGTGATCGTAGATCTTCTCACCAAATCAGCCCACTTCTTACCAATCCAAAATACCTATTCTTTGCAGAAGTTAGTTAAGTTATACCTTGATGAAATTGTGAGACTTCATGGGGTTCCGATATCGATCGTGTCTGATTGTAACTCCCATTTTATCTCTCAAATTCTGGCCAAAATTAAGAGTCCCTAAGCAGTCAATTAAATTTCAGCACTGCCCGTCACCTTCAAACTGATGGATAATTTGAACGTACTATCCAAACACTAGAAGACACGCTTAGAGCTTGTGTAATTGATTTTCAGGGTAGCTGGGATAAGCACATTTTATTGATAGAATTTGCCTATAATAATAGTTACGAGCTAGTATTGGAATGCCTCCTTATGAAGTCTTATATGAACGAAAGTGTTGAACTCATTTGTGTTGGAATGAGGTTGGAGAAAGGGAGATTGAGAGAATAGAGGTGATCGAAACCACTATTGAGAAGGTGAAATTGATTCAGAAAAGGATAAATGTAGCCTAAGACCAACAAAAGAATTATATAGAAAAGAGGAGAAGACCACTAGAATTTGATATCGGCGACATAGTATTTTTAAAAGTATCCCCTTAGAAAGATATAATTAGATTTTGGAAACAAGGAAAGTTAAATTCTCATTACATTGGTTCCTTTAAGATCATAGAAAGGGTTGGACAGGTGGCTTATCAGTTAGAACTGCTACCAGAATTGGAAAGGATTCATAATTTCTTCCATGTCTCTATGTTGAAGAAGTATCTATCGGATTCCTCTCACGTTCTTGAGGTTCCTCCCATTGAGTTGAGAAAAGATATAAATTTTAGAGTTCAACTAGTGGCTATTTTGGAGAAATAATTTAAAAGTTTGAGAAATAAACTCATTCCAATTGTCAAGGTTCTATGGAAGAACAACTATATTAAGGAGATGACTTGGGAATTTGAGGAGACAATGAGGAAGCAACATTCCCAACTGTTTGAGGAATAATATGTAATGAAATTTTGAGGACAAAATTTTCTTTTAAGGGGTTAAGAATTGTAACACTGGACAACTCCGGATGGTGATGTTAATTCTAAATGGGCTATTTGAAAATTTTTATATTTTGTGAAAGTGTAAGAGAAATAATTGATTTGATATAAATATGAAATTTTGCTCTTTGGGTTGTCCAAAAATCCCTTAGGTACTTGATCGGTAGACTTTTAATTTTGAGCGATCGGTTATTAGAGTATTGGTATTCGATAGATTTTAAATTGTGATAAGTGTTCAGTAGGAATTGAGCTTTCGGTGGGAAATTGATTGCCTAGTAAAAGTTTAAATTTGAAAGATTGTCTTTTCCAATTTAGTTTTCCAACTGGTGATCGGTAATTGTCACCCATTGGTAACCGTCATTATTTTTCAAATTAGCAACCCCATCGATACTTTACTCCATTCCTGCTGTCGGTATATTCATTTGGCTCAGAGTACCTATCTTACCAATTTTCTAAATTCTTGTTGGTACTTACCCATCGGTGATTGTCATATGCCTCTCAGTCTCCTTGGTGTTAGAGCACTTCCATAAACCCATCCTGTCGGCACTTTTGCCACATATATATTTATATATCTCATCAGTGTATTGATCGAACAGTTAACATTTTCATTTCTTCTTTGTATTTCCATATGCTGGTCGGTGTGGGAGCAAACCTGTCAGTTGAACCACCTCATATTAAGCAGTTCTTCTCTTGTGAATTTTAATTCTTGTCTTGCCTTGCCGGCACACATTGCCAATCACTTGACCTGTACATTGCCAATCAGATCAATACTCCATTTGTCTTGAGAACACCTCTCATCGGTTGATAACAAATTCATATTCGTGTCAGATGGAAGACTTGCATTCAATTTCTCCATTTATGTCTTCGGTTGTGCTTATGATGATTTAATCCCAAGTCCGCCAAAACATCAAAAAGATGTTACACCACCATGTCATTTAAGCACTGTAATCATATTAGGCAAAATTTATATTATATCCCATATTTTTGAATATTCTAAATTTTTTTATCATTTCTAATTTATTTTCCATAAGTTGGCATTTCACATGCCAAACTCCTCTACTCATCACCAAATACATCTTCTCATTCGAATAGAATTTCAAGTATTAAAGTTTATTGGAGTGACCTTTCCAAATTACCAAAAAAGGGTATGTTAGGCATTTGTGTAAGTTAGAAGTGAGGGAGGGCAATTAAGTAAATATGAAAATGAGTTGTAGATACAAAGTGGTGGTGGGACTCTTAAACCCACGAAGTCTAAAGTTCACTTCCTCTTTCACTCTTCTTCCTCTCATTCACATACTCCCTCTCCCTCTCTCCTTTCAAAATATTACAAAAACATACTCTAAAGACTCCAAAACTCATAACCCAATCTCTAGAAACTTGGATCTAGTAAGAGATCTGGGGTTTCCTAGTGAGAGAAAAAAAATCTAAGATTTGAAGGTGGATTGACTTGTAATAAAAGTAATGACAAAAATTTAGGTAATTTTCTTATTCTTAACTTCGGTTTATTCTTCTCATTCATGACTTGGAGTTTTATGTTGAAATTTGATGGACTAAATTTGAGGAAAATTTGTTGTCACTATGAGTGAAAGAAAAGTTAGGGTTTTGAATATTAGAATTATAGGTTACTATCACGCCCCGAATCGGAATCGTGAACAGCCGCCCGTTGCCCTGGATGCCGGCTGTATTTTTACAAAAAATCGGACAGAACCTCCCCATAAATCGGAGGTCTCCCATGTACAAATAAACCTGTTTAATCCTATAAAATTTAAAATCATCATGTAATTAAAATAAAAGGGTCATCCCGGCCTCACAATAACCCACCAACCACAGCAGACATCCAGGACAACGCCAGGCTAAATAAATTATCAGTAATCCGAACCACAGACCTTTACTGTCATGTCCAACTAGAGCATGACCAGCCGCCACATTGAACGGTCTTAAGTTTTTATATAATATACAATAATTTTTCCATGTATTATTCAAATACGTACAATTGCCTCAATGGAAATGAAATGTGAGAGTTTCGCAAATAAATATACATAAATTATACAATCATCCCAAATTTAGTACACGTCCAACTACGGACCTCAACAAGACCTCACAGGGTCAAAAATAAAATACGTAATTCATCTTTCAAATTAAACTTAAGATTTCACCGTCATGAATCACCAAAATCCACCAAAATCTCTAAAATCTGAAGCGTCGCTCCGGCACAACAATAATCCTGTCTGAGGAGGGAGAGAGGAGGGGTGAGTGCTCAGAGAAGAATACTCAGTGAGTGAGTGGGTCAATGTAATCGTCTAATATGGGGTGTGAAATTGGAGTATCAAAGCATAAGTATACAAATCATATTTCAAATTATTATGCTTTTCATTTCAACATTATATCATTAGCACGCATTATTAAGTTAAATATGCATCCAAAGCACTGTCATTAAAATCATAGAGCTACCAGCCGAAAGTGTCCTGGCAGAGGTCTACCTCGACCTATAACAGGCGCACCGGGGGTGTTATATGCAAATTTATTTAAAGTGCTCTCTACCCCGGTATTGGCGACGGACCTCGTCCAGGTGCTAGACTTGGAAGAGTATCTAAATCCTCCCCCTTTCAGGTTCAACCTAGCTAGTACCGTGTCGTTAATATAATCAAGACAACTTGTGGGACACCCCAGGCCTAGGCATATCCGGACCCCACCCAAGCGCCTCTCATGGTGTCCTTCGTACCTATGGAACAATACATACCAAAACTCTCAAGGTCAAAATCAATATCGTATCAAGAATGTGCCGTAAATTAGGTTCGCAAACCAAATACAACATATAGCGTAAAATGACACATTATACATTTCAACCACATGGATGCATAATTTTATAATTCAACCCAATTTTTGGACACTCCATCGGTTCACAAAAAGTCAGTTCCAAAACCAATCAAAACATTTCAAGCACACGATAAATCATGCTCATTTATCAAAATGTTGTAAAATAGGGTTTATATATTAAACAAAAACATTGAAATAAATCTCACTCATAATATACGGGAGGGTACGTCACTCCCTAAAATGCTCTACGACAAGCAGAAAGAGTTCTCCTCATTTGATCAATCAATGTATCACTACAATGACAAAAATGTATTATATATATATATGTAAGTATCATGCCTTTGACAAGTTCAATATTAAATTTTATTTTTTTACAAATTCTTCACTTAGGATTAAAGTCTAAAGTATCTCAACTAGGCTCCCAATGGCTTATATACACCATCCCTATTTTAAATCACCAAAACTACTTCAATCACTTCAAAATTTCCAAAGGTACACATGTCCTTACACATTCCTCTCCATTTCATATTTTTCATAACACTTTGGTACATCAAAATATATCTTAAAATTCACGTTGTCACTCATTTCCAAATCTTATTAATACTCTCGGTCAATGCATATACGCATACCCTCATTCATAATTCTTTATTAAATTTTCTCCTTCAACATACAAATATAATACACATACCTTGATCATACATACATATACATATATTCCTCACACCTTGACCTCAAATATATCCATGTACATTCACAGCATCACAAAAATTCTGCACACTTTCTACCATTCTCCTTGGCCTTTAAGGTGATTTTAGCATACAATAACATTTCATTATACTCAACCAAAAACACCACACCTTTCATCCCATATACACATGCATATACTCACCATTCAATCAAATGAAATCTTACTCGATCCTCAATTAATCTTTTCTTATACATAATCGCAATTACGTCATCAATTTCCATTTTCTCTAATTTTTGTTCAAATCTCAATTCTTCAATTCATGAATACACTCTAATGTCATCAATTGCATTTCATTTATAAATAAGTAACACATTGAAAGTCAAGTCTAATGCAATCCTAAAGATCATTCAAGATCGGAAATAACTATAAAATAATAAATCTTCTCCCAAAATAGAAATTCTTTGAAAAATCATAAACTTTCTGATTCTCATCCAAATGTCTCAACCCATATATCATTTTCAACGTATAAAAGTCTAGTTTCAAAATATGAAGATCGTATTTGAATTACCTATATGCAAAACAACCTATACTATAAAACAATGCATCAATCCTTAAGTTCCAACCCTAAATCCAAATACTTTCATGCATATTTCGAATTAAACTCTAGAGAAACCATTCAAATCATCAATTCGATTATATTATTCCTTAGCATGTTACTTCCGTATCAAATGGCCTAATTTACGTAAATGCCTAAACTTAATCCTAACATTTAATTATAGATTTTCATAAATGTATTCAAATCAAATCTAAATACATCATAAACATATAAATATCTCTCCATCCTAGATTCACTCGATTTATCGAAGAAATCAGCATTTTACCTCACCAAGGGTTTTCCCATTCGCAGCTCTAGCGTCCGTGCGCCATTCAATTCATTGCATGACCTGCAATGCTTCCAAATTGAAGCAAATTTTAGCAATTAAACCTAATTACCAAGGAAATTCGAAACCCTAGAGCTATAATCAAAACTCAGCCCTTACCTGCACACAGAAGGAATCGTAGCTCGGCCTAGGGTTTCTGATAGAGTGCTGTCATGGCAGAGAGCAGGGAAGGTTACAGAGAGGCTCCCGGTATAGAGAGCAACACCGCGTGCGAGCAAGGAAGAGGGAGACAGGGGGCTATCACGCGCGGGAGTGAGCAGAGAGTGAGAGACAGAGGGCGAGAGTGATGAGCGAGAGGGAGAGAGAACTCGATCGAGAGAGAGAGACAGTAGAGATTCAAGAGAGAGAGAGAGATGTCGAAGGAGGGAGACAGAGAGGGAAACAAAATAGAGAGAGAAATCAGAGAGAGAAACAGAGAGAGAGAGTGATGGAGAGAGAAAGAGAAAGCGACCGAAGGCGGCGAGCGGCGGAGATGGCGGATCGCGACCGTTCGCGGTGGAGGGAGATTAAGAGGGAGAGAGAGAGAGCAGCGGGAGAGAGAGAGACGAAGGGATGAGAAATCGATTAGGGCTGAAAGCCCTAATCGAATTGGGGAAATGGGGACGCGATATTTTAAGTTGAAACGCTGCGTCTCCCCCCCTTTTTTTTATAAATTTAAATAAATTAATAAATATCAATATATATATTTTGATATCCACTTTTCTCTAGAATATAAATTTCGTAGAAATAGGATTTTCTGCGAATTACGGATATGACATTTTAAAATATACCAAAATTTCAAATTTAATACCCCAAAATCAAAAATCAATAAAATTAAAATTTTTTTCTCTCTCTATATATATAGACTGAAGAATATTTATATATTTCATTAATAGGAGTACAATAGTACGAACACTGCAGTGTCGGTGTAGTTACCATGGGATGATTAATATTGATGATTTTGGTTACTTAATGATATTCCATAAGAACTTGACAAAACTGATCAAAGCCAAAATCTTGCTGTGGAAAAACTGAGAGTGACTACCCTCCCTAAAACTGTAAGTGGATGGTTATATTGAGTATGAATAACAAATATTTTTAACTATGATTTATGAAATTTATTTTGAAATGGAGTTTGAATTAGACTCAAAATATTTTGTGATTATGGTGTGTCCAATTTAAATGGTTTGTTTAATCCATGATTCTACCCTTGATTTCTTCCTATTGTTTGCATTATGTTATAATTAAATTATGAATGTGAATTGTGAAATTTCATTTCATTATGAATTGTTATGAGATTGGAATGTGAAATGGATTTTGTAACTTGGTGCATGGTAAAAAGACAAAAGTCTGTGTATAAGCCTTCCTCAGGCCAAGACCGACGGGGTGGCATGGTAAAGGCTGAGATAATAATCGGCTTGGAGGTGGCGAGATGAAGAGTCACTCAAACTGGCCGTGATGACGTGGTTGCACCCTACGAAAACACCAGACCAACGCCATAGAATGAGGATTATTTTACAAAAAATTGTGAAAAATTTCTTGATGGATTCTACCAACGGCCATTGATAGAATTATAGTTTTTGGCAAACCCCAAGAAAAAAAAAATTGAAAGGAAAAAAAATGGAATTGATTATTGATGGAAACATTTGAGTCATGGAAGATTTGTTCAAAATTTATTTGTTGCGAATGACATTTAGTATTGAAATTATATGATTTTGATATGCTCATTTGGCATAACCACTTTCACATCTCATTTATATTCAATGTATTATTACACTCACTGAGTATTTTATACTTACCTCTCTCATTCTATTTTCATCGCAAGTGAAGTTCCCATGTATGAATCATTTACTTGCATGCTAATTGCGTCACTTATATCTATTTATGAGTCATTTAGCAACATGGAATATCAACCATTAGATCTCCCCAATTAATGAGACTTGCATTGTAACTGTATTTGCAACGCTAATGTATCTTGCAATAGGTATTTCTGATGCTTCTAGGTGCTACAAATTTATTTAATGTTCTTAGTAATGAGGAGTATGAAGGCATTGCTAAATACATTGCAAATTCAGTTTGTGTCAAAATTTGTCTCACCATGCTTTTCACTTTTTTAATGCTCATTGATTACTTTTATGATGCAAGTGCATCGCTAATGATGTTGCTCATATTCAATGACGGCTTTTCCAACATCTTTGCATCATTATATACTTAGTTAATTGCATCACAAAATTTCCGACACATGTAGTGATCCCTCGTTACAGATGGTATCACAAATGGCATTACAAAGTTTCATAAGTGAGGCTTTACATTTACTACCAAAAATTGCATCTCACTCTAAAATGGCACTCGTCACTCTCTTCTCTCTCACACTGCCTCTGTCTCTTCTCCCTCTCCTCTTTTACCTCTCTTCTCTCTATGGGGATACTTGAAGTCTCCCTCTCCCTTCCTCACTCGCTCTCTCTCTCTCTCTCAAGTGACGTATTTTCACTTTGTCTCCCACTCCCCAATGGTGCAATCTTTCCCCCTTGCTGGCTTTGTCTCTTTGTTTCCACGGCTGCTGTCTCACTTTGTCTCTCCCTCTCCACAACCTCTCTCTTACTCTTCATCTCTACCATCCACTCTCAACGGCCGAACACCCTCTCTCCTGACTCTCTGAGCCCGAAATGGTAAGTGTTGGTTATCTAAGTTTTGGTTGCAAATTTGACACCTATTAATTTTTTGTTTCTGTTATGAGATTTTGATTAATGGTGTTTTAATGTTCTTGTCAAAAAATATTTATCCGCGGTGCAATTGGAATGAAATCATTAGTCGTCTAAAGGACCCTTAGTAACATCTATACATCTCTCTATGTGTTGCTTGATTTTATTATTTTTTCTTACATTTTACAACATATCTGTGCATGTGCGGTGTCTTGGGAGTCCTCCATGTTCTATTTAAACTATCACTACCTAAACATGTACCCAAGAATGGTGGTGGAAGTTATGACCATCTAAACTTGTACTTGAGAATGGTGGTGGACCTACTACTACTAAAATTGTTGTCAACTGAGGGATTATGACATGGGTAGTTCTTCTATGACATTTGATGTAGGAGACCCTAGTGCTCCAGTCCCAATGAAGGAAGAAGTTAGAGGCATCGGAGAGAATATGGACTAGCCCTCATAATTTCGTGATTGATGTTGAAAAATTTTAATCTCGGTATTAGACTTCTCGTGTATTTTTAGATATGTGATCTAGAACCAATTTTACGCAGGAGAATTATATCAAGATAAAATTCAAGGAAGACGAAGAAGAAAATGAAGAGAAAACGTTTTTGTATTGATTGCTAAAGAAAATTACAAGAGAGACGAGAAAGAAAGCTAATCTCGGTATTAGACTTCTCGTGTATTTTTAGATATGTGATCTAGAACCAATTTTACGCAGGAGAATTATATCAAGATAAAATTCAAGGAAGACGAAGAAGAAAATGAAGAGAAAACGTTTTTGTATTGATTGCTAAAGAAAATTACAAGAGAGACGAGAAAGAAAGCTAATGTAAGAGAGAAGATTGTTTCTCCTTGCATGATTACAAAGTGTGGAGAAGTGTCCTATTTATACAAGAGTTTAGCTCGTGGAGAAAAGGAAAGAAATTTGAATAAAATTGGTAAAAAGAAAAATAATAAAAAATAAAGTTAATATTTTAAATATGATAAATCAATCATTAATTAAATCAATTAAATATATAATGACCGATTAAATCAATATTAATAATTGATTAAATCAACCAAATATATATAATTGACCAAATTAATTATAATGGTTAAATTAATCGTAATAATTGATTAAATCAATTTTATGATTAAATGATTGATGGTTAATTAGATCAATCATAATGATTGACTAGATCAATCATAATGGTTGATTAGATCAATCAATAAATCTCATTTTGGTCTATTTTGAGACTCTCCCTCAAGTTTGGTGAGTAGATACTATGGAGCCTAACTTGTTGAGAATGTTTTGCATGTGACTTGCCGCAGTTCTTTTGGTAAAAATATCAGCAAGCTACTTACTACTCTTCACGTGAGGAGTGACTATGGTCTTGTTTTTAACCTTTTGGAGCATGAAGTGACAATCAATTTCGATATGTTTCATTCTCTCATGGAAGACAGGATTAGAAACAATGTGAAAGATAGACTGATTGTTACAGAAAAGTTTGATAGGGGAAGTGATTGGAAATCCTAATTCTTCAACTAGAGCCTTTAGCCAAACGATTTCACTGGTTGCTACTGCCATGGCTCTGTATTTAGCTTCTGCACTAGATCTTGCAACTACGGATTGTTTTTTGCTCTTCTAAGACACGAGATTCCCACCAATAAACATGCAATAGCCTGTAGTAAATCTTCTATTTGTTGAATCTCCGGCCCAATCTGCATCACAATAGCCCACAATTTTTGAACTTTGAATGTTCTTGATGGAGATTCCTCTTTTGGGAGACCCTTTAAGATGCCTAAGAATCTTTTCAGACGCCTTCCAATGGCACACTTTAGGAGCATGCATATATTGACTGATTTGACTCATGGCATATGCAATGTTAGGTCTGGTGATAGTCAGGTAATGAGTTTCCCTATGAGTCTCTGGTACTTCTGTATATCTGTGAATAATTGATCAACATCATTCCCTTCATTAGATGTTGAGATAGGGCTAATAACTGGTTTTGCTCCCAATTTATTTGTTTCCTATAAAAGATCAAGAGTATACTTTTTTTGGGATAGGACAAGCCCCTTGTGAGAATAGGCAAATTCTATTCCTAGAAAAAATTTAAGTAGCCCTAGATCTTTAACTTCAAAGTTAGATTTAAGAAAATTTCTGACTTGATTAATATGACTCATATCACTCCCAGTAACAATAATATCATCAACGTATATGAGCACAATAGTGGTTCTTTCATTATCAAGTTTAGTAAATAGGGAGGAATCACTATTGCATTTTTTAAAATTGTTATTGAGAAGTATAGAGCTTAGTTTTGCATACCAAGCTCGGGAAGATTGTTTGAGACCATAGATAGCTTTCTTTAATCTATACACTTGTCCTTCATAACTTTGGTTGGGCCCTTGCAGCTGATACATGTAAATCTTCTCTTCTAGCTCTCCTTGCAAGAAAGTATTATTTACGTTCATCTGGTACATTGGTTAGCTCTTGTTGATGGTAAGAGACAAGATGACCCTTATAGTGTTCATCTTCGCTACGGGTACAAAGGTCTCCATATAGTCCACTTCATAGGTCTGGGTAAATCCCTTGGCTATAGGTTTAGTCTTGTAGCAATCAATTAAACCATTGCTTTTATGCCTGATCTTGTAGACCCATTTATATCAAACTGCTTTCTTTTCTCTTGGGAGAGTCGTTATTTCCCAAGTCTTATTCTTTGTGAGAGCATCTAGCTCTTCTTTCATTATTTTCCTCCATTTTGGGTGATCATTGGCCTCATTGAAATTTCTAGGCTCTTTACTTGATCAATACCACTCAAGAATACTTGGTGACTTGAGGAAACAATAGTAGTAGTACAATAGTCAGCAATGGGATAAGATATGACCTTAGAGATATAGTGTTCCCATTTTGATGGGGGAAACCTCAGCTTTGTTGACTTTCTGAGTGGTGGTGGAGATGATGGCAAATCATTAGACTCCGCATTTGCTTCTAAAGAAAGTGAGTCTTCTTGGGTTTGGTCTCCCCCTTGCTCCTTACTCCCTTCAGTTTTGGGGGAGCTTCCATCTTCCCTTTGCTCAGAATTTTTTGGTAATCCTCTCTCTTGTTTTTGGTCTGAATTCTCCTCTTCATTAGATTGGCGAGAATGGTTCCTAAATTCTTTAGGAGTTAACAAAAAATCATGCAAATCTTCATTTTCTGATGTTCTCTCTTCACTTGTATATACAAAATAAACTTATTTTCTACAAATATCATATCTTTTGATGTGTATATTTTGTTAGTCATAGGATCATAGCATATATAATGTTACGCCCCGACTCACAGATCGAGCACGCGACAACCGCCGTGATATCTCGGTATACGGGTAGCACCTCCTCATATACCGGGACACCGCAAGGCTATAAAAATCAACCTGTAATCCTGTCTAAAAACCTGTTTTCCTCAAAAACATGTTTCCAAGTAAAAGTAAACTTGAAACACGACACTTTGCCTCAATGCATAAATAAATAACGATTCGAGAGTTTCAAATACATTTCATAACATAATACAGTCATCCCATTATAGTTCATATAACGGTCATTCTATAGACCTCAAAATGTACATATACAACATTCAACATCAAATACAATCACTGCGGAAGAATAGTTGATACCATACCCAAGTCCGAGGTCTCCAAATACAAATCAATGTGTCGAACTCTTTCAACAAGTCTCCTAGCCAAGTCTATAACTGAAATCAAGGAAAAGTGAGTGGTGAGTATTATGGGAAAATACTCAGTGAGTGAGGGATCGACAATATGTTCTCAATCATAAGTGTGAGCATGGACTGTCAAAGTATGTTTTAAAACCAATATGATATTAAAATCAAGTATGTCATGTTCAGAAACCAAATGATCACATATCACACATAATAGTATCAAAATATGCATCCATTTACAATTTCAAAATCATATAGAGCTTGCCAATAAAACATTCCCTGCAATGGTCAACCTCGACCAGTGAAGGGTGTATTGGGGGTTTTTTATATACAAGTATATAAAATTAGCTTTTTACCCCAATGTTGGCACGTACGAGGAACTCCCAGTGCTAGACCGCCTATATTGAAGGACCTCCCCATTATATGGTTCAACTAGGCCATACAGATATCACAATCATGTACAAGCAACTCCCAGTGCTAGATCACCTATACTGACGGACCTCCCCATTACATGGTTCAACTGGGCCCATACATACCACAATCACGACATTTGGGGATACCTCTGGCCAAAGTGTATCCGAACGCACTTGTGGCACCTCTACAAATGTCCTTCGTAGCTACGAAAATCCCTCCAGGAACATCATCACATCATCATGTCATCTCATCACAAATAGGCATCCAACCCAGATATTTCATCAAAACATTTCAAATCCGTGTGCCACTACATTTCATCAAATCATTTCAAATCAATATGCCAATGCAATGGTAGTATATAAAAAATATGTCCAGTTCTCAAATAGTGGCACAATATCATTTTAATACAAATCATGGATGCATAACATTCGAATCAAATCATTTGGGACACTCTAATAAATTACAAAAGTCATCAATTATAAAATTTAGTCAAAATCATATGCTTTCACTCATGTCATAAAACATATTGTTGAAAAGTCATAAAACATAAATTTGTTTAATCGAAAGCATAATATCGAAATCTCACTCACTGTATACGGGAGGGTCAGTCACTCCCTACAAAGTACCACAGTGTGTGGGAACTGTGCTCCCCTCGATCGGTCACCAAACACATCACTACAAATGACAACATAGTATACATATAAAGACTTGTGTCATGTAATAAACCTACTAGATTAAATGTATTTCAATTAACTCTTTATCTAGACCAAAACTTAGGGTATCACAAGTAAACTCCAAATGTGAGCATACTCCATCCCCTTTTCATTACCAACCCTCAACATCTATTTGCTCATCCTATTCACACCTCAAGACTTTACTACATACACATATACATCTCTAATTCGCAAGACAAGTCATTCCTGACCTCTTCAATGCTCTTGATCAAATTACATATGCAATAAGGCACGCAAATTTCTTTATTCATCTCTTTCATTGACTATACTACTACAACATCCATTGAACCCATTTTTTTTTCTTTCATCAATACATATACTCAACTCATATGCACGCTTCACATTCTTGGCCTCAAATATATCCATACACATTCACCATTGCATCACAAAGTTCTGCACACTTCCTTCTTCCTCCTTCTTGGTGCAGGAAGTTTTGGCACACTATCTACCATACTCCTTGGCCTTTAAGGTGATTTTAGCACACAATAACATCCCATTATACTCAACCAATAATACCACACTTTTGAGCCCATATACACATGCATATACTCACAATTCTTATCCAATTTTCTGCACATAAAGTGCACTCAATGCAGGACACATTTTCAGCTTGCAACTTAACTTTTGCTCACTTCAATTCCATGGCCAAACACAAGAGAATTTCAGCACAACTTTTCACATTATTTCAACCAACAAATACACACATTTATTCATCACTTTTGCATGGGGAATTCTGCAAACCTGAATGACATTTAAACACCAAATTTTTAGCATACAAACAACACATTCTCATGAGGTTCTTGGCCAACATGCAACCAGAATTTTTCCTGCACACATGTTCATGCTTCTTGCCTCAAATGTTTACAAAATCAAGGCTTGAATTAAACTTCCCAAGGCTGAAAATTCCTGCACACTCTCCCAAGCATTTCGGCCACTTATTTCCTCCCTAATCTAAGTTAAAATCATCTCATTCAACTAGTAACACAAGGTTCTCAGTCCAGTCGAAGCCTTGAAGAACAGAATTTTCTTTATCCTTTGGAGCCTTTGGTCACTCTAGATCCACCTAGCTTGGGTACTTCTTTCCTTCAAATTTTTGGATATGTTGAACTAGGGTTTGGGAGGAGTAAAACCATGTAAAATTTTTTTTGGTGATTGTTTTGAAGAATCAAGTCTCTTCTTCAATGGTAGGTCACAGCCATGGAGAAGAAAGGAAGACGCTTGTGTGTTCCTTGGTCATTCACGAGAATGAAAGAACAAAAGAGAGGTGTTTTTTTTTTTTTTCATTAGGTTGTCTCATCAAATCCTAGTCTTCCAATGTTTCCAATATTATTTTAAGCCCTAGGATTGTTTTGTCTCACAAGCCTCTCTCTCTCTTTCTCCCTTTCTCTCATGGCTCTCTCTCACCATCTCTTACTCTAGAGCCCAACAACACTCAAATTGCCCATTTATTGTGTCTCTCAATGTGTCTCCCACTAACAAATCTATTGGCCTAAGAAAATCCTTCATTTTTCCAATCATTTTAAACCCTTGGATCAACTACCTCAAATGTCAATATTTGCAACTCTTCATTTCTCCTCACTTGGCCGGCCATGCATTCTCCTTCCCAAATAATCTTGTTTGTTCATGCATTATGTGGAAGCAAAGTTGAATTTGGCTTCTTTCTTAGCCCTTGATCATTTTCTTGAGTTTTCTCTACCATTGGATCACCTTGTGCCAACAAGATATTATCTTCTTTAATCTAATGGGTACATTCTAGTTATAACCCAACTAATTATTTTAACTACCCATATTCTTTTCACTTAAATTTTTATTTGTGTCAGATGCGCCTCTTGACGTGTAAAAAAATTTATTT
This sequence comes from Dillenia turbinata, assembly GCA_037126225.1. Lineage (NCBI taxonomy): Eukaryota > Viridiplantae > Streptophyta > Magnoliopsida > Dilleniales > Dilleniaceae > Dillenia > Dillenia turbinata. The sequence continues at coordinate 853,255 of JBAMMX010000028.1, read as the reverse complement.
TTGACTTTGAAAATTCCCAAGCCCTCACACTAGGCACAAAACCTTATATTAGGTCTAATTTAATTACCTCACATCAAAACAAGGGCGTTTAGCCATGCCGTACAACTTTCATCCCAAATTAGGGTTTCCGAGTACCTTTTACAAAAATTCATGATTTGGCTCTATAAAGTATGATTTATCTATATTTGAAGTTCTCATGTACTTCTAAGGCCATTATTATTATTATTTGAACCTCAGTGGTCATTTTGGAAAATTTTTTTATTCCCGACAATATTTGTAGAAATTTTCGGAAACGATTCTATCGGAAAAATTTCTAAGTGCATTTTTCTATGATGAAACTGAGGAATATCATATATATTTTTACGAGTAGTTATACAATAGTATGGACACCGCAGTTTCGGTGTTATATATAACCCTTTTGAAATGACCCATATCTTATGAAAACACACCGCCTCCCTTTTCTATCTAATTTATTTGCAAATTGTTCTGGTATATATATATAGTATATGCATCCAAACACTTTTAAGTGAGTAATGTTTCGTTTGGTCTTAGTGAGAATTTCTAAAGGAGATTTTTCTTGAAATATCCTAATAGGTAAGTGGTTAACTAGGTGAACTACGGTACTAACAACATCGCTCCAAAATATTTTAGGCATTTAGCATAGAACATGATTGTTCTTGCTATTTCAAGTAAACGTCGATTTTTTTTTTTGACTACTCTATTTTGTTAGGGGGTATATGGGCATTAAGTTTGATAGATTATTCCCTTTTCTACTAGAAAATTTGTGAATGCATAATTCATGTATTCCCCTCCATTGTCTATCCTAAATAGTTTTATGTTTGCGCTGTATTGCTTAGTGATGAAATTGTAAAAGTTTTTAAATGTTTCGAATGCTTTTGCTTTTGAAGTGAGCATATATACCCATATGTATTTAGTCTTGTGATCAATAAAAGATATGAAATATTTAAAACCATGTCCAGATATTACGGGAGATGTCCAAATATCAGAACGTACAAGATGAAAAACATTTTTATAAGTTGTTTCTGAAATCAGATAATGCATTCGAGTTTCTTTTCCAAAAATACAAGCTTCACAATGTCTATCTTCACAATTTGTTGTTAAAAATAGACATTTCAAAACTTATTTACTTGGGTGACCTAATCTAGCATGCCATAAAATATAACTTTCTCATTGATGTGTCGTATATGCATGGTTATCTTGACTCAAAAAATATAGGTTGTTTCTTCTGAATCCCCTACCAATCACTTAGTTTGTTTTGAGATCTTGAAAAACAATAGTGTCAGGATCAAATGGAACTTTACAATTTTGATCCCTAGTAATTTGGTTAATAAACATAAGATTGGAGGAGAATTCGAGAATATATAAAGCATTAGATTTTTTTCAAAAAATTTAATTTTTCCAAAATTTCTTACATTTAAATTATACCCATTAGCAATCTTGACTATCTTATGATTTGGAAGAGATTTCAGTTTCTTAGATTTATCCTTATCCCTAACCATATGATAATTGCAACCCGAATCTACCAACCAATCTTGGAAATTCAAAGTTGAGTTTAAGTAAGTACCTGGATTAGTTATTCCTTGCTTGAGTAGCATCTTTGATACAATACTTTTGATAGTTGACTCAAGTGATGTATTTTGGGCCGCATTTGAGGATATTTGGCCCTTTCTCCTCATGTGTTTAGGCCTTAGGTGAGGATAAAGAAACCAACATCTTTTTTGTGAATGATTTGGCCTTTTGCAATGAGCACATATCTTTTTGGCCATGTGTTGTACCTTGTTGGCCACTTGCCCTTCTGTGGTCGAGTTAAAACCATGCCCTTTTACTTGGAATTGAGGAGCATGGCTCTTACTTCTTGGTAGGAAGGAAAATCCTTCATTCAAAAGATTTCTTGATGAATATGTGCGAATTATTCTCCAAGAGAAATGAAGAGCCCAAAGGACCTGTCCTCATCCTTTCTTTTTTGTAAAATTTTGAGATCGGTTGTGATCAGTCTCAAAGTTTTGATCTCGTTCCAAAGATCTTCATATTCGTCGAATAGTTGTAAGAGAGTCTTTTCATCTTTTGTGATATTGGTGATTTGCCTCTTTAACTCAAAAACTCTTCCTAAATTTGACTCTCGTCCATAAAGATTATACATTTGATCCTATAAGACTTTTGAGTTTGGAGAGTAAGTGACCATAGTTCTATGAATTTGATCCATAGAACTTGTGAGTAGGATGAAAACTTGGCCATCTCTCATTTTCCATTCTTCAAATGTTGGGTTCGACTTTTTAAGAGGATCCTTTGTAATGTGACCTAAGAGATTTCTTGAGTTTAAGGATCTCTTAATATGAGCAGTCCATTGGAAATAATTTGAAGATGTAAGAAGAATGAAAGAAAAGGGTTGTAAATGAAAAGAATTGATTTGAGAAATGGGATCACCTAACCTTGAAGAGGAAGGAATTGAAGTTTTCTCTGATACCATGTTGAAAAATTTTAATCTCGGTATTAGACTTCTTGTGTATTTCTAGACATGTGATCTAGAACCAATTTTACATATAAAAATTATACTAAAATAAAATTCAATGAAGAAGAAGAAGAAAATGAAGAGAAAAACTTTTTTGTTTTGATTGCTAAAGAAAATTACAAGAGAGATGAGAAAGAAAACTAATGTAAGAGAGAAGATTGTCTCTCCTTGCTTGATTACAAAGTGTGGAGAAGAGTCCTATTTATACAAGAGCTTAGCTAGTGGAGAAAAGGAAAAAAATTTGAATAAAATTGGTGAAAAGAAAATTAATAAAAAATAAAGTTAATTTTATAAATATATAATGATTGAATAAATCATTCATTAATTAAATCAATTAAATATATAATGATTGATTAAATCAACCAAATATATATAGTTAACCAAATCAATTGTAATGGTTAAATCAATCATAATAATTAACTAAATCATTTATTATGATTGAATGGTTGATGGTTGATTAGATCAATCATAATGATTGATTAAATCAATCATAATGATTGATTAAATCAATCAATAAATCTCATTTTGGTATATTTTAACAATTGATTCATAGATGACTAAACTTGGTAGATAGACTCATTTATGATGGTTGCTACACTCATACTATATTGTCAATCACTTCCTAGATATTAAAGATGAAGGTCAAGTGCAATATGTCAAAGTATTACGTCAACTGAATGACAAAGATAATGGATGAGGCTTTACCCCGGAACCACTACATGCCTTCCAGTTAAATGGGCACTGGATGGATGTATATTATTTTGGAAGAGTGATATATCATTAGATAGCTACAAGTTTTATGGTAGTTAGAGTTATAAGATATCAAATAGATAACACCGTTTAAGAAACTGTTTTATTTGTTATTGACTTCTAGGTAGCAGCAACTTTATTAATCGAAGGTCACAACGGTGCACATGAATTGGCATGCATCACATGTTGTACAAGACGGAGTTATGCCTCACCAGTCAGATGAAGAGCAATAGTGTCATGCCCCGACTCTTTCTTCAAACACGTAACAACCGTCGCGTTATCCCGAAACATATGTGAACCCCACTCCGTGTCCCGTGGTACCCAAAGCATTTGGATATCCAACAATTTTTTAAAATCATTTAACCATTCAAATAAACAAATATGCATAAATTTCGCAATCAAATGACTAACTCGGTCCACCTCTATTCAAACATATATGCAATTTAGCCAACCCAGTCTTCCAGGTCGCTCCCAAACATTTTTATAAATTTACAAACCCAAAATATATCTAAAAAATTCACAATAAATTCCAAATGCCCCAATGAAAAAAATTGGTTAGCAAAGAAATTTCTTAGAACCGATAAATAAAGTTCATCATCGGAAAAATAAGGATTTGTTCAATACTTACCTAGAGAGAGATAGAGCAAGTATTTTTCAAATCCAAATATCACGTAATATACAAAATTTTACTTCCATGGCTCAAAGTAGCAAAACTTCTACTAATGTTCACAAGGCTTACACCTACCAAAATTTACCCAAGAAGTCCTCTCCGCTGACGATGGTTGCAGCTAAGTCAAGTCACCAATTCATGTTTCCTCTGAAATGAATTTGAGAGAGAGGAGAGTGAGTATGATAAATACCCAATGACATGATGAATATGAATAAGCGGTGAGGGTGGTAGTGCCAAGCGCACATGTTAAATATGTTACAATACAATAACTGAAATTATTTACATAAAACAATTCGTTTCAAACCACCATGACTCAGATATACAAATCAAACAACTTAAATTTTCATATAATTTTGGGGTTTGCCGAAATCGTTTTTCTACCAATAGCCGTTGGTAAGATTTGCCAAGGAATTTTGTTTTCATGATTTTTATAAAATTCCTTCTCCTTGGCGTTAGTCCAGAATTGTTTTCATGAGGTGCCACCACGTCATCAAGTCGACTTGAGTGGCTCTCCATCCCACCTCCTCCAAGTCTTTAATTTTAATCAAATCTGCCTTAACCATACCGTCCCGATTACGCGGTTCATGGCAAGACTTAGACTATAGTTATTTTTCTAGCACTATGTTACCAAAATTTAATTCGTCATACCAATCATGCTCAATTACAAAATAGAACATTATTCACATTTCACAATAAATATTCAAATGTAATATGGGGCAAATAATTCAATATTTAAGTTCAAGAGTTATGGATTTAACACAATTTCATTTCAGGCACACCACAATCACAAAATAATATAAAACTATTTCAAATTCATTTGAAAATTCAATTTATAAATCATAATTAAAATCATTTTTCTTATTCATATGCAACATAGCCATCCACTCACCTCTTGAGCTCCAATTTATTTTCCTAGACCAATAATAGCAAATTTTATTTTTAAATTACATAAATTCCTAGGGTTTATAAATTTTCTCAAATTGGCACAAACCCTAATTTCTCACATTCATGAATGTAGATTCTATTTCCACTATTTGCACATCATTTGGACCTTCATAAAATTTTTTCATTCTATTTTCCCCAAATTTTCCTCATTTATGAATCTAGGGTTTTGATTTTCAATTGAAATTCCATCAAATCTCAACAATACAATTCAATCTAGTAATAAGAAAGCTAGACCCACGATTAGGGAGGAGAAATTACCTTAATTTTGGGTTTAGATTGAGTTTTGGAGGTTGGGTATCAAAAACCCTAACTTTTCTTCTTCGAAGAGCAAACCTTAGATTTTCTCCCAAGTCTTCCTTTCCATAGATTCAAATGGGGCTTAGAAATATTAACAAAGAAATCTTGTAGGGGAGTGATTGATTTTAATGGAGAGATTTAATGAGAGATTGAATGAGTGAGACGGAGTGGTAGGTCAGTGTGAGCGAGAACTAGGTATTCGAGAGAGGAAATGAAATGGAATAAATGAAATGATTCTATTCATTTTCTATTAATTGAAGATCTGAAATTATCATCTTGCCCATTATGATTTTTAAGTTTTATTTGTATTTGGAGGGTATTTTGGTCATTTCATAGTTTCACCAGGTGCACAAGTCGATTTACATATCCCACAATTTGATTTATGTGTGTAGGAGTTCAAGGGATCAAATCAACACACTACTTAAATGAATCGACTCACAATTTTAAACTGAATTGACTTACCACATTCTCCAATTCGATTTGTCCAACTCAAGCCTCAGAAATGTCCTCTGTAACATTAGGTGAATCGATTTGTCTAAGAGCACAAATCAACTTGCCTTACCAACGCCTCAGAAGTCATGCCTGCAGTCTCACCAAATTGACTCATCTCACTTCACAAATCAATTTGGTTCAACCCCTTTCTCCTACAAATCGATTTGTCTCTTGTACAAATCGATTTCCTCCCTAATTTTCTTCACACAAATAGATTCTTCTCTTCAATTTTCTCACGCAAATCAATTCACCCCTTGTTTATTTCCCTACCAAATTGATTTGTAATTGATACAAATCAATTTGTGTCACCCCAGCTTTAGAAATTTGGTTTCTGCATAACCAAATCGACTCATTTCATTTTATGAGTTGATTTGGCCCTCTCAATTTCACACTCAAATCAATTTCTTCCATACCTAAATTGATTTGCCATCTTTTTTTTTCTCTCTCTCACATGAATCAATTTACTCCTTCATTTTTCTCATCCAGGTCGATTCCCCTTTCTGTGAATCAATTCACTATATTTGTGAATCAATTCACTACTCACATATTCCCTTCAATTTTCCAAGGCATGAATTGATTTGCTCTTTCTTCAATTTGCTTTTACTTGGATTTGATCTCATGCTCTCTAAGTTCCTCCAAAAAGATTAATACCACAAGGCTATTACATACATTCAATATATTATGTCTAAATAAATTACAAGTCCTTTCCTAGTTCCATAAAATACCAAAATTGAAAATTCAATTTAACAATCCAATTCTCTCTATATTTAACAATAAATTAAATAAAGATTTTCTAATACTGAATTTTCAGTATTATAACACTTAACTCCCTAAAAGAAATTTCGTTCTCGAAATTTAAATTAAAACTTATACATCAAAAAGTTACGGGTATTATTTCCGCATTGATTCTTTAGTCTCCCAAGTTTGTTCTTTCACTCTGTTGTTTCTCCACAATACTTTAACCATCGTGATTTTCTTATTCCTCAATTTCTTGAGTTGTAGATCAAGGATTTGTACTGGTTGTACCTTAAAAGTCAAGTATGGATTCAATTATATCGGAGGAGCTTCCAATACGTGGGAGGGATCTAGTAAATATTTCTTCAACATGGAGACATGGAATACATCATGAATTTTCTCTAAATCTGGAGGTAATTCTAATCGATAGGCTACCTCTCCTATCCTCTCGAGGATTTTGAAAGGCCCAATGTAAGGAGAGTTTAATTTATCTCATTTTCGAAATCGAATTACACCCTTTCAAGGTGAAATTTTTAAAAAAACCATGTCTTCGACTTTACATTCCAAAGGTCTTCTTCTTTTGTTAGCATAACACTTTTGCCTATCTTGAGTTGCCTTCATTCTTGGCTGAATCACCTTCACATTTTCTGTAGTTGTCTCAATTAGCTCAACACTTTTGACTTTTCGCTCTCCAACTTCATCCCAACACAGAGGTGTTCGATATTTCCTTCCGTAGAGAGCTTCATAGGGAGGCATCCGAATGCTGACTTGATAACTATTGTTATAGGCAAATTCAATTAATGGGAGGTGCCTATCCTAGCTCCCTTGGTAATCCATAACATATGCTCTCGATATGTCTTCCAATGTCTGAATTGTATGCTCGGATTGTCCATCAGTTTGACGATGGAAAGCGGTGCTAAACTTAAGCTTTGTCCCTAAAGCCTCTTATAGCTTAGGCCAAAATTAGGATATGAATTAGGGATCACGATATGATACAATTGACACTGAAACCCCATGGAGTCAGACAATCTTACCAGTATACAGTTTAGCTAACCTTTCTAAAGAGTAAGTATTATGAATTGGAAGAAAATGTGCTGATTTAGTGAGCCTATCAACTATCACCCAAATAGCATCGTGACTACTTAGAGTACATGGCAATCCCACCACAAAATCCATGGCGATGTGCTCCCATTTCCATTCAGGTATAGGCAATGATTGAAGTATCCCAGCTAACTTCTAATGTTCAGCCTTGATTTGTTGACACATAAGGTACCTTGCCACAAATTTGGCTATTTTTCGCTTTAATCCCGACCACCAATAGGTTTCTTTGATGGTTCTGTATATCTTAGTGCTTCTGGAATGCATAGCATAAGCCGAATAGTGTGTCTCTTCAAGTATAGCTTTTTGAAACTCATTATTCTTGGGAATTCAAGTCCGTTTCCGATATACCACCATGTCATCCTCCTAAATATGAAAATCACTATCTTTACCCTTGTGAACCTTTTTCACTATCCCCTTTAGCTCCTCATCAGTTTCTTGGAGCTCCTTAATACGGTTCACTAAGGTCGGTTGACTTCAAACTTGGCCAAAAGTATACCATTGTCATCACTTTCCAACTCGACTCTCAATGTACAGAGTCCTAATAAACATGAGAGATAAGAACTACTATAGGGTGAAGAAAAAGATGAAGACTTGTGGCTTAGAGCATCTGTCACCACATTCACTTTACCTAGGTTATAGTTAATCACCAGGTCATAGTATTTGATTAACTCCAATCACCTCCTTTGCCTCAAATTGATCTCCTTCTGGGTGAGCAAATATTTGAGACTCTTATAATCGGTAAAGATTCTGCATGTGGTTCCATATAAGTAATGATGCCAAATTTTCAAAGCGAACACAATGGCAGCAAGTTCTAGATCATGGGTAGGGTAATTCAATTCATGTTTCTTCAATTGTCGAGAATCATAGGCGATGACTCTATCACCTTGCATTAAAATACATCCCAACTCCTATTTGTTGGCATCACTATTAATCATATAGTCACCACCGCCAGTGGGATGAGCAACGATGGGAGTGGATATGAGTCTCCTCTTGAGTTCTTGAAAACTCTGCTCACACTTATCACTCTATTTAAATTTAACTCCCTTCTGTGTTAAGCTAGACATTAGAGCTACAATTTTGAAAAAATCCTCTATAAACCTTTGGTAATAGCCTGTCAATCTGAGGAAGCTTCTTACCTCGGTGACATTCTTGGGTTGTTCCTATCTCAGAATTGCCTCGACTTTCTTCGGGTCAACAAATATCCCATCTCCGGATACAATATGCCCTAAAAGCCAATCTCCCTTAGTCAAAACTCGTTCTTGAAGAACTTGGCATATAGTTACTTCTCTCAGAGAGTTAGTAGCATAATCCGGAGATATTCTGAGTGTTCCTCATCATTTTTGGAATACACCAAGATGTCATCAATGAAAACTATGACAAATTTGTTGAGGTAGGGATGGAAGACTTGGTTCATGAGGTCCATAAAAGTTGTAGGAGTATTCATCAAACCGTAAGGTATCACTAAAAATTCATAAAGCTTATACCGCATCCTAAATGTAGTCTTATGGACATCATCATCCTTTATCCTCAACTGATGATAACCAAAGCTCAAATCAATCTTTGAAAAGACACTCGCCTTTTGGAGTCGATCGAATAAATCATCAATTCTCGATAAGAGGTATTTATTCTTAATGGTTACTTTATTTAGCTACCGATAATCGATACACAACCGAAGGGTACCATCTTTCTTCTTTATAAATAGAATCAGAGTGCCCCAAGGTGAGGTACTCAGTCGAATAAAACTCTTGTCTAACAACTCCTGAAGTTGGACCTTCAATTCTTTCAACTTCATAGGCGTCATCCTATATGGAGGGATCAAAATAGGTGTGGTTCTGGGAGTCAAGTTGATAGCAAAGTCAAACTCCCGAATCGCAGTAAACTGACAACTCGTTCAGGAAGACATCTGAAAATTTATTCACCACCAGAACATCTATCAATTTTGGACTCTGCATAGTAGTATCGATAATGTGGGCTAAGTAAGCCTCATAGTTCTTGTGCACTAATTTTCGTGTCTCCAATGCCGAGATTACACAACTCGGTAAGACTTGTCATTCACCAGTGAATACAAGTGGAGGACATCCTAGTCTATGGAACTTCACCTCCTTAGTAAAACAATTCACTAAAACTCTATGAGGGTGTAGCCAATCCATGCCCAATATGGTGTTAAAGTCCCTTATCCCCAATGGAATCAAGTCCGCTTTAAGAATTTCACCATCTACAACAATTTCACACATCTTGAATATAGTGTCTCTGTTCAACCATTCTCCCAACGGAGTAATAACTGATAACTCCTATTCGAGTGGGGTCAAAGGCCTATTTTTGTGTTTAGCAAACTCCGTTCTCATAAAAGAGTTACTTGACCCTGTATCAATTAAAACACGAATATCAACTCTAAAGATTTTCTTCATACCTATATACGGAGGATAAAAATTAAATTTCAATTTAATCGAACTCTATCAAAATTTATAATTCTCACTGCCACCAAAGTTATCATTAAACATCAAAGTCATTCTCAATCACTTTAATATCATGCAGTAGATATAATATACCTCAAATTCAAAATCATGCAATCATGATCTTATAATATTTATATTCAAATCTTTAAATCATCAAGTTTAAGTTCTAGGAAATTTACTTATGACCATGTCTGGATTATTTTGGGCATCCTCATTGGTCATTGTATACATTCTGGTCAGTGCCCTTGTTTGTGGATGTTGGGTTGGAGTAGCTACTATATTACTCTCTGTCCCCGTCCATGGTGTGACATTAGTAGGTGAGATAGGGGTATTGGCTTGACTGCCCATAGATCTATTAGGACGATCTCGACTTAACTGACCTCCCCATCCTAATTTCGGGCAAACGTTACGGAAAGAGCTCTCCTTTCCACACTGATAGCACATCTTTGGTGCTTAACAAACCCCTAAATGGAACTTCCTATAGTTTCTACACTTCTCCTTCCTATTTCCTATTGATTTGCTTCCAAAAACGGCACTAGAAGTGGGGGTCCCAAAGTGAGACACGTTGGCCTTGAGGAATGCCAATGAATCCAGTGACATAAGCTCCACTATAAGAGCCTATACTCCTACTCTGCTTTGAAACTTAGCTCGCCTACTCTGCTTTGAAACTTGGCTCGATGTATGCTCAGACCTCTTTTTCTTATTCCGTCCTTCCTCTTTCCTTGACCATTTTCACGGCCCTTAAGTCCAATTCCAAAACATCCTTGTAAGTATGGGCCGATGTCACAGACATTTTCTCCCAGATGGGAAAGTTCAGACCTTTTTCAAACTTGAAGCACAGGTATTCCTTCGAAGTCACCAACTCTGAAACAAATGAGGACAATCTTCTCAACTTTGTATCATATTCCGCCACTAACTTTTTGCCTTGGCGGAGGTGAAAGAATTCTTTTCTCTTCAAATCTCAGTAAAGCCGAGCATAATACTTTTCATCGAATTCTCTAAGGAATTCGTTCCAAGAGATAGGTGTTGTCGACCTCTCCTTAAGACTAGCTCACCATGATCCAGCATCTTCATCCAATAACTTTACGGCTACCATGAGCTTCAACTCATTGTCAAGCCTCATATCAATCACCATCTCTTAAACCCGATTAATCCAGTTCTTTGCTACCATCACATCACTCGTCCCCGTAAATGTGATACATCCAAGTTATTGGGTTTTTTTTATCAACTTGGACAATTCGATGGTTAGACGAGTGATGGGAGTAGCCACTAAAGTGGGCAGAGCAATTGGTTTTATCGGAGGAGTAGGTGGAATGGCTGGCCTTGGTAGAGAAGGAATTGGTGCTTGAGGAGGAACTTAAAGACGAACGCCATAAGTATTCCACCACTTGATCCATTTTCAGAGTGCATCGAGTGGCGGTGGAGAAATCTCGGTTATGGGTGCCGGGAAAGTCCTAGTTGCAGCAGGAGGACAAGTTAGAGTATGCAAAGATGATTCATCCTCGTGTTCGGAAGGAGGAATCTCACTAACATACCTCATCTTTAACTTAGGAGGCATAATTCCTATAAGAAGACGCACTATCCTTAGCTCACTAAATTAGGTATTTTGCTAGGTATTTAACCCCCTAAAAATAAATTGAGTCCTAGCCCTTAAGATCCATAGAAGGTTTTTGTACATCCTTTGAAAAATCTTTTAAAATCTGAATTTTCAAAAGAAAAATGCTTTTAAAAATTTTGGAAAACCTTTGGGGACATTTGGGAACATTTGAAACCTTTAAATATCTAAAATCGTGAGCCTAAACTCTGATACCGATAAAATTGTCACGCCCTGATTCTCCCAAAACATGTGTGAACTCCACTCTGTGTCCCGTAATACCGTAAGGCATTTGGATATCTAACAATTTTTCAAAATCATTTAACCATTCAAATAAATAAACACGACACAATTAAAAACCAACCCAGTCCATCCTTGTTCAAGTATACATGCAATTTGACAAACCCGACCTTCCAGACAGTTCCCAAACATTCTCATAAATTTACAAACTCGAAATATATTTCAAAAATTCATAATAAAATCCAAATGTCCCAAATGGAAGAAATAAGTTAGCAAAGAAATTTTTTAAAACCGATAAATAAAGTTCATCAGCTGAAAAATAAGGATTTGTCCAATATTTGCCTAGAGAGAGATAGAGTAAGTATTTATCAAATCCAAACATTATGTAATGTACAAAATTTTACTTCCATGGTTCCAAGTAGCAGAACTTCTACTAATGTTCACAGGGCTTACACTTACCAAAATTTACCCAAAATTTATCTGCATGGAGTATAACAGTTTTATTTGCAAGCTCTTTATGTATCGAGCGGTCAATGGCTTTCTACTTACAGTATGACAAATTTCGACTATCTGAGACAATTTTTGCACCCACCTCACTATTTTAGAATGGATAATAAGCAATTCAAGTGAAATTAGATTGGGCAAGATGCTCCACCACTGAGGTTGACGGGTGATGAAGCTTAGGAGTGCATATCTGAATTTCCAACAATGATAGAAGACTCGAGAGGCACAATCCCAAGATTCAGAGCAAAACATAAATGGACAAACGAAATATTATTTTGGATTTGCCATACTAGATGAAAAAACTCATATGGCACCACATTGATCTCTTGCATACAGAGAAAAACAACATGGCAAATGTGCTTGATATTGTGATAGATGTGCCACGTCAATTGAAGGACAACTTGAATACAAGGAGAAATTTCAGAGAAATTTATCATCATCTTTCACTCATAATATTTCAGAGCAGCACCACCCCAAACCTAAAGCCATTTACTCCGTGAGCTTGGAGCGGAAACATCTTGTTTGCAAGGAGTTAAGAAATTTTAGGTTTCCCGACGGCTACGCATTGGACGCTGGTAGATGTGTCAATACAATGAAAATAGGTTGATGGGAAACAAAAAAATTATGACTACCATGTCTTCATGTATATTCTACTCCTTATGACATTTACGAATGTTCTTCCGGATTATGTATATGGCATATTAACAGAGTTCAACATGATAGTCATTCAACAATCTTGACTGTATCACATGTTCATAAGTTGGCAAAAACATCCTTGTCGCAACTTAGAGAGGATATTTTCGGCCTCTTTTATTTTTATTCGATCAAGCATCTCTATATCCACTAACGATACAAGGTCCTAGTGGGAAGTACCGTCCGGTATTAATGGATGCAGCCATTTGAGAGGTTTACTCATGTATATATGATATTTATATACACACACACACACATATATATATATAATTTGGCTGTATAAAATGGTTTTGCTCTTTATTTTTTTAGATTCTTATATCATTTTTTTTAAAAAAAAAAAAAGTGATAAATAAGACATGTAAAAGTAGTGTGTGTGTGTATATATATATATATATATGAAAATGTGGCAACATTTGCGTCTTACTACTTTACAAGAAAAAGGGCTGGCCAAAATGATGAGCTTCTTCAACCCACCATTTCCTGGATTCTCCATTTTCGTTTACCTTAATCAACCAAGTGGCAAATGTAAATGATGTGATTTTTTAGAGAGTAGAGTTGTTGATCCTATGATCATTAGTCATTTTTCGATCAATAATCTGATTTATTCAAATTATTTAAGATTATATAAACTAAATTTTGAGTGAATTTCTAAACATAAGTCTATTAAATAAAATATAACCAATTAATTAAACATAACTAAATGCAAAACCATAAAAATTATTTCTAAACCAAATTTTAGATTAAAATTATGAAGTACTAATAACCTAAAGTGATTATAGACTAAATTAATCTAAAACCCTAATGAGGGTTCAAAATACTATTTATGAATTTTTGTTCTAGTTTCTAAAATCGGGACTATAATACTGAAACTAAAGTTTTAAATACAAATTAAAAGTCTAAAATTAATACACAATAAAATATTGAAATTGGGTTCTAAATTATGAATGCAGCGTAAAATATTAAAAACAAATGCAAAAAACCAAATAATTTCCCAACAGGAGGCTTCAGACTACATCAATTGGCGATAACGAATCTGAGGCAAATCGGTCGGAAACCACGAGGAAAATCTGCTATTGGAACTTCAAACGGTGAATGAAGGTAGTGACCTGCCATTTGAAGGTGAGTCTTGGCGGAGAATAAGAAGTAGCGGCACCTAGGTGATGACAGGAGGCGAAGTTGAAGATTGAAAGAAGCATAGAGTAATTGGTGGCGGCAGATGTAAGAGACAATGATGATGGCAGAAACTGACAACAATTTCAAAGACGAATGTAATGGAACGGCGGCGAACTCGAAATGTCTGGAGAAGCAGATTGGCGGTAAGATGTCTAAAACAGTAGTCTGATACGATGAAAGAGCAAACCGAGACTGGGAAATCGGTAAAAGATGGTATGAGAAGTTGAAGTTGAATGATAGAATCGAAGGCGATTGTGGGCGATTGACCTAGCAGAAGCACACTGCAGCGACTCAATGAACTCGAAGAATGAACAGGAATAGGAATTAAATGGCGAATTTGATGAAACTGAAGCGGCGGCTGAATTTGCGAGGAAATCACAGAACTAAAAATGGGAAGAAGGGCCTGAATTAAAACTACAAAACTAAGCGACCCTCATCCTTGTGCACAATCCTCTTATATTAGGGTTTGTTCCAATTCTCTTCAATTTTTCTCAGATTCTCATTTCCAAATCCTAGCAAGAATTGCAAAAAATATAAATGAAAGCCACTTATTAAACATCCCCACAAATAAATGTTTGTTTGTCCAAGACTAAAAAGTCTTAGACAATCTAGAGGTACTACCACAGAACACTATGAGTTCAAAATATTTATAGGAAAACCAAAAATATTTATAATGTATTGTAATCATACACTCGGAAACCCCGGTGTGTGTATAGCCAATAGAAAATCACCACCAATAAAACTCTAAATAAACATCATATGTTATGCAAGAGGATGAATTTTCAAAATCAAGAGTTTTAGCGGGAGTGTTTCACATGTCTATTTTTCAACTCATCTCTCCTCTAATGGAATCCACATACAAAAGTTTGGATCAACGAGTTTTCATTAGGCTGTAATGGGGACAAAGGGTGATGGATTTAAGATGAAAGAAAGGGATAAATGGGATTCAAAAGTATGAGAGGATTCAATGCACGTCCCTAATCAAGGTGGATGAAATGATGGATCATATAGATGAAAAACACACTTTCCTTTTAATGATGTAATATTAAAAATTCGGTATTAAAAAAATTTTTATTTAATTTTTCAATTTTCTTTAGAAAAAACCTAAATCAGTTATAAATTAACTTGAATTTTGGGTGTAATACTGAAAAATTTAATATTCAAAATTTTCAATTTAGTTTTCCATATAATTACTAAGTGTTGGGATTTTTAATTTATTTAAGCATATAAATCATAAGCTGTTATTTGACTTAATGGTATAATGATTTTTTGGGAAAAACTATGAATGCATGAGTTCAAAACCTATTGGATGCAAGACGTTGGATTTTTGTTGGATTAAGGAGTTTCGGGTTGTCCTACACCATTCTTGGATTGGCTTATGAAAATGTATATTGTGAGAAGGAGGGTGGTTTGTCATGGGTTTGGGTTGGCTTGTGGTGCAAATTGGGAAGGATGAGATGCCTCAATTCCATGTTGGGTTGGCTTATGAATGAATTATAAGAAGATGAGTCACCTTGTGTAAGATGTTCGGTTGGGTTGTCCTACACCATTTGGGTTGGCTTGTGAAAATGGATATTGTGAGAGGGAGGGTGGTTTGTCATGAGCTTGGGTTGGCTTGTGGTGTAAATTTGGAAGGATGAGGTGCCTCAATTCCATATTGGGTTGGCTTATGAATAAATTATAAGAAAATGGGTCACTTTGTACAAGATGTTGGGTCAATCCAAGACATGAATAATGGGGGACAGGATGCCTTGTTCAATATTTGGGTCACCATGTGGGCCTTGGTGAGACGCCTTATGAGTGTTGGGGTGTGATTGAGTAGCCCAATACAACAAAGGAGGATGTCCCAAGAGTGTGCAGAAGAGAGAGTCTAAGACTTGCCATTGTTGGGTCGACCCACTCAAGGACTTGGGTCATCCTAACAAGCCTGTAGGGAAAGGTTTTGAGATTGTGACATATTGGAATGCTCTGTCCCTTTTGCTTGGGTCAACCAAAAACTTAGAAACTATGAAATTGGGTTGCCCTAGCCTATGTTTGAGATGATCTAAGACCCTAATAAAGCAAGGAATGGGTCGCCTTGCCCATGAGTAGGACAACCCGTTCTTGTAGAAATTAAGCCTACGGGTCGTCTTGCCCATTTTGTGAGTCATCTTACCCATTCGAAATTCAACAAATTGAGATGTAAAATAACTAAAAAGGACAACCAAACCCAACACAAACCCTTGAATCATCACGGATAGGATGGTAATTAACAAATCCATAAAAAAATGGCTTGAATAAAAGCCTTAATTCCTCTCTCTTTTCCTTCATTCATTTCTCTCGACACTCCTCACTCTCTCTCTCTGCATTCAACTCTCCCCTCGCACCTCTCTTGATATCTATCTCAACAATCTATTACTTGTCACGCCCCGACTCTTGAGTCAAGTCCATGACAACCGTTGCGTTATTTCATTATACGGGTAAACTCTACCCATATACCGGGATAGTGCAAAGTATTTAACAATATTCAACTAGTTCCCATACATCACAACAACATCCAAGGGACCATCTTGATTCGTTTCTGTCTCAAAACAAGCAATTGGTCAATCTGACCATTCAAAATCCTATAAAGTTTTCCACAAGTTCAAAATTAAATTCAATAGAAGGAAATAAGAGATTTACATATAATTAAAGTTTGAAATTCCCACTGGGTTGTCAAAAATGAAATTTTAAATACAAATCAAAAGAATACCCTTTATATGGCTCCAACTAGTCTCCTAATAATCTTAACCAAACCAAGAAGTAGTACCAGTCGAAAGAACTCCACAAAAGCTAGAACTTGAAGGAATCGGGCACTAGAGTCGGCTAAATCTCCAACTCCTAAACTTTCTCTAAAAAATGATAAGAAGAAGAATAAGTATAGGAATACCCAGTGAGTGAAGTTTAATGGTATGATTGTATCAATAAATAAGGGATGAGTATGGAAATGTCAAAACATATGTCGCAAACACTTCATTTAAACAAAAATAGTTCTAAGCAATCACAGTAATTAAAAGCAAATGCATCCACAAATTTCAAGCTTTCCAAAAATCCTAGGGTCTCCCCAAGAAACCACTTCTGTCCCAGGTTTGGTTGAATTCGGATGGAAGCCTGTCAAGGGATTTTCAATCCATTTATTTCACAACACTAAATTCCCTTTTCTTGGTGTTGACTCATACCTCACATGAGTGCAACCAAATATAGTATGACGTCTATAGAGGGGGGCCGTGTCTACCTCCCTCGCTCATAAATCCCAATCATGTCCCCCCGTCGGGTCGCTCCATGGGGAAAATGACTATAGTCATTTATCACATGTATTATTATTTCACAATCATTCAAATCGTAATCAATGTGTCATGATTTTAATAAACAATTATAAACCATATTATTGCATTCATGAATCAAATACCCAACAACTCATGACATATATTCAATTGTAAACATAATGTATGCATACTGAATTTAAATTCACATTTCGAACATCCCACAATCACAAAAATTTATACAAAATCATATAAAAGCATTCAAATCATTTATAAAAGGATTTGAAATAATTTTTCTCATTTATGACACAACGAACCATCTACTCACCTCTTAGAAGGGTGAACACTCCTAATTCACCACCAATCTTCCAATGTAATCCCCCTTCAAGTTCCAACCGATTATTCTAAATCAATGACCACAATTTAATTGTTAAATAACCTATATTTCTAGGGGTTATGAATTTTTCCTAATATAGAACAAACCCTAATTTCTCAAATTCACGAATCTATATTCTTATTCCATCATTTACATGTCATTTGTATCCATATAAAATTTTCCGTTCATGCTTTTCCTCATTTTTTCTCATTTTCAAACCCTAAGTTAAAATCTCCAACAAGGCTCCTCAAATATCAATAATAAATTTCAATTGACTAATGAGAGAACTAAATCCAAATTTAGAAAGTAAAAGTTACCTTGATTGTGAAGTTGATTTGAGCCATGGGTGTTGAATTTCAAAATCCCTAAATTTCCTTTTCGTGTAGAAAACGCTAGGTTCCCCCAATTTTGGTATAAGTCCAAGAGTTGCTTGAAATATTTGGAAGTTTGTTAGAGTGATTTAATGAATGTGTAATTAATTTCTAGAGAGAGATATCAAGAGTGAAGGAGAGAAAGTGAGAATGCAGAGAGTGGGAGAAAGCTGGTGTTGATAGAGAAATGAGTCGAATGAATGAAGTGAAGAGAAATAAATTTTGGCTTAAATGAATAGTGGAAGATGAAATTACTATTTTACCCTATTAAATTCTAGGTTTTGTTTGAGTTTGGAGGGCATTTTGGTCATTTCTTAATCTTTTCGTAGGCACAAGTCGATTTGCATGGCACACAAATCAACTTGTGTGTCTATAAGTTCAAAGGTTATATCGATTTATAGCATAGGTGAATTAACTCACAATTTCGAAACTGAATTAACTTGTGCTCTCCCCTTCAAAGGCCAAATCGATTCACGAATACCAAGGCTCATACATGCTTTCTGCAACACTAACCGAATCGACTTGCACAAGAGCACAAATCGATTCATCATAAACAAGCCTCAGAATTCCTCTTCTATACCTTAACCAAATCGATTTGTAACAAGACACAAATCAATTTGTCAAGCTCAGCCCCCTGAGGTTATGGTTTGCACTCAACCAAATCGACTTGTTTCATATTGCAAGTCGATTTAGCTCAGTCATTTTTCCATCCAAATCGATCCATCACCTTGCCTAAATCGACTTGTTGTGCTCAAGCCTCAGAATCTTGTGTCTAGCTACAACTAAATCGACTTGCTTCCTTGTGCAAATTGATTATTCTTCACACAAGTCAATTTCTCCCTTCTTTCTTTCCTTCTCACAAATTGATTTATCTCATCCTTTTTCTACTCTCACAAATCAACTCATCCCTCTCCCAAATCGACTTGCACTTACAATCTACACTCAAATGAATTGATTTGCCATACCCTTAAATGAATTTACCTCTCACAACACTATATCAACTTACCACTCCTCAAATCAACTTGCAAATTCTGTTAAATCAATTCACCTCTCTGTCTATGCATCCATATGGGTTTGAACCCAAGCTCTCAAGTTCCCTGCAAAAATATTTTTACCACTAAGCTATTCTAACATCTTTGATATTATATGGAACAATAATATATTTATAAACTAGTTATCATTCTTTTCAAAAATTACATAAAAAATGAAAATTGAAAATTCGAATGCCGAATTTTTCGGTACTACACTCCTAGTCTGAAAATTAATTACAAATCCGATTTTTTCTTGTGTTTTACAAGAAATTGAATAAAAATTTTCTATTACTGAATTTTCAGTATTACAACACTTAATCCCCTAAAAAGAAATTTTGTTCTCGAAATTTAAACTAAAATTCATATATCAAATAAATAGGGGTATTGCCTTTACATAGCACTCTTGGGTTCCCAAATCTCTTCTTCAATTTGGTTACTTCTCCACAATACCTTAACCATGGGAATTTATTTACTCCTTAATTGCTTGGTCTATCGATCAATGATCTTTACTGATTGTACCTTGAAACTTAAAACTTCATTCAACTCTATCGGATGAGCTTCCAATGTTTGTGAGGGATTCGACAAGTATTACCTCTAAACTTTGGGAGAATATTGCCTTCTAAGACATATATTTGAAGCTCCTCTGGTAAAGTTGATCAATATCATTTAGTAATTTCTATCTACTATCTACTACTTGTCAATTTTCTGTAATAATATCTCAATTCCATATATTTTGTCATTTTTTCATTTTGACTAACCTCAGTTTGGGCCCTTATGCCCATAAGGCTTTAGTCCACTGCTCTGCTTCTTTTGTAGACACAATCACTCAGCTCCATGCCTTATAAGGATTCCATATTTAAGGCGCAATGCCTTTGAGTACCATCAGTGCAATGCCTCCGAGTATCATCAGTGCAATGCCTAGTATGCTACTCACATTCAAGACGCAATGCTTCTGAGTACGATTAGCATAATGCTAGGTACGTTACTCACATTTAAGGTGCAACAACTCGTATGCTACTCACATTCAAGGCGCAATGTCTCCGAGTACCATCGGTGCAACGTATTCGAGTATCATCAGCGCAATGTCTTGTATGCTACTCATATTCACAACGCAATGCCTCCACAGTCTCTCGGTGCAATGTAGGGACATTATCTCGGCTTCATGACACTACATGGGTTTCGTGCCCTTTTTCTCAGTCATTTGTTTATATGGACCCTAGTACCCTAGATAGGATCTAACTCCCGTTTTTCTCTTGGCTATCTATATAATGTGGGCTAGCAGCCGGACGGGATTTAACTCCCCTTCTATTGGTTTTCCTGTTTAACATGACAACTACTGCACTGGACGGGACCCAACTCCCTTTCACTCAACCCCACATCATGCTCATCGCAATATCGCCTCCGTATATATTCTCTCGGCTCCAACACTTAATAACCTCTCGGCTCTAATATAAGATAAGGGTTCCAACACATTCTCTTGCAGCTACAACACCTTTCGAAATAACTCAACACTCAAGTTACTTTATCTCAACATAATCTACTTTCTCATTGATTTGATTTTTATATATCATGCAAATATATTATACAATGGCAGTTAGCAAGCATTTTTTTATTTCATATACATCATATGAACAAAATACAATTGACACAGCCATACCGACCTCTCACACTCACCAAGAGTCTCGTCACACTAACATAAAGTCCAAGTCTATTTTCATAACACTCTACAGTCTTTGTTATTTCTCAATCAAACAATCTTACTCAAGTCTCTTAACCTTCTCAGTCACTACTTTACTCCTCTACCAGGTCATCCTTTCTTGGTACACTCACGTGACCTTTCAGTCCATTGTTCTTCTAACCTGTCGGTCACTTAAACACCTGGTTAAACACTCTCAGTTACTACAGAAGTAATTCCCATTACACAATGAATTTAAGTTGAGATTTAATACCTTTCACAAAGTTCATGAAACAACCTCTTGGCTACCTGACCTCCCGGTTAGTCCCTTGTCTGACTTAGTATACTTTGCCTGACCATCTTCTCTCAGTATACTTGGCTCATACATTTCGATTACTCGACCTCCCGATCATCTTTATTTTATGAGTTTCACTGACTTCTTATAACATTATTACTAAAATAGGCACATGTAGTAAATAATAGCCCGTAGGTATCAAACACCCGCAAGATAATTACTGACACGATATGTAACTCCTAACTGGGTATACACGACCCACACTTGTTGGTGCAACACTATCGAACATTCTCGATACAATGTCTCAAACACACTCTTGACACAATGCCAACATAGTTTCTTAACTTAATGCCATCAACTTTTCACTCGGTACAATGTCAATATGCATTTCTCGGCACATGGCCATTAGATACTCAATCCAAACGCAATGCCTCCTAGTCTCTCGACCTCTCAATATCTTGACCTTGTGACCTCCTCGATCATCCAACCTCCTTGGTCTCAATTTCTTGACCTCCTCGATTAAAATTTCTTCTCAAGTAATTCTCACAGTTTATCACCAGCACCTTTTGCATTTAATGCTCTATTTTCATGCCTCTTCCGATTTCACAATTCACTCTATTCCTAATACCATTTTTTCAAAATGTCATTAGAAGTGGGGAGCAAATGATGGTACTAGGTTTAACTGGGAACCTTCCTTATTCCCATAAGATCTCAATTCTCTTATTATCATCCGATAAGGAAGGAAGTTATTGACAAATTCAAACCTTTCTTAATCCCTTAGGATTCTAATTCTCTTAGCCTCTCAATAGGGAAGTAAACCCTTCCTAAGTCTTAAAACTTTCTTGATTTAAAAAGATTTTAAATATTCTAAAGGTCATTGACCATAATTCTTACTATTTCAAAAGACATCACACAGAAAGAAATTAAGATTTTCAACAACACTTGGGAGACTATAAATACAAAGCATTATACAAGACAAAGGCGGCTACACACACATACACACACACACAAAACCCTATACCTACAATTCTCCACAATTATACATAACTCTACAACCACAACCACATAACGATATGACTACATAATATTCTCTTTCCCTATATACACATCTTAGATGCACAAGGAGGTGACAAAATTCTCCACCATCGTACGTACGATTTCATGCCCAATGACACACCATTAGAGGTACAATTTCTACACCTATCCCGCACTGCGAGAGGTACGGCTTTATGTCTCATTTGGGTATGACTCTATACTTAATTATATTCGTTCATTATCTCTCTTTACATATATACATAATACACAGGATGGCCAACTACATATCGATTACACTAGGACAATACAAGGCAAAACTTACAGGCTATCCTCAATCTTTATTTTATTCATTTTTACTGACTTGAGCATCTAAGTCCCCCCTCCAGGATTCCTGACTGTGTTTTTGTAGGTTTTTAGCTCGAGATGATCTGACGAACCCCTCGGCATAGGCTTCCCGTTCGGGTCGGAAGAGCAGGTATAAGTGGGGGTAAAAAACACCTCCATCAAAACCCATCTTAAGGATCTACCCCCTTTATCAACAATTAGTTGGTATTCTAGTCTACCTCATAGTCATTCATTCTAATATTGCCCATATCAAGCATTTGGTTAGTCAATTCATAGCAGCTGCTTGCTTTACTCATTTTTCTGCTATTCTATAAATTTCTCAATACATCAAAGGTATTTTGTTTCATAGTTTTCAATTCTCTTTCACGTGTGTTTTTGACTTTTTTCAACTACACGATACTAAGTGAGTTGGTGACCCTAGTGACTGCCGCTACACAATAGAACATTTCTTTCTCTTGGCATAAATAAGAAACAAATTTTTATTTCCTGGTACAACATAAAGGCTATCCTGTACTAGCAAATGCCTTGCCACTAAATCTATTTCATTTATATTTTCTTTATCTTTTTAATGGGTCCAAAAGAAATTTAATGTAGATCCAAACAAGTTGGCTATTTTGGTGCATTTTCTTAATTTAAAATATAATAAGATACCCAAACTATAAATCCCTTTTTGTGAGATAAATATGCACATGCGGGCATTTTTATCCTTTACATTTAAATTTAAATTCAAATTTTAAATAAAAGTAAAGTTAAGGGGAGCGGTTAAGTTGAGTTGACCACCCCCTCCCTTTGACAATGTTTCTATAATCAATAAAACTAGAGTGAGATAGAAAGAATGTGAGATCTCCCAAAATCTTTGTACATGTTTAAGAGAGATAAACATACAGAATATTGGTTATAAAAAATCACTTGGATCTGGAGCATGGTGTTGTGGAATTAAGTATTGATTCATTTTTTGTGATCAATACTTTGATCAGTTCGACTTTTTGAGGGCATTCACAAGAGAAGAAAATCTATGCATTGAGTACCCCATGCTATTTAATTGAGATTATTCATATTTTTCTTTGTATTTGAGCTTTCATTGCATGTCAAAAATCCAACAATTGGTATGTTCGATATTATTTATGAATTTTTTTATTCGAAAAAGTTTCAAAAAAAACTTACATGGATTTTTTTAGGGTGATTTTTTTTTGGCCTCGGAATTTCCCAAAATTGATCTTACCATTAGAATGCTCACGATATGTTGAACATGATGGAATTTTTAATTTTACTTTGGGTGAGATTTGAACCATGAATTTTGAAAAAATTCTTATGGAGATTTGAGAAGGGAACCTTAAATTTATGCCCAAATTGAACTCTTTTTGACAAATTGAGGTCGGAAATGAGTTCCTCATGTTTCAAAACATAAAATAGGGTTGTTATACATATCATGAACATTTTTGGATGCCAAAAAATCTAGAATTTTCCAACGAAGGTTTTTGGCCTAGAGTTCATCATTCACCGCGATTCGGGGTTCATTTTTTATGAAAATTAAGTATACGATAATCAGAGGAAAGTGAATTACAAAAAAGGTCAAAATTGTAGTCCAGTTCTATGCAGAATATGGTTTTCATAGTTAAAGCATAGCCAGGTTGAGAAACTAGACCAACAGAGTAGGGTGAAGAAGACCTGTCAGTGCGTGGAGTGCACGCATAGAATAACACATGAGATACAACACCCCTAATTGAACCCATGCATGAAGACACATGTAACTCAAGCTAGACCCGCTCCATGAGTAAAGGTGTGTGAGTTGTTGGAGGAGGCACATGATGGAGCATCTGACCAGAATTTTCTTATTTTTTTAGTATAGTTCACAAAAATGCATGTTTTGTGATCATTTTTATGGATATTTGTGCACTGAATCTAAATATATGGTGTTGAGATCTGAATTGGGATGGGGATGGATGCAATTGTTAATCCATTCGTTTGATTTTTGGTCCACATTCAAATTATCTTGTCTTTCTTGATTCGGAGGATGTATAAATTTTATATATTGAAGAATAAGTATTAATTTAATCACTAACATCTCTCGTTCATGTATCAAACATTATGGCTACATCAAAAAATGTCATAGCTAATCTTAACATGAGGGATAAGCTGAATGGTGAGAATTATGATATATGACACCAGAAGATTCAGTTTATCCTCAATGAACAAGATCTTATAGAGGTTTTGATACATGAGATGGTGCACCTTGGGGAGGGTACTACCATGGCACAAGGTAGACGGGACCAGGGAGTCTACCTTGCATGGAAGAAAAAGGATAGTCAAGCTAGGGTGATCCTTATCAGTAGCATGCATAATTATTTGATACCCATGTATGAGCAGTATCCCACTCCTAAGACAATTTGGCTCACTCTAAAAGAGGATTATGGTGCTTGTTTAGCTTGTAAATTGAGAATGCTGACCTATAAATTCATAACTTGTGAGAAGCGGCCTAATTATACTATGAAATAGCACTTGGTGCAGATGTCAAGTATAATAGCATTGCTCAGGAATGTGGATAAGCCAATTTTAGATGAGATGCAGGTTTTGGGAGTAATCCATTCTTGTTTGATTTATGGGAAATCATGAAATTTTACGTTACTCATGACGAGAGCATGCATACTTTTGTTGACATGAGTCGTTATTGTGAGTTGGAGGAGGAACGTCAGGAGGGTAGTAGCTCACTCTCAGGTCATGCTTTTACTATGGAGTCGAGTAAGGGCTCTCACAGTACTAAACGTGAATGGAAAAGGCATATGAGAAAGAGCTAAGAGTGTGGCAAAGAAAAACCATATGAGAAGCCCAGTAGTAAAGCACAGAAGCACAAGAAGAAGTCAATGGACAAAGCCAATGTGAAGTGCTACATTTGTGACAAACTTGATCATTTCGCTCGTGAGTGTGATAAGCAGAAAGTATGTCATACTTCTTCTATTCATGGTTTGATATATATCTCTTTGCAGGGATGTTAACTAATTACTTTCCTTTTTGGATTATAAACTTATAGACACATACCATGTGGCTTGTGATAGAGCACATTTGTAAAGTTTTGTCGATTAAGACCCTATGCGAGAAGGATATATGTGAGGAATGGAGCGTTTGTGATCGTGAGGGGTATAGGAACTTATAGGCTGGAGTTATGAAGTAGCTAGACCCTTTACTTGCATGATATACTTTATGCACCATACATTTGAAGGAATCTAATTTCTTCATTTTGTTTAGATAATTTGGGATATGTAATATCTTTTAAGAATTTTTCTATATCTTTTGGCCATAACAGTTCTATAATAGGATCTAAATTTGTTTATGATGGTTTGAATAATTGAATTCTGTGTTTTATGATGATAATACATCTTGTGATTTGTCTCTTGCTTTAACATTTAATCATAGTGTAAATAACGTGAATGTATGATATTCTAAACTTAGCCACATAGGACAAGAGAAAATAAATCGGTTAGCAGTGAATGGTCTTTTAAGACTGTTAAGCAAGGTTGAGTTGCCCGTATGTGAATTTTGCCTTATTGGTAAAATCATAAGAAAACCATTTGATAAGACTACGAGAGCTAGAATTCTATTACAATTGGTCCATTCTGATATTTGCGGTCCAATAAACATTAGAGCTATAAATAGAGCCATGTATTCTATAACGTTTATTGATGATTGCATGCTATGTATATTTGATCTTGCATAAATCTGAAACATTAGAATATTTCAAGAAGTATGTGAGCAAGGTAGAAAATTAATTAGACATGAGAGTTAAATCTTTCAGAGCTAATCGAGAGCACAAGTATTTATTTAAATCGTTTAAAGAGCACTATTTCGAGAAGGATAGCACGAGACAATTGACTATTCATGCTACCTCTCAACAGAATGCAGTAGCTGAGAGAAAGAATAGGACACAATTGGAGAATGGTTAGGTCGATGATGATGCTGGCAAACTTACCTATCCCCTAATGGGGAGATGTTTTGTTGACTGCAGCATATATTCTTAACCATGTTCTATCGAAATCTATAAAGGGTACCCCATATGAGTAATGGATAGAGGAGAAAGCTTTACCTTAGTTATTTGAGATCATGGGAATGTGCTACATATATTCATAATTCCTCACACACACGCAACAAGTTAGGCCTACAAGAAAAGAAGTGTATCTTTATTAGATACTTAGAACACTCTAAGGGGTATGTATTTATAGATGAACATATAGATAGCATTATTACATAGATTGTCTCATGATGTCATATTCCGGGAGAATGATTTCCCTAAGAGAGATGAAATCGAAAAAATCTTTACTTCTATGAGATGGATGAGCCTAGTAGTTCAATTGAACCCAGTGGGGGATTCAAGGACCCGTTAAGGATCTTGATTCTAGTGGGGGTAGTTCATTAAGGAGTAAAGAGGTTCTACCTAATCTTCATTGTAGGAGTAGTCATAAAAGTATACTGAAATGTCGCTTTCTGATTGATAGTGAGACTCTCATTATGACTCCTGAGGATGATGAGGAGTCTAAGATAGTACAAGAAGCTATTACGGGTCTAGCAACAAGTCAATGGCTAAAAGCCATGGAAGAAGAAATGGACTTAATGAAAATCAACAAAGTCGGAAACTTGGTTGATTTGCTTTAGGTAGAAAGATTGTTGGGAACAAGTGGATTTTCAAGTTCAAGAGAAAAGCTGATAGATTAATTGAGAGGTATAAGACCCATTTAGTAATCAAGAATTAAACACAAACAAGAGGCGTGGACTACGAGACCTTTTCCCCTATAGTCAAATTTATCTCAATCCATTTACTTCTAACTCCTATTGTGGACATGGATTTAGAATTATATCATATGGATGTTAAGACTGCTTTCCTAAATGGTATATTGGATGAGAAGTTTTATATGGAACAATCATCTGGTTTTGTTCCTATATGTTAGGAGAATAAAGTCTATCGACTTCGAAAGTTGATTTATGGTCTCAAATAGTCATCCAGTTAGGGTACTTGAGATTTCATGATGAGATGATATCTTATGATTTCATAATGAACAAGAAGGATCATTGCGTGTATATTAAGCATTTTGATGATTCTTTCATAATTGTATCTTTGTAAGTGGATGACATGTTGTTAGTTGGGAAGAACAAGAAGTATCTAATGACCATCAAAACATGGTTATCATCGAGTTTTGACATGAAAGATATGGGTGAGGCTAAATTCATTCTTAGAGTTAAGATCTAGAGGGATTGCTTGAAAAGGATGTTATCTCTTTTATAAGAGTCTTACATCAGAAGGATTATTGAGCGCTTTGAATGAATAATTATAAACCCATAGATATGCTTGTTGCTAGAGGTGACAACTTGACTCTTAAAATGTGCCCTAAGACTCAAGAAGAGATAATGGACACAAAAAGAGTCCCTTATGCGAGTGCAGTGGGTAGCCTCATGTATGCAATACTATATACATGTCTAGATATTTGTTATGCAATCGGTCTAGTGAGTAGATACTAAATAAATCTTTGAAGGGGCCACTGAAGAACAATGAAGAGGTTTTTGAGGTATTTGAAAGAAATTGCAAACTTCTCCTTGTGTTAAAGAAGAGGTGATTTGCATTTGGTTGGGTATTCAAATGCCGATTAAGGAGGCGATCTGGAAAAATGCAAATCGACATCAGGTTTTACTTTCTTTCCCAACAATAGCACCATTTCATAGAGTAGTAAGAAGCAAACTTGTATATCATTATTCATGATGGAGGCTAAGTTTGTTGCATGCGTAACAAAAGTTCAGAGTGTTTTTGGTTCAGGAGATTTTTGCATAACTCAGTGATTGTGGCAAACAGTGAGAGGTTAATTATTATGTACTATGACAATCAAGTTGTTATTACCTACATGAGAGACCCTAAGTATTGTTGTAGGACCAAACACATTGATATCAGATGTAATTATGTGAGAAATATCATCAACAAGAGAGAAGTAACAATAAAGTACATATTTACGTACAGTGTCACGCCTCGAACCAGGATCGTGAACAGTCGCCCGTTACCCTGGATGTCGGCTGTATTTTTACAGAAAATTGGGTAGAACCTCCCCATAAATCGAAGGTCTCCCATGTACAAATAAACTTGTATAATAGACATCCACCCTGTCAAATAAATAAATGGTCATCCCGGCCTCACAACAATCCACCACATTCAAATCCCGTCAACCAATCCGCAGCGGACATCTAGAACAATGCAAGGCTAATATAAATACTAACAGTTCTAGCCACAGACCTCTACTGTCATACCCAACTAGAGGAATGAGCAGCCACCACACTGAGCGGACCTAAATTTATACAAATGTATAACAAATTCCCAAGTTAACATTTTAAATATTTACAAATGCCTCAATGTAAATGAAATATGAGAGTTTCGGAAACAAATATCCAAAACTTATACAGTCATCCCATAATATGTACACGGCCAACTACGGACCTCAATATCAAGACCACGCAGGGTCGACATAAAGTACGAAATTTGTATTTTCAATTTAAAACTTAGATCTCACCATCGTGATTACCAAATCCACCAAAGAGCTATCAAACCCTCTAGAGCCAAATGCGTCGCCCTAGCACAATAATCCTGTCTGAGGAGGGAAAGAAAAGGGGTGAGTATCAAGGAAGATACCCAGCGAGTGAGGGAATTAATCTCAAGTACAGATAGTGTAGGTGAATATTGGAGTGTCAAATAATATCATTCGTAAACAATAATTCAAGTTTTGCAGTAAATTATGGTATGTTCAAAAAAATGAACTCATTTATTCAATCACACAATATCATACATGTATGCATCCATTTAAAAATCAAATAGATCATAGAGCAAGCCGAAAGGATCCTGGCAAAGGTCAACCATGACCAAGGATAGGCGCATCGGGGGTTTTGTTATGCAAAGTGTTCAAAAGTCGCTCTCCACCCCGACGTTAGCCATGAGCTTAGCCGCCGATGGCTTACTCAGACTAGTCAATAGCTCCCCGCCCGGTGTTAGACGGTGGCGTAACACACGTCCTCCCCCGATGTGGATTCAACCGCTCATGCCTATAAAATATATATCTGACGTTTGCGGATACCTCCTACAGAAGCGTATCCGGGCAACCCGTGCCTCTACAAACGCCCTTCGTACCTACGGAATCAAGTCATATCATCTCATCAAATCATCACATCATATCATCACATAACTAGTGGGCATCCAACCCACATAGTTCATCAAAGCATTTCAAATCCGCTTGCCAATACATTTCATCAAATCATTTCAAATTAGCATACCAATGCAACTGTAGGAAAAGAAACTTATCAAATTTTCAAGTAATGACACAATTTTGTTTCATTTCAAACATGGATGCATAGTCATAGAAAACATAAGTTTACGACACTCCAAAAGTCACAACATTGAGTCAATGCATATCGAAAGCATGTTTCATTGAAAACACGACAGAAATCAAGTTTTCACCATTTCATGTAAGAGATTAGGGTCCCACTCACATTCTAGGGAGGGTAATCATTCCATATTTCCAAAATCAAACCAAATTGACTCCTCGAGTTTCCAAAAAATCAACCTAGTCAAATCATCACAATTTTTCATCAAATTTCTAATTATTTTAGGTTTTGTCATTTTCCTAAGTTCGTGTAAATCTTAATTCCTCAATTTTTTTGGATATAATCTAATGTCATCGATTGCATTTCATTTATAAATAAATAATCAAATCAAAATCAAGTCTGATTTAATCCTAAAACCAATCAAAGTCAGAAATATACTTAAAATAAATAAAAAGACTGCATCAATCTTTAAATTTAAATCCCAATTTCTGACTATTTTCATGCATACGCCAAATTAAACTCTAAGAGAAACTATTCTAATCAACTCAACATGATTCTATCATCCGAAACAACCCAATTCGTATAAAATCCTATATTTAACCTAAATAATTACATATAATGTCAGACAACGTATTCAAATCTACTCTAACATACATCCTAACATATGCAATAATTCTTACTCTAAGTTACCCTAAATTCATCCAAATAAATCGAATGAGTTAGAAATCCCTCACCTAGGGTTTTCTCGGATCGCAGACCTAACTTCAGAATACACTCCGTTCAGTCCAAGACCTGCAGTATTCCCAATCCAAAACAAATTCTAGCGGTTAGACTAAATCACTTAAGAAAATCAAATTCTGGGGCTATCGAGAGCCCAACTCTTACCTATGCAGTGGAAGGATCACAGGTAACCACAGAAGAGGGTTTTCGAAGCTTTGCAGGTCGCTAGGTTAGGGACCTTAGCGCGGCTCGCAGAAAAGCTCTCGGTAGAGAGCTGAGCGCACGAGCAAGGGAGAGAGACAGGGGCTGTCGCGCGTGGAAAAGAGATAGAGATAGTGGGAGTCACGAACAACCGTATGAGTTGGTGGTGGTGGTTGGAGAAGAAAATAGTCGTGGGAGGTAGAGAGAGAAAATAGAGAGGGAGAGGGAGATAGTGAGTGACAGAGAGTGCGTGAGAGAACATGAGAGAAAACTAAGATCACGCGATAGAGAGGGAGAGCGCGAAATAGAGAGAGACGGGGGGAATAGAGAGACAGAGAGGGAGACAGGGGAGGACGATGGAGATGGTAGCGGTCGTGGGTGGCAGAAAACGGCAGAAGAGCAATTGATCGAGGGAGGGAGAACAATGGAAGACAGATCGTGAGAAGGAAACAGTGAGAGAGAGGACCAAGAGTGAGGGATCGATCGACCAAGAGAGAAAGAAAGGGAACAGTGCCGGAAGAGAAGGCGGTAATGGTGGCGGTCAGTGGCGATTGTGTGCAGTGGAGGAAGATCGAGTGGGAGAGAGACAGATTCGAGAAGAGAGAGAAATCGAGAGACCACGAGGGATAGAGAGAGAGAGAACCGAGAGGGAGATAGAGAGAGGGAGTGGTGGTCGTGGGTGATTGGAGGCGGTTGATGGCGGAGGAAGGAGGCGGAGGGAGAGGGTCTCAGTAAGGGAGGCGGCGGGTGAGGGAAGGAGAAGTGACGGAGAGAGAATGAGGGAATGGGAAAAGGGTTAGGGTTTTCTAACCCTAATTTGTTTCTTTTTTTATATATAATTAAATTTATAATTATTTAAATAAGTAAATAATTAAATTAATAAATTGAATAAATATATATATATTTTTATACTCACACTACAATCGGAAATACGGATACTTTAAATATACCAAGAAATTTCAATTTAAAGATCCCAAAATCGAAAATCAATATAAATAAAAATCTCTCTCTATATATATGTAAACTAAAGAATATTATATATATATATTTCATGAACAGTACACTTGTACGAACACCACAGTGTTGGTGTTACATTTTCTAACCCCCTAAAAACAAATTTCGTTCTCGAAATTTCAAATGTAATTTATACATAAAAAATGGAGGGTGTTGTTTCACTTTGTTCCTTAAATCTCCCCAAATTTCTTTGTCAAGTAAAATCTGGTTAATAACCTAACAACATTTTACTTTCATAAAATTGGATACATTGTTTCATTCCTTGTCATTTATACATTACTATCAACCAAGATTTCCACTCATACAGCTATCAACTTATGTCTTAGTCTTCTTTCCTTAATCTTGGATAACTTCTTATTAAAAAATATTATACCACGTGGATCTCATTCGTGCTGTAATAGCTATCTTCAATGCTTATTATTTAACCATGTAATACCCTTCCATGGGTGCTTCAACCCCTCTTCAAATATTATTGTCTTAGTTATAAACACAATATTTTCGCTATTTAGGACTTTAAAGTGAAGCCCTACAATCAAAATTTAATAGCATGAACTACGAGTGCAACCAAAATGCAGATATTTCTAGAAATAATATTTGCCAAAATTCAATAATCCCCATCAAGATGGTGCATATGACAACCACAGTTTTAAGACTTAGTGTAAGATGTATACAATTCCATATATCATCAAATTTGTGTATGATGAAACGTAGATCAATACCAATATAGCCTAGACTAAGTAAGAAAACTTAATCCACTATCAATATTTGAATATTTCCAAGTTTTAAATCTCAATTCCTTGATTGGATAACTTTTCAATCAATGTACTTCTATCACGATCATTCTCAATCAACTTTAGTATCATGCAATATCACTGATATTCTATGCAAATCAAATCAAGCACATATAACCACATATCACTTGGTGTTTGCATTAATACTCCCAACTTATCAAGGTTTAGCGATAAGAAATGAATACCTCATTACACCTAACTCTATTATCACAATAGACATTATTTCCAACTTCAGGGCCAAAAGACATAGACTCAAACCCTCTCTATATTACCTTATTCAATGATCCACATAATAATGAACATGAATAGATAACAAGAATACTAACCTCTAAACAGAAGAACCCAATAACTAAATATTAGTTTCCCATTTCCATTGTAATAAATAATAGAACACAAGCAATCTTTTGTTCAAATTCCCTATCAAACCCATGAACTCCGTGTCGATAAATTCACGAGCATCAATACTTTAATAATTTGCTCTTGCAGCTAATGCACAATGTTTCACTACCTCCTTAGTTTTCCCAAGTCTCTAGTGATATTATATGTTTAAGGGCTAATAATTCCTCAGTGCGAGATTTAGAAGTATCGAAGTCAAGATATACATAATCTTACTCATAGTTCTGCACAATATAACCCCTTTATACCACAATACTTTTCCATATGGAATTTCATTCTTCTATCACATATGCCAATCTTCAAGTTTACTTTCTTTGAAGCAATCATCACCCACAAAGTATCAGACCACCAAGAAGCATACTAAAACCAAAAAAATATATATATATAACACATTAAGAATGCACATACGCTTTAATTTCTATTATAAGTTGAATGTTTATAATTCTATCTTCATGTAAACACTATTTGTTAATTTTGTCCTCTTCTCCATTTCCAAGAGATGAAATAAAAGAAACTTATACAAAAATGATGGCCTAAAGAAGTCAAACATCCATATTAGAGGGAAACACTTTGGACCGAGTGGGCGGATCTTTACATGGGTCAACTACGTACATGACATATCGTCGTGAATCAAAATAGGTATAGTCATGTGCTCTACGCATCACTTTTTACTTAAAGATTTCTTAAACTAAATAGAAGTTGACGCATTAACATTTACATATAGTCAAATCCAATATGGGCTCTATAATTAAAAATTTCTATATAATAAAGTTCAAACAAATCTTGAATTTATATAGAATATAAAATAATTAATGCTTGAATCGATAACACTTATTAATAGTCTTATAACTTTACTATCTAAAGAGAAAGATACTAATTTCTATAATAAATATACTTTTCATACCCTCATTCCCTTAGACCACTGTCCATAATATCACGGGCAAATAGAATACATACATGTCATATGTTTCTAAGAGCAGCTGCAAATAAAATAACGTAATTGCAAGTGCATTTGCTAAATTTATCTCCAACTAAATTTACACTTTTTCCAATCCAATTACAGTCTTGAACCACAGAATTGGCTAATCTCGCCAAATAATATAAAGATCAAAGAAATACGATGAGTTCTATGATAGTGTCATCATTAAGACTTATGATCAATGACTACAATGAGTAAGAGAGATAAAGAAAATTTTAAATCTTAGTGGCATCTAATTTGCCATCAATAATTAAACTTTTACCTTCTTTTGATCCCTATAGGACTGATTTAAAAACTTTAAGAAATTCTCCTCAGTATGAGGAGTAATCTTATCTCTCATATTCTTCTAATGCAGTGATATCCAAAAGTCCTTTGCCAAGAGAAGTCAAAAATCGATTAAAGTACTAAACAAACTCCATACTTGTAAACGAGTTATTAGACTCCATGAAAATTAACACCCGTGTATTAACTCAAAAATACTCATCATACCTAACAAGATAAAACAAGAAAACATTTATCAAGTCCCAACATCTACTCACAATTACAATCTCTCAAAAGCATTTCACCCTATATCTTAATCATAAACAATCATATATTGTCAAGCCTATTACACAAGAATATCAAGCTTTTAACATCAAAATGTCAGTCCAAATAATTACTACTATACCCAAAAATTTTTTCAACAATTTGCAAAGTTAAACCCTCTTTAGTAAGAAAATATCATTGGTAACTAGAAAACAATTTGATGTTCATTATTTAATTCCAAGGGGATCCATCAATCCATGAGTATACCATATACAAGAATCCTAAGACTGAAATCTGTTAACTAAGCAAAGATCCTACTGAAACTTCATAAAATATTTGTGGTCGAACTCCCTCAAGAAGTCCTCCTACCGCATGAAATCTGTAGCCTCGTCATAAATAGCCTCCCACCAAGTGAGGGCATCACCGTCTAACAATCTCTCTACTACTCGCAGCCTCTATAGGCTGTATCTCGAATGATATGCTCGTCAAGAGGGGTAACTACCATAATCTCCTCATCAAGTGGCGAGAGAGTCCTATCAAAATGACGAGCGAACGTGTCGCTCAAATACAAAAAATTCAACCCGGTATCTATGAGAATACAGGCGTCGCTACCAAATATTCGCATGGTACTTAAAGATTAGAAAAAGGTTAAAGATATTTAAAATGCTAAGAAAAGTAGACATATAAATATATATCAAACTAGTTAAGTTTCTAAAATTTTAACTAGTCAAAACTGTACATCAATATCATGATACACTAGATCTCATAAAGAAAGTACAACAAAAGCACTACACTGACGGGTCTGCGGGAGGATAACCCATAATATCATCAGGGTTTGCCTGTACGTCCTCCTGCGTCATCGAAAACACACGAGCCTGGGCCCTAGGCTGCTGTCGCGACGGTCCTGGCACTGCATTACTCCCGGCTGCAGTCAGAGGAACTGTAAGAACTGAGTGCGCAGGTGCCCCCTGCTGGCCTGTGCCAGAAGTACTAGTACGACTCCGCAAAGTCGGTTCTCCTCGACCTAAATTTGGGCAGGCACTCATAATGTGACATTGCTTCCCACACTGGAAGCAAGTAACCCATACTCTACATGCCCCGTATGCATGGAGGTTGCTGCATTTGCGGTAGAAAGGCTGTCTCTATGCCATAAACTGTGTAGTGACACTAGGGGCTGATGCCCCAAAACTCTATGGTTGAGGTGGTGGCATCTGCACCCAATAGGAGGTGTACCACTCATACACCTACCTAAATACATCTAATGATGGTGATGGAATCGTAGTTATAATAGCTGACTGAGAAAGTGCTAGAAGGGTACACATGACGAGGAAACATCCTCGGGTATTCTAGGTATCTCAGGTACAAATTTAGTACCTCGTCTAGTAGTCATAGGAAGAACTTTAATTAGGTATGATTCAAGGATTAGGGTTAGTTGCGAAGTAACTAACGCCCTAAAATAAATAAAATTATAAGTTTAAGAACTGATAGAATTAATATACTAGGTTAGATACGCACCGTATCTAACTCTCTAAAAAGAATATTTTAGGGAGCCGCCACACCGAGCGTATATGCCTAAGACCATGTACTGAGATCTCATGACTGTAATGAAACTCTCATATGCATTGAGCACTTTTAAATCATATTTGGGAATATTTTCAAAACTATTTTATCAAACACAGCCCTCAACCCAGAGCTCTGATACAAATAGAACTGTCACGCCCCGAACCGGGATTGTGAACAGTCGCCCGTTGATCTGGATGTCGGCTGTATTTTTATAGAAAATCGGGCAGAACCTCCCCATAAATCAGAGGTCTCCCATATATAAATAAACCTGTATAATAGACATCCACCATGTCAAATAAATAAATGGCCATCCCGGCCTCACAACAATCCACCACATTCAAATCCCGTCAACCAATCCACAGCTGACATCCAGAACAACACAAGGCTAATATAAATATTAACAGTTCTAGCCACAGACCTCTACTGTCATGCCCAACTAGAGCAATGAGTAGTCGCCACACCGAGCGGACCTAAATTTATACAAATGTATAACAAATTCTCAAGTTAACATTTTAAATATTTACAAATGTCTCAATGCAAATGAAATATGAGAGTTTCACAAACAAATGTCCAAAAGTTATACAGTCATGCCATAATATGTACACGGCAAACTACAGATCTCAATATCATGACCACACAGGGTCGACATAAAGTATGAAATTTGTATTTTCAATTTAAAACTTAGATCTCACCATCGTGATTACCAAATCCACTAATGAGTTATCAAGCCCTCTAGAGCCAAATGTGTCGCCCTAGCACAATAATCCTGTCTGAGGAGGGAAAGAAGAGGGGTGAGTATAAAGGAAGATACCCAGTGAGTGAGGGGATTAATCTCAAATACAAATAGTGTAGGTGAACATTGGAGTGTCAAATAATATCACTTGTAAACAATAATTCAAGTTTTGTAGTAAATCATGGTATGTTCAAAAAAATAAACTCATTTATTCAATCACACGATATCATACATGTATGTATCCATTTAAAAATCAAGTAGATCATAGAGCAAGCCGAAAGGATCATGGCAAAGGTCAACCATGACCAAGGACAGGCGCATCAGGGGTTTTGTTATGTAAAGTGTTCAAAAGTTGCTCTCTATCCAGACGTTGGCCGTGAGCTTAGTCGCCGATGGCTTACTCAGACTCGTCAATAGGACCCCGCCCGGTGCTGGACGGTGGCGTAACACACGTCCTCCCCCGATGTGAGTTCAACCGTTCGCGCCTATGAAATATATACCTGACGTTTGCGGATACCTCTTGCAGAAGCATATCCAGGCAACCCGTGCCTCTACAAACGCCATTCGTGGCTACGAAATCAAGTCATATCATCTCATCATATCATCACATCATATCATCACATAACTAGTGGGCATCCAACCCACATAGTTCATCAAAGCATTTCAAATCCGCGTGCCAATACATTTCGTCAAATCATTTCAAATTAGCATACCAATGCAACGGTTGAAAAGGAAACTTATCAAATTTTCAAGTAATAGCACAATTTTGTTTCATTTCAAATATGGATGCATAGTCATAGAAAACATAAGTTTACGACACTCCAAAAGTCACAAAACAATTTGAAATTCAATACCATACGTCGAGTCAATGCATATCGAAAGCATGTTTCATTGAAAACAAGGCAAAAATCAAGTTTTCACCATTTCATGCCAGAGATTAGGGTCTCACTCACATTCTAGGGAGGGTAATCACTCCATATTTCCAAAATCAAACCAAATTGACTCCTCGAGTCTCCAAAAGATCAACCTAGTCAAATCATCACAATTTTTCATCAAATTTCCAATTATTTTAGGGTTTGTCATTTTCCTAAGTTTGTATAAATCTTAATTCCTCAATTTTTTTAGATATACTCTAATGTCATCGATTGCATTTCATTTATAAATAAATAATCAAATCAAAATCAAGTCTGATTCAATCCTAAAACCAATCAAAGTCAGAAATACGCTTAAAATAAATAAATTTCCTACGAAATGACAAAATCTTTGAAAAATCATACACTTTTCGATTCTCATCCGATTTCTTCAAACCATATGTCATTTTCAAGGTATTGAAGTCTATTTTCATAATACGAAAATTGTATTTTGATTTCCTATATGCAGGACAGCTTATAATGAAAAAGATTGCATCAATCTTTAAACTTAAATCCCAATTTCTGACTATTTTCATGCATACGTCAAATTAAACTCTAAGAGAAACTATTCTAATCAACTCAATATAATTCTATCATCCGGAACAGCCCAATTCGTATAAAATCATATATTTAACCAAAATAATTACATATAATGTCAGAAAACGCATTCAAATCTACTCTAACATACATCCTAACATATGCAATACATTTTTACTCTAAGTTACCCATCAAAATAAATCGAATGAGTTAGAAATCCCTCACCCAAGATTTTTTCGGATCGCAGACCTAACTTCAGAATACACGTTCTGTCCAAGACCTGCAGTATTCCCAATCTAAAACAAATTCTAGCGGTTAGACTAAATCACTTAAGAAAATCAAATTCTAGGGCTATTGAGAGCCCAACTCTTACCTGCGCAGTGGAGGGATCACAGGTAACCGCGGCAGAGGGTTTTCGAAGCTTTGCAGGTCGCTAGGTTAGGGACCTTAGCGCGGCTCGCAGAAGAGCTCTCGGTAAAGAGCTGAGCGCGCGAGCAAATGAGAGAGACAGGGGCTATCGCGCGTGGAAAAAAGAGAGAGACAGTGGGAGTCACAAACGGCCGCGAGGGTTGGTAGTGGTGGTTGGAGAAGAAAACAGCTGTGGGAGGTAGAGAGAGAAAATAAAGAGGGAGAGGGAGATAGTGATGACAGAGAGTACGTGAGAGAACACGAGAGAGAATTGAGATCGCGCAATAGAGAGGAAAAGTGCGAAATAGAGAGAGACAGGGGGAACAGAGAGATAGAGAGGGATACAGCGGAGATGGTGGCGATCGTGGGTGGCGGAACACGGCGGAAAAGCAATTGATCGAGGGAGGGAGAACAACGGAAGAGAGATCGCGAGAGGGAAATAGTGAGAGAGAGGACCGAGAGTGAGGGATCGGTCAACCGAGAGAGAAAGAAAGGCAACAGTGGCAGAAGAGAGGGCGGTGATGGTGGCGGTCAGCGGCGGTTGTGTGCGGCGGAGGAAGATCGAGTGGGAGAGAGACAGATTCGAGAAGAGAGAGAAATTGAGAGACCACGAGGGATAGAGAGAGAGAACCGAGAGGGAGATAGAGAGAGGGAGTGGTGGTCGTGGGTGATTGGCGGCGGTTGATGGCGGAGGAAGGAGGCGGAGGGAGAGGGTCTCGGTGGGGGAGGCGACGGGTGAGGGAAAGAGAAGAGACGGAGAGAGAGGGAGGGAATGGGAAAAGGGTTAGGGTTTTCTAACCCTAATTTGTTTCTTTTTTTTATATAATTAAATTTATAATTATTTAAATGAGTAAATAATTCAATTAATAAATTGAATAAATATATATATATTTTTATAATCACACTACAATCGGAAATACGGATACTTTAAATATACCAAGAAATTTTAATTTAAAGACCCCAAAATCGAAAATCAATATAAATAAAAATCTCTATATATATATATAAACTGAGAAATATTATATATATATATATATATTTCATGAACAGTACACTTGTACGAACACCGCAGTGTCGATGTTACATACAGTATAGTAGCTGACCCCCTTACTAAACCCATTATAAGAGACTCTTTTGTAAAACATGTAGAGTCATTAGGCTTACGTAGTTTTTAGACATTTCTTATATATAATGAACTAATGACTTGATGCTTGTTATTAATAATAATATCTGCATCATTCAGCCATTTTTTGAGTTATTTTATTTGTTATTGCACTTACTATTTCTATAATCATATAATGAGGTATATTTTGATAAAAAGATATATCAAACAAGCAAACTTGACTCTCTCACACGAGTAACCACCTCTAACTCTAAGTAAGCAAAGATTAGACTATTTCTAAGCATAAAAGGTTTTGAGACTAACCATGCTTAGAACATAGGTCATCCCAATATGTGTTTAGGATGAGGTTATATTTTTATATGATTGATATGGATAGATCCATAATCCATGGTACCTGTGAGCAGTCAGATTTGAGATTTCATATATCACCTGCATCTTGTGATATCGTCTCTAAGATACTTTCTTTGAGATCTCTAGTAAGTCTTACATGTAGACTGAAAAATCTAACACATGCTCTTTTGAGAAATAGGAGAGTAACACTGTAACATATGCTTCAACCATGTGTGATAAATCGACCAAGGGTTAGTGAGAGCAATATTGCTATGAGACGAAAGTGTATTTTATTAATCCCCTTGTCCCACTTTGTGAGAACCTATGCCTAATGGTGGGCTCATACGTGTGCCCTTATTACTTTTGGCTATTTCTTGATGTCTTGTTTTAGTATATGCTACTTATTTTGTTTACAAATAGCCTTCGAGATAAATAAAGCCTGTAGGACATGTCTAAGAAAGCAACTAAATTGAGATAAAGAGAATCTGATAGAGAAAAAGAAGACCAATAGACTATATTTATGTTATTGTATTTACTAGCTAACTTATTATGTTTGTTTGTGTTGGGATGTGAATATAATAGTGAATATATTCTCGAGTAATTATTAGGGAATTACTTTCGATGAGAAAAGTAGCTACATTAATATAATGCATTGACTCTGGGGTGCAGCGAGTTTTTTTATACTAACGATGACTTATTGATTACCTTAAGCAATGCATCAATAAGTCTTTTCATGCAAGCATACTCACTAGTCTCAAACACCCAATTTTGTATAAAAAAATTCTGGAGATGATATTGTAGATCACATGAGTTATGATGTTATTGTGGATGTAAAATGCCGGTTATATACAAGTGGGAGATGTGAGATAAATATGCCCATAAGGGCATTTTTATCCTTTACATTTAAATTTAAATTCAAAATTTAAATGAAAGGAAAGTTAGGGGAACGGTTAAGTTGAGTTAACCACCCCTTCCCTTTGACAATGATTCTACGATCATGAAAATTGATGTGAGATGCAAAAATATTGTGAGATCTCCCAAATTTTTCGATACACATTAAAGAGAGATAAACGTATGGGTATTAAAAATCACTAGGATTTGGTAGCTCTTTAGGAATCATTTTCTACAGCAATTTCCAGAAATTATTATTAAGAACAATTCTGGTGAA
Source organism: Dillenia turbinata (assembly GCA_037126225.1). Lineage (NCBI taxonomy): Eukaryota > Viridiplantae > Streptophyta > Magnoliopsida > Dilleniales > Dilleniaceae > Dillenia > Dillenia turbinata. The sequence goes on along the minus strand of JBAMMX010000028.1, from coordinate 811,923 downwards.
TCAAGTATCTTCGTTTATGGCAACTTATTTGCATAAAAAATTTTAATATCATGAACTATTTTGGTGAATCAAGTATCTTAGTTTGTAGTGACTTATTTGGATTTAACAATCTTAATAGCTTGATTCACGTTCTTAATGGTTTGTTTTTTCTTTCTTTCTTTTTGATGGGCTCAAAATAAATTTGATGTAGATGCAAATAAATTGGTTATTTGTTGATGCAAATAGAAACTTTAATCAAGTATTATGTAAATAGAGAAAGATGTCTTGCACATGCCATGATTAACACAAGACCTTAATCGAGCAAACTATATAGCGGCAAAGTGGTAAAAGAGTTAGTAAATTGGCAAAAATTGCATGCACAAGGCGAAGTTTTAAAACCACGAAAGGGTTCTCTGTCTTGTAAAATGGAAGTTTCAAAACCACAAAAGGTTTAGTGTTGTTGACACTGTTTTTGGGAAGCCAGAGTGGGATGTAGAGCTGTCGACTGCATGCAAGTTTTGGTCGACATGGAATGGCGTGGCACACAAAGCAGCGAGTGGCTTCGCAAGAGCTAGAACATTCTTTAAAAAGGGCAAAGGCGGTCAACAAAAGCCTAAAAACAAAATTTATATGGTTCAATAACCAGTAACTAGATACTAGATAATTAAATATAGTGGAAAAGATTGGAACGGGTCTCTAAAGTGGAAGGTAAGCCAAGCCACATGTCTAAGAAAAGGTAACATTTTCCACTTAAAACCTTGAACTAAACATGCTAGAGAGAGTATATATTGCCTACATTCACGCAGACAAATGTTTTCGATGCTTAGGTATGCATATATAATGGTACATATAGATGGTGAGATGAGATACAAAATTGCTCAAAATTAAGTTAAAGAAATGGCCTAAACTCAAAACCTTACATAATCTGAACATCATAAAAATATGGTGTGCTATAATTACTCGTCTACTAGTCGAAGAATAAACACTTTGTGCTGTGAAAGACTACAATAGCATTGAAGTGCATCGAGGCTGGAGAAAAGATAGCATAAACCATCTTTAATTTTTTGGTCCTCCAAAAGGGCAACACCCCTGGAAGAGAGGGAGCTGTGGGAGCGTGAATGCTTGTCAGAAATCAGTGATAAACCCAAAAGACCATATCAGAAGTATTTAAAGTATTGACACCTCCAATATGAACTGGATTCCAGAATCCATGTTGGTTTTCCTTCTTTGTTTTTTTCTGGAATTATCCTCGTTGTGCGGGTCTTTTGCCCTTAATATACACAATCTTGTGCCCATTGGTTTGTAGGGTTTAAAGCCTGCGTCTATGCTTATGCATATACCAAGTGGTGATGAGACAAAATAAAGCGTCACAATGCCACCAACCCTGTAAGGCAATGCTGCACACAGGAGGAGATCAAAAAAGGTCCTTTGTGTGCGTGAACATGCGTGAATGCATATCAATGTCCATGAGTCACCCATAGTATGTCCAAGTACAAAGTGATTGCTTCAAAAGGATGATATTCCGTATATTATAAACATCATACAATGGAGACATCAGAGGCAATAAATTTTAACTTGATCTGACACCCTCAATCGCAACAACTAAATCATCAAATTTGGCTCCTGTAACTTCCTTTACAATCTTGCCATTCTTAAGAATTTTGAAAGTTGGAACCACCCTAATCCCTAGCTCCTTTGCCAATGGCTGCAAACAGAACATAATGTATGTGAGAGAGAAAGAGAGATAAATCGATGGAGTGGAGAAAAAATAGTTCCATACCTTATTTTCTTGGTTACAGTCGAGCTTTAAAAAGATGACATCAAGATACTTCTCAGACAATTCTTGGAATTTTGGAGCCATCACCTTACAAGGTCCACACCTGACCACAAATTTGATCAAGAGAAAGTCAAGCATATTACGTGTGTACGGTTAAATTTTATACTAGAAATAACACAGATCAACATGCCATTCATGAGGATATGGTACAATTATTTGCAAAATATTATAAGCTCATATTGATTTAAATGCATATCGCTTAGGCTACAATGATTTAGATATATATTCTTCAAATTAGATTAAAAGCTAAGCTTGCAAGGGAAGAACCCGCAGCTTTCTGGAGTTCAACCATGTGCAATATAAATCAGTTAGAATACAGAAGGCAGAATTGATTAGGCATTCATGAGAATCACATGTGACATTATATAGATTGGCATTATATTCCATTTGATTAATGAAGATCACAGGACATCGTATTTTGTCAGAAATGTCGATGACTACAAGCCATTATTACAGTACATGGCACTTATCACAAATACTCTACATTAAATGAAAAAATCAATTGTCTAGACAAAACATCTCAGACAGTAAACTTACTCCATACTACTAAAACCCAACTGTTTGGGTACATATGGGATATCCTGGTTAAACTTTGGTGGATTAAACCAAATACAAGATAAAACCATCTATTTTCTAAGACCATATCCCAACTCTCTTTCATTCAGTTTTCATACACCAACTTTTCTCTCTGCTTTTAGATGGGCACTTGGATTACCCTTCTTTTTTCACTTTTTTTTTTTTTTTGATTGCAACAGTAGAATCCTCAACATTTCTCTCTTGCACATTACCCCCAGGTCCCTTTGAACAAACATCTTCAGAACTCACCAAGTTTATCTCCATGCTTTATGCAAAACAATGTTAAGACAAAAGAAAAAGGAAAAGAAGAGCCAGAGATGATTAGATTAACAAAGGCTAGGGAACGTTTAGGAAAATTTAGTATTGAAACCAAAGAATAGTAAAAAAGTAATATACCATGGTGAACCAAATAACAGTTTTATGGATTTAAGCCTTGATTGGCAAGTGCTGAGAGGCCTTTTCCATGATATTAGAGAAGAATGTTTCTTGAGGTGTCAGATTCAGACCTTGATTTGTGGGTGTAGATGTTAAACAAAGGTACTCTGAGAAGAATGAGTAGTTCTTGGTCCACACACACACACACACACACACACACACACACACACAGAGAGAGAGAGAGAGAGAGAGAGAGAGTTCATTTTGACCTAAAAAAGGGCTGCCTCTGCAAACATGGTTTTTTATTTCAGTGCACAAATTGGTCATACAATAAAATACATTCCATATGTTGTCGCAGAACTAAAACAAAGGTAAATACCCATGATATGGGATATCCTTTCAACATATACAAGCTAAATATCCTCATCTGTTTGCACCGTGTAGCAGTAGTTATAGCAACCAGCACATTTTCTTCTTGTCTTTGTTGAGTTTTCCTTAGAAAGCTTTCTTCACTATTCAGGATTATCCTTCTTTCCTTTCAGGGAAGTCAAATTTTATAAGCTTGTAAGCTTGAGATAAATATGTAAAACTAAAGATTAAAATTTGTACCCTTTGTTCTTCATTCATGCCGAGTTTATGTTACATACTACATGATAATAGTGTTTCGCTTCTTTGCTAATTCTCTCTCTCTCTCTCTCTCTCTCTCTCTCTCTCTCTCTCTCTCTCTCTCTCTCTCTCTCTCTCTCTCTCTCTCTCTGAAATACCATGTTTGATAGTAGAGGGCATTCACTATCATGTACTGCTGTCGTGCATAATTCAATTTGCCCTTTTGTCAAGCTGAATCCATGCAATTCATAAAAGCTTAGTTACAGTTCTGGCCTAAGTGAAACACCACCAGTGCAAGCAGCCTAGAAACATTGTCCAAATAGAGAAAAACCTACTTTGTGCAAAAGTGGCAAATTGACTTTGCACTAATCCTAGTTTATCTCCGAAACTAAGCATCTAGTTCTATCAGATTAAATTGATAAAATGCAATTGATTTTGGAAATCATCTTTAACTTATTGGGACAATTTTTTTTTTTCTTTTAATGGATTGATGAACATATTTATATGTACAACATAAAATTTCACAATTTACTCCCATGCACGAGCATAAAGACTATGTAATAGTTATCACATACTCTCCACACTGGCAGACAAAAGAAAAGTGCTCCTTCTTCCACAATGTTAACCTCCCTAGACTAATTTATATCATCTGAACCAACATGACAGTCTGAAGGCTTGTTTTGTCAATAATTAAACTGCATTTTCCTCTGCGTTTTGTTTATCTCCCTTACTATATATCTTCAACCCCTAGCCCAAATATATATATGTATATGTGCGTGTGTGTGTGTGTGTGTGTGTGTGTGTGTGTGTGTATGTATTTTATAGACAACACACATTTACAAGTGAAAGATCACACTCAGCGTACCCTTTGCAGGAACATTTAGCATCACCCACTAATAAACGATCAAAACCTGCCTCCTCTTCTAATCTCATCCTCCTCACCTCAGACTCACCAAAATTCACTCTCATAATCATACAAATTGAGTAGATTATTTCGAGAAATTGGTTACTCCCTTGCAAAATAAGTCCTAAATTTGTCTTTTAATGTAAAATTTTGAGAATTACAAATAAAAAAAAAAAAAAAATTAAGGAAAGAAAGCGATGATAGGATTTTACCACTGAGTGTACATGTCAAGAACGACGGCCTTATCACCGGCGGTCTCAACGATGGGCCAGAAAGTGTCTTTGGTGACCTCTGTAACTTTTCCGACAACCGCCACGCTCCCAGCAGTGCCCAAGCTCGATCTCACACAAATTCTGCTACTCCTCTTCGTTCCCCATGGAGTCACCGGAATCCTAGATAATCTGTCGCCGCCGATAGTGCAGCGGACGAGATCGGAGGGCATTATGGACCATGAAGGCGAGGTCTGAGTCCGAGCAGAGGGAGGAGAAGGAGAAAGAGAGAACTGCAGGAGAGCCATAAGAGAGAGAGAGTGTGTCTTTGCGTGTGTGTAGCTGACGGATTTTGCAACAAATAGCGAGGGAGAGAGAGAATGGCGCCTAGTGAAATGAGGTGGGAAGTGAAGAGGAGAGTCATGGAGTGATGAGGAATCATATGATTTGAGATTGAATTTACTAAATCACCCTTCTGTATGGAAAAATCTATAATTTCTACTGTTTGAAACGAAACACGTGGTGGGATAGGCATGGGCCACAGAAATATGTGCAAAAGATTCTTCTTTTGAAAATTAGAATCACTTTAGGAAATCAAATAATAAAAAATTTTCAAAGATTAAAGACGAATTCAGGGCTATAAATACAATTTACTTCTTTGCGATACAAACCAACTTTAAGAAAAGAATTATAAATTAAGAATATTTGATTAATTCTAAAATTGATGTATTTTTTACCGGTGACAAATGGGAGTGAAAAAGACTAATTTCTAAACAAAACCATCCTCAAAATTTCATGATTTAAATGTCCATGCACCTAACACGACGGGTTAAATAATTCATGGAAACTAAGAGAAAAGGACAGGCCCAACTTAACAAGTGTATCAGCACAACTATTGTTGCCTTTTTGAATAAAAGACACCTGGTGTATCAAGATACAATAGATAAGATTTAGACATTCCCGAATAATATGAAAGTCTACGAATGAGGTAACTATATGAAATGAAAGAGTCAACACAAATTCAGTCAAATCAATCTCAAGAATGACATAGAAAAACTTTATACGATCCGGTAAGAGAAATCCCTTCCTTACCCGACATAATTCCACTATAAAAGGATTTGATACACCTAGTTTATCGTAAAACCACAAATCCAATAGCCATGCTCATCATGGATAAGCCCCCTTGCACCAACCAATTGAGAGGTAATATTTGAAGAACCATCAGCCTTCAACTTGGACAACTCCAAGGGAGGGGGAGACCAACAAATCCAGTAGCCTAAGCAAGGAGGTGTCTTAGTCCCTCTAGCCATAGACACCCCACCATCTCAAGAATAATCAAAGGCAACGGAAACAACACACTATAGGGAGAAATTAATACCTTCAAAAATGCTCCTATAACACATCTTCCAAATGGCTCAAAGAGTGTACAACAAATGGATAGCCCAGGGGAGTCCCTATGAATACCATGTATCTGATAGTCACAAGCCAACTAATCAGACATCAACTGCATCCTCAACACGATCTGAGAGAGTAAAGAAGTTTGAAGAGTCTAAGCCCAAACCTGTTAAGCTATGGTATGGTCCCAGAATAAATGAATACACGTTTTGAGGTATTCCCAACAGTTGGGGCAACAAGGATCATTCATAAGACCACGATGACACCAAGTGTCATTGGTCATCATGGTATCATGAGAGATGAACCAAACTAAAAATTTGACTTGTTCCTAGCATTTCAGCCTCCAAATCTACTTCCATGCTATGATCGGGGTAGTAGCAAGCTCCTCCATACATCATAACATGGAGTAAGCCAATCTTATCAAAAACTCCCCAAAGTGTCACCGCCCAGCCAACTAAGTCTTGGGCATCCAAATTGCAGGGGATCAACACAACTCACCCCTCCTCCACAATAGATTTCGACAAAAAAATAGCAATACCCAAAATCTTGAGCAGTAATAAGCTGAAATTAACCTATTAATCATATAACATGAAGAATTCTACCTGACGCATGGAACCGCTGCACCAACCCAAAGGCCATCATCTTTAAAATAGTTTACAACAAGCAACTACTTGTCCCATGAAAATTTTGATTGTTCTAAAGTCCTTCAATTATGAGAATGAAATGAAGAATTTACATTGCGTTAGTTACTAACATTTGTTTTGAACTTATTATCATTATTTATCATATGTTAATTTTTATGTTTTTTATACAACGAAATTATCGTTCTACAAATAATTTTGTACAAAATCTAAATAGTTAATAGGATGGGAATATCTAACACTTTCTCTTCCTCTCCACTTTCTCCTAAATCCTTGAAAGCCGACACTTAGAATTATGTCGAGGTTACCAATATAACACCAAACTGTTAGGATAAAACCAAGATAAGATCCCTTCAATTGTCAAAGCGACTCTAGAAAACAACACAAAATGATGATAATAATAATGAGACATCAAATTTAAGTGGTTTGTTCAAATAATCTGCGTTCATGGCAGAGGAGGAGCAAAAATTCCTTTAGGAAGAAAAGAGTATAAAAGTCATAGAAAAGTGTTTCTAAGTCCACAAGCACTAAAAAGCACAAGAGAACTCACAATAATACAAGAGGTTTGATGACCCAAATGTCTTAATAGTCCACTAGTTCCCTTGGTTTTGTTGCTCACAAATTATTACTAAAATCTCTATTTAGGCTTCAAGTGTTGGCTAACTCTTTAACTTATTCTATGTGGGATAAGTGCGAGGCTTTATTTATAGGCTTTAAGTGAAGCCCAGCTCTTCAAAACATTTGATGTGGGACAAATGCAAGTTATCACATGACAAATCTCCACCTTGACTATCACTTGTATATGAACATCCCCACCTTCTCCACAAATGCCCTAACAAGCCAAATCACCAACAGCGAACACCAACCAAGTCCAACCATTGCTTAAACTTGTAAACTAAAATAGGTTTGATAAACATGTTAATAGGATTGTCTTTAATACTAATCTTCTTAACAAGGACCTTTTACCCTTAATGGTATCTTTAATGAAGTGAAACTTCACATCAATTTGTTTTGTCCTCTCATGATACTTCTAATATTTAGTCAAGTGAATTGCACATTGACTATCACAGTGAATGATAGTTATACCTTGATGTAAACTAAGTTTGCCAAATAAATCTCTCAGCCACAATGCTTCTTTGATTGCCTTAGTCACTGTCATATATTTTGTCATCGTAGTAGACAATACCACAACCGGTTGCAAGGTGACCTTCCAACTAATTGCATAACCCTAGATATAAATACATAACTTGTAAATGATCTTCTTCTATCAAGATCTCTTTCAGACCCTTATACAATAATTTCAACTGACATTCTTGTCATTTCTTTTAATATAAGTTGAAGCACGCACAATAAGAATGAAAATTGAGAACACTACAAAAAAGCAGCATTTTCGTAATGAATTTCTAAGAAAAATTCATCGTGAAAAAAATTTGTGACAAAATTAAAGATAAACTTATTTTCACCGCTAATAACTTGTCGCAAAAATTAGTGATGAATTCGATGCAAATTTTGTAACAAAATATTTTTCGTCGCAAAATTTGTTGAAAATATTAGCCATAAATAATTATTTGACGCAAATTAGCAACGAGTTTTACGACCAAAAATATTTTGTTGCAAAATTTGTGACGAAATAATTTATCACAAAATTTGCAACAAAAATAATTTGTCACAAAATTCATCGCAAATATTTAGCCTCAAATATTCTTTTCTTCGCAAATTAGCAACGAATTCTACGATAAGTTGCTTTCGTCGCAAAATTGATGACGAATTTTTTTCGTTGGTAAATTGAATTTAGAAACCAATTTAGTGACGAATCTAGAATTTTAGCGACGAAATTTGTGATGAATATGACAATCAACAACGAATTTTGCAATAAATCTAGAATTTTTGTGACAAAAACAAATTTTGTTGGCATATTTTCACCATTTTTCCCTATATAACCTGTTTTTTATACCTGTTCATCTAACATCATCATCAATTAACCATCCAACCATCATCAACAATCATCAATATCAAATTTATGCTGTCTCTGCTCGTCCATAAAACTAACCATCCAATAAAATCAATCAACTAAGAATTCAATGATAACTAATTATTTTAACACTACCAAGAGTCACAACAATAGCAGTATCAAAAACCAGCACAACAACATCAAGTCCCAATGTTCAAATATCAACAACCATAGTATCAACAACTACAAAAATCAAAGTAACCATGTTCAAATGTAGCCATCAAATAACAATAAACAATCTCAAGCACCACCACCATCATCATCATCATCATTGAATATATCATCACTATCACGAGCATTATCACAAGGAGATACAGAAGGAGGAATTTGACTTGGAATGAAGGCTAACTGAAGATGTTGCATGATGAACATCTGTTGTGCACGGAACTTGTTAAATTCATGGTCTCTTTGCATCTGTTGTGCGCGAAGTTTGTTTAATAAATGATCTCTTTGCCTCTGTAGTGAGTGTACCTCTTAAAGTTCGTTGTCTCTTTGCACTAATAGCCTTTTCAAGTGGCTCATCTCTTAATTTGATTGACGAGCGATTTTGCAAGTCTTGCTCAAATAACCCATCCCTAGTACTCTACCCCCTTTTGCTCCACTCGTTTCCTTGAGCCATAAAACTATACTATCAATAGATGACTCAGATGAGCTAGCATCATCACTAGCACTCAAACTTCTGACTAAAAGCTCATTAAATCTCTCTTGTATTGTCATGAGAAAAATTAAAAGAAAATTAAAATAACAATATAATAAAAAGTCATATAATTTGAATTAGATATACATATATATATATATATATATGAAAGCAAATAAAAAATGTAGTCTTTGTTACCTTACTGATATTAAAAAAAAAATTAATAACTGAAGACGAATTTGATAAAGAGAAGTGCATGTAAATGTTTTTATTGTTATAACATTGCATTCAATCCCTTACATTGTTTTCTTAGTTGCTTTGATTATCTAGTAATACGAATTATGAGACTATATAACTTGTTTAAAGAAAGAGCAATACTTTTACAAATGTTACTTTATAGGATCTAAATTATGAATGTTTATATTAACATTGAATAAGTTGAAAGTTGTGAAAAAAAAAAAGAAAATCTCTATCAAATGATTCATTATACAAAGATTATGTATAAATAAGAAGCCAATATTTCACCAGATATAAGTGAAAAGAATTTGAGTGTCTAAGTATAGCAAAATTGGGGTTTGAGTGCAAAGGCATTATCTATATCCAAAATTGTATTAATAATGATCAAATAGAAGAGTATATATTAGGAATAAAAAATTCTAGTAAGTAGTGAAAAGAAACTTATGAGAGACTAATCTAAGAAATTCATCTTCCTACATTGTTATAGCTGGTTCAACACAATACATTCAAATCAACATTGAAAATATTTATAAAACAATTAAAAGTTTTGAAATTACATACCTTAATTGCTCTATCTCTCTCCCTGCTCCACGTCATGTCTTCTTTTTGTTGAAATGTTCACATGAAATTGTCTATGAATAATGACTCGATTCCTATTTCCTTGGCAAAAAAAAAACATCTATATTAATTGAACCTCCCGCATACGTCGCAGAAAATTTCTCAGAATTATAAGTTTGGTTTTTCTTATTCTGTTCACTCCTTTGTCTGCTTTTATCGGATTCCTAGAAATTTACAATCCTGCTCCAATTCTCATTGGTGTGCAGTTTGGCTTCTTTCCGCTAGTCTTTGCATGATTTAATATGCAACAGACGTGATCGCCACATTTTTTTTAAAAAGAAATTCTTCTTATTTCAAACTCTTCAATCTCTTCCCAAGTGAATTGTCACTACAATAGAAAAAAATAGTTATATTAAAATTATAAACTAAATTTCATATATAAACTGAATGACATAACTTATCTTAAATTAGTTCCACCATAACTCTTTTGTTTCTTATGGGGTGTTTATGAAAGTCATTGAAATTCCTCCCCAATATTGTTCACTATTCTATTGAGTTCGTGAACAATATATATATAATTTGTAAATCTATCATAAAGTCACAAATAAACAATGGTAAATAAATAAGATAGTTAAAAGAATCATATGTTTTATAAGTAAAAGAAACAATACTTATGAAATTTTAAAATTTAGTACTTACGAATCTCCGTAATGAGCTATCATTTCTCAGTTATTTTCCCTCTTAGCATATGAATGTTGCACCGAAGGTGCAACCAAAGGGGATGGCGAAGGTACATTAGTAATGGGGGAATGGGAATGAGAAAGTGCTACAATCGAAGGAGACGACAAAGGTACATTAGTAGCAGGGGAATGGGAATGGAAAGGTGCTGAAGTAGACTGTAATGGTCAAGCGCATGGTCTTCTATCACTAACTCGTCTACGATCACCATGTCAAAACTGTCAATTATAAATGTTAGAATAATAAAGAAAATAAAAATTACATATTCATCAGATATATAATGGAGTATACGAAAAAACTTACCATATTTAAATTGATGTACTAATTGTGAGAAATAAGCCACCAATACTTCAAAAAATCGTCTCTAATGATCTATAAAAAAGAAGATAATGTATTAACAAATCAAATATAAAAAATGATACATGAGGTACTAAATAGGCAACAAATTTAGTAACGAAATTTGTAAATTAATACTAAACTAACTTCCTAATAATATTGTTGAAGCAGCAAAAGGAAAATTGAGATAACAAATATAGAAGAGAGTTGACAAACAAATCTAGAGTAAACTACAAGAAAGAAAGAGAGAGAGACCTTGTGATGGGGCGAGAGATCTGACTCAGATTTTCATTATGAGCTTTACCTTAAACTGCTTTAAAGAAGATAGTATATCCGTGAATGAAAGATAATATATAATAAAAATTATAGTACAAAATATTGCATAATAAAGACTAGATTACCATATATGAAGATAAATATCAGATTTTTATTATATTAAGAGAACAAACTTACCCGTCATAAAAAGTCAAAGTCCTCATTGTCATTCTCATCCTCGTCATCTGTCTCAAAATTAGATTCTTCAACATCATCATCATCCCCATTCTCATCCTCATCATCTGTCTTAAAATTTTATTCTTCATCGTCATCCTCATGAATTTCACTTGGATCTACATCTAACACTACTTTACGGGGATCTTGTAACATTGAAATGTTATATTCCTCGATATGAAATGTTTGACAACTTCCTCTTGTAGATGTGCTATTCTTCCCAGCATTCCTCAATCCTTTTCTGTGCTTTCGTTTTACAAATAGCTCACTAATCAATTTTGTCACGTTTTAAATTGGGATATGATGCATAAAATACTTGAATCTCTTGTTGTGCCGACACAAATGGTTCATATCTCTTATACAATTTTTTGTGATTTATTTCAACCAAATTAAACTGTGAATGCACCTTTATCCCTTTGACGGGGTCAAACCATTGACACATAAATAAACAACCTGCAATTCTGCTCCAGGGTACCTCTACATTTCATCCAACAATCCATAAAAATCATCTTCTGCACCTCCATCATTGGATAACTGAACACAAACCCTACTATTCATTGTAGTTTTTTCGATTCCATATTCTTGGGTAAATTAATAAAATATACTACCCAAATTTGTACCCTTGATTTTGGATCTCATGACAAAAGGATTAGAAATTCTTGCTTAACTTGAGCTTAATTACCATGGATATGAAGTAAAGTAAATGTGTTAATATGTTTTAAAGTAACGATATATAAATTTCTAGTCAACTTACATATTTTTTGAACCATGGTAGAAATTCTTTATCATAAAAACGATCAAACTAATTTGTCAATAGTTTAGAATACGAGTTTTGAAAAATCCTACCATCAAAGAAAACGATTTTTGTCACAAAAAGTTTGCAACACAAGAAATACATCTATTAGCAAATGTATACTAAGTCAAAAATGACACCACTTCTGGATAGTTTAGTAAAATATATATATGGGCTGTCCGTCATTCTTGACTAGTTAAGTATCAAAGTTTACATGACCCACTTGGTCAATCAAGGTAGTTAAAAATTGAGAATGACTTCAAATTGGCATCAATAGGACTCGCATCATTTCTTTCTGCTCTCTGCCTCTTGCACTGTATGTAAGGCTCAAAATAATATGAGACAAATGTTATCACTTCCTCTATAATGTATGCATTAACAATAGAGGTTTCAACATATACTTTATTTTTCACTTTTTTCTTCAAATGATATAGGAATCTAATTGTAATGAAACAAAATGTATTAGAAAATAATATATAATGAAGGTAGTCATTTCACATGCATTGAAAACAAAGTGTAGAAGATATAAAATTCACCTTTCAAATAGATACATCCATCAAAATTAGACGAGAATTACAACTTTGGTCTTATATGGCAAGTAAACCAAAAGTTATTCTATGGAACTAAAAAATGATAGAGGAAATATCATTTCTAAGTTATATAAAATGATAGGAATATTTCTATCTAACTTCTCTATGTGTGATTATCTCAACATTGTTAAGCAAATATCATGAAGGAAAATGTTTAATTCCGTAATGGCATCCTATATAAAATTTCATAAGAGTTCTTTGAAAGCAATAAGAAATAGCCTTTCCATAAATATATGACAATCATGAGTCTTTAAATCAATCAATTTGCATTCTTTCATATCGACACATCTTCCAAAATTTGAGACATAACTATGAGGGAATCTCAATGATTTCAACCATTTACAAATAGTCTATCTCTGATTCATATTCAATATATAAACTGTCTTTGGTTTTGGTCCCCTACTATTTTTATCGACATCAAGTATGGGTCTTTTACAAAGAAATAGCATATCTTTTCTTACATTCAAGTTGTCTTTCATTTTTCCAGTGACATCCATCATTGTATTTATCATATTATCAAAAACATTCTCTCGATATACATCACATCGAGATTATGACGAATTAGATTGGTCTTCCAATATAGTAGATCTCAAAATATACTCTATTTAGTCCATTTATATGTACTTCCATAGCCATGTGTTGCACCATGTGGGTCTTCAATAACAAATAAAAAGTTAAGCACTCTATATCAAATTTGTTCATCAATTAATCTCAACGGATGAGCTATTCTTTTAATTCTATTCTTAATGAATTCTTCTTATTCCTTTTGAATTTATGATTTAGTGATAAAAATTATCTATGATAATCAAAATAACTTGTCTTCTTACCATGTTTTAATCTAAATGACTTTGATCTCTCTATACATATTAGACATCCTAAAATCCCAATGGTATTCCATCCCGATAACGTGCCATAAGCTGAAAAGTTATTTATGGTCCAAAGAAAAGTAGCCTTCATTACAAACATCTGATCAGTATGAACATCATATGTAGGAACACCTTCATCTCAAAGTTGTTTTAACTCTGCAATCTGCGGTTGTATATAAATATCTATTAACTTTTTAAGATTTTGTGGGTCAGACACGACCAATGTCAAAAACATATAGAGAGTTTTCATACACATACCAGGTGAAAGATTATACGGAGTTAAGATAAGTGGCTAACATGAATAATTTCTTCCTGATTTACCAAATAGAGCAAACTCATCAGCACAGAGGTCTAACTTAATGTTTTAAGTCTCTTTTGTAAACTCATGATAAATTCTATTAAAATATTGTCATGCTTCTACATCCAAAGGATGACACATTAACGCCTCTTCTGTTTCATGATTTGCATGACAAGTCATATGTTCAGCAGTAACCTTAGATGCATAACACCTTTGTAATCTAAGAATTAAAGGCAAATAAAATATTTATCTATATAGTTTATGTTGCTGATTATGATCCGACCTCTTAGTACTCTTGTTCCTACATTGGTTACAGAATTTACAAAATTCTTCATTTTCATCATCTCCCCAATATAACATACAACCATCTCTGTAAATATCAATCTTTTCCACAGGAAGACCTAAGTTTTTCACTAGCTTTTTCATACTATAAAAATTATTGGTTATGATGTGATCATGAGACAATATTTCTCCAATAACTTAAACAATATCATTGAAACAATTCTCAAAAAAATTATACTCTGCCTCAACATTTAACAATCTTGCCGTTAGTAATAACTTAGTATCGCTGTCACAACCAGCCCACAAAGGTTCATTCGTAGCTCTTAATATTTCTGAAATTGATTATATAAAAAAGTTTAATTATTCGCATTTTCATCAACACCTATTACTTCTACCTTCTCTAACAGTGATGCATAATTAGTATACATTTGTTCAAATGTTGGAGCAAAACTAGTATTTGCATGGCTCGGTTTGGAAACAAAATTCTGACCCGCTGCATCAATTACCATCCTCTGATATGGATTTAATTGATCATAATAACTCTGATCCTCTCTAATTGAAAATTGTTGTTTTATCCATATTTTTTATCAAATATGAGCGGTTCACCATAACAAGTCTAATTATAATAATTTAGGGTAAAACCAAATTTACAAATATATTCCCTAACTTTATCACACTCAAGAAATTTATCATTACGATACTTTCTATACGAACAACTTATTTCCATCTATAAACTCAACTTTACTACAAGCAAAATTCAAAAATTGTTCAAACTCAATAATAAACTCATCAGTTAAAATTCGACGTTTAGGTAAGTTCTTTTTATACATCCAATCTCTTTCGTTCTGTATTTTCTCTATTTACAAATTTAAGATTTATAAAATAATAATAAAAGATACTAAAAACAAAAGGTACTTGATTGGAAGGAAAAAAAATGACATTACAATAATGAAATATATAAACAATTATATTGATAAAATATGTGACTATGCAAGGACGATCATTTGTCACATATGGACTTATAAGCACACACATACTTAAAAAAAATACAATTGATTTTATTTTCTATTTTTTTTGCATGCCATATATACATATTAAAAATATTAAATATTAAATATTTTAAGTGCACACATGGGACTTGGGCATGGGGTTCATGATATTTATCATAACACTAAATCTCTTTTGTGATATCTCTATAAGCACTGACAATTATTTTTATATAAATCAATAGAGTTAGATGGGAAAAATTTTCAAAAATTAGGTGACATGGGAACCTCCGAAACTAGGTGACATTTGATATTGACGCCAATAAAAATAAAAAAAGTTGCATGATATGATGGTTAAATATTATTATAACATTAATTAGGATTAAAATAATTTCACAAAATATTATTATGTTATAACATTAAATATTACTATATCATTAAACAAAATATTAAACATTAAACATTAACATATTTGATCGTTAAACTAATCCTTAAACTAATATTGTAATCAAAATAACACAAAAAATACATTAAGATATTTGCATTCTTTACCACCAAAAGTCCTAAATTTTTTATCACCACCCAATAAAAATTCATATAATAAAAAGTAAAAAATAATAATAAAAAAAAACATTAACATAACCTTTTCCCTAATGGCCTTGGATATCAACTACAATAGCAAAAATGCTAAAAGCTTGAAATGATCTCCGATGACAAACCTACGGACAACATTAACATTTAAAAATAACTACCATATAAAAAAATATTAAAATTTTTAAATGAAATAAAATTAACATTCAAAAAAAAGGTTCTATGCTATGGCGGTGCGCCACCGGATCTCTAACATAGCGTGAGAGAGAGAGAGAGAGAGAGTACTTTCTTATAGCTGTAGTATTCGAGAGAGAGAGAGACACGAAGTGAAGAGAGATGGAGTGAAAAATTGAATAAGTGATGAAAGATTGGTAAATTTAAAGAAATTTACAACGAACATAGTTTTTCGTCATAGATCTACGATGAAAATACACTTCATCACAAAATTTTGCAATGAAATCGGCCTTTCATCGCAGATTTTGCGATGAAAAAGTCCATTCATCACAAATTCTGTGACAAAAAGCATCTTTATCATAGATTCTACGATGAAATCGGCCATTTTTCACAGATTCTACGACAAAGATGTCTTATTATAGAATCTATGACAAAAGAGGCCTTTTATCACCGATTCTATGACAAAGAGGCCTTTTGTCAAAAAATCTATGACAAAGAAGGCCTTTCATCACTGATTCTGGGACGAAGAAGGCCTTTTGTCACAGATTCTGCAACGAATAAGGCCTTTCGTCATAGATTTCGTGACGAAGAGGTATTTCGTTGCAAAATTTGCCACAAAAAAGGTTTTTTGTCGTAGAATTTGTGACAAATTTATCAACAAATGTTTTATTTTGCAACGAATTTTGCGCCAAAATTTAGTTCTATTCATTAAACTTTGAAATTATAGACAAACTATGATTCGTATTTAAGTTTAATGCATTCAACAACAAAATTACGAGCAAAAAGTTGTTCATTACATTGATAAAAATTTTCTTTTTAATATTTACAAAAATTTATAAGTTTGTGACTTATATAAATATATAGACATATGTTTATACGAATAAGTTTCACTATTGTAAGACAAATACTCAATTACCATTTTTTATATAAATTGAAAATGAAATGATTATTTATTGTCAAAAATGATTAGTTTGGAGCAAAACTTAATATTCACTAGGTATTGAAGATGAATGAATGAATTATTTATTGTCAAACCAATTTCGTTACTTTAAAATTGTTCATAAATAAAAACAATTGAAAAAGGTTACATTAGTGAGTATATAAAGAATTTAATCCCAAAATTTGAAATGAAATTTTAGATATCATTGAATTTAGCAACCAATTTAACAGTGACTTCTCCAATTCGTTGCGAATTAATGATGAGTTTAGCGATAAAAAAAAAGTTCATCACAAATTAGTGATGAACGATGTTTTTTATCTCAAATTTTAGCCACAAACATTAAAATTTGTCACCAATTTAATGAAAAATATTTTTCATCCCAAAATTAGCAACAAAAAATTTTTTGGTTGCTCAATTAGCGACAATTTTTTTTGTTTGTTGCAAATTTCATGACGAATATATTATTCGTGGTTGATTTAGCAACGAACATTATGTTCATTGCAGATTTTGCGATGAATAATTTTTTTTATCACCAATTAGCAACGAATTCAATAACAAAATTTTTTTCATGGCTCATGTGCCATGAATTTTGCAACGAAAGGTTTTTTTGTTGCTAATTAGAGACAAATATTTATTTGTTGCCAATTTCGAATTTCGTTGGAAAACAGAAACGAAATTATTTTTTTGTCGCTAATTTCATCGTAAAATAGTGACAAATAATCGTCACTAAATCCGTGCTTTTTTGTAATGGAATGAATCCAAACACAATGACTACACTGTCTTCCTTGAGAGTGATTTGAGATGATACATGTTTCATTTGAACCTTTCATTGTTTTAATGTCATTATACATCTTGATATCATATCTCATGCGCTTTATATGCTAATATTGATCTTGTTGTGCAAGTTATTGGTTTCCTATGTACGTACTTTATTTATGTTGAAGTCTTTATCCTAATTTTCATATAATCACGAAGTTGAGAGAGAGTCGAAGGACAGAGACTATTGAGCCAAGGTATTTAGATCTCCAATTTGTGCTTCTGACCTCTTTTGTATTATTTGTGATACGATATTGGTTATGTGTTATACTCTTGAGCTTAAAACATGTACATATGTTATTCTTTCATGTGGTATAAGCTATACCACAAGTCTAGATATTGTTCACCAAGAGAGGCCTTTTGTATAGAATGTTTATATATTTTAACATCATGAATTCGGGCAAATATACCATAATCGAATGCTAATTATAGTGATGAAATCAAATATCACTCCTACGAGAATATTTTATATTATCAAGTATAAATTAACCTATCTAAGTTGGACAAACCAAATCACAATTATAAGAATATTAAAAATTATGAAAATATTAAAAGATTAAAATCTATGAATAAAAAAATCCTAAAATATCAATTTTATCTATTTATAATCTTTTACATAATCAAAAGTTTTTAAATTCCTTAAGTTTATTGACTAAAAAGTTGTTATTGATGATTGCCCTAAAATTAGATTTTACCTAATGGTTATGCAATAAAATTCTTAATTCAACTAATCAAAATCCAATAGTCATGCAATTTTGATTAAATCATATTACATTAAGTTCTGTGGAAAAACTATAATCTAAGGTTTCCCCTGAATTTCCACATACGAAATTAATTTTCGGTCAATCTTATAATTTTATATGGATTTTATTGTTACGAACTAATATCTGATAATTATATTAGTTATGCATGCAATCAATCTCAAATCATACAAAACATAGGCCTAAATATTTTGAAATATCATGATCAATAATAAAATCTTATCAATCAATAATCATATCAATAAAACTTAATAAAAAGAAATAAATTCAAAACATGTAATTAATTAAAAAAAATCCATCGAGTTCTAGGAGCAAAAACAATTACCTAGACATTTTTAAAATAATAATAATAAAAAAAAAAACATTACAACATTTTTTGCACAAGAAAAAAGTAGAAATCACGTGCTCTGATGGTGGCTATTAGGGTTCATGAAAAGAAAGATATGTGAAAGATGATGATGATTTTTTTTCACCCTAGAATGTCTCTTATTTATAGGATTAAAACCCCTAAATCAATAAGGTGTTTTGAGCTTTTACGAAACTTAGTTTTTCACTTTGACTTAAAAACTTACTTTTGTTGTGATTTAGAAACTTCCTTCTTATTCTTGATTTTGAAAACTCTTGGACTTATCAGCAATTTCATTCTAAAATTCACTCATTGGATATCTTCAATTAGATTCCTTATACAACAGGGCTTTGACTTTCTTGAATTTCAGTACTGTAGTAATTTCTACCCAATTTTCAAATATGCTATTACCTGAATTAGCCTCTGGACTCTTCACAAGATTTGTAGACCTCGAAGTCTAGTTTCCAACACAATCAGAATTAACTCAATCGGATATCGAAATAGAGAGATAAATCCAAAATACTGACAACTGCTTGTCAAGTCCGAGTTTCCATAAATGAGCCCAATATTTCCTAAATTAATATTTATGAATTTAATGAATGTAATATGATGAAATAAGATTTAAAACATTCCTAAAATTTATAAATAAGGGCTAAAATAATATAATTCAGATGTATAAAATTATTGCTATCAAATAACTTTACACTTGAATATTTGTTTGTCCATAAGCAAGACATAACAAAAGCAATTTTCTTCCAAAATCAATTCAACTTTCCTAAATCCCTAACAATTTGTATGACAAGTTCAAACTGAAATTACAATTAAGACAACAAATATTTCATAGTATTTAGTACTATAACAACTATTGCATCTCTTATAGTCTCTTTGAAATCCAGAACAATGCAAAATTCAGCCACCCTCACAATGGATTCACTCAATGCATTCAATTTTATAGAAGATGTATGTATATCACTCAAATTAACACAATGGGATGACATTAGTATAGGTTTGTTAATATATCAAATCTCTACCATTCAAATATATAAAATCCATGCACTAATGAAAATATATTTTATTTGGTTGTAACTAGACTTGGGTTAGGGGCAGGATAAGTAGGTAAAAAATGTTAGGTTAAAATAATTCACTAAAAATACTTAAACATCAAGATATAACATTCTTCACGGCTCTAAGATAAAAAAAATGCAAACATTAACAACTTCTAATTCCGAAATATGTAATAGCATTCTAACTCCAAATATGAAATATAATATATTATTCCTTGAAAGCAAAGAATAAGAACTCTAACTAAAGAATGAACAATTTTTAAGAACGAAAGATGCATTTTCTCAATTTTTTCTTTTCTTTTTTTCTCTTTCTTTTTTCACTTTTTTATTTTTATTTTTTTTGCTGTTCGCTTATTTTTTTTTTTCCTTTTTTTTTTTGTAACTCAACATGATAATTCTCTTCTTTCCTGCTACACTGAGCCAATTTAATATACTATAAAAAAAACTCCAATATATATAAAAAATAATGCCTAAAAACATAATGTCATGCTATCCATTGTAAGTAAATTAGTGAATTCGGGTTCAAAATTGTGAGTTAGAAAAAACAAGTCATAGGAGAAAATTACGTGAGTAATTCATATAAAAGGTTAAGATTTAAATAAGTTAACTAGGGGACATAAAAAATTAGGAATAGTATTTTTTCAAAAGTTAAAAGAATGTAAATCTAAATGCCTTAATCATCGTTGTGTATAAAAATAAAAAATGTGTTCGCGATATGCATAACAAATCAAGTTTTAGAATGATCATTCCATGTGTGATATATACTTAACAGAAAAAATGAGAGTACAAAATTGTTCTTTAAGGCTCAATTCCTCACTTAGGTAAATTTTCATATAAAATTTTACATATATATCTTTCAAATCAATCATAAAAAAGATGAATAATTAATCATGTACCAAATAACTACTAATACCAATTATCTTTCATATAACCTGACTCAAATTAAGTAATATACAAGAACTAGAAAATTCGAGAAAATTTAACTGGCATGGAAAAAAATTTAGCAAAACCTTAAAAAAAATTTCCTTTTAAAAATTTTTTAAATTTTTTTCTTTTTTCAAAAATTTTGTTAAAAAGAAACAAAAATCAAATGCTCCTCCCAACACTAAAACTAAGCATTGTTCACAATGTGCAAGAAAAATAAAAATAATAAAGTAATAGAAAATAGAAAACTCTTAATAAATCCGATGAACCTGTAGCCTCCTCTTCAACAGCAACTTCTTTTTCTCTCGTGCAAAGGGTTTCTTATGCCCATGAATCTTTGAAGAAAATGGCTAACCCTTCCTCATATATCTTCACACAATGCCCATTCATGCCATCATGCCATGCCTTTGTCTTATTTATAAATACTCATATACTCTTGCAAGCTCTGTATTTGTGCAGGAGAGATATGAAATTCACCTAAATTTGCATCTAAAATGACATATGCATCAACATGTTCATTATCCAGAAAGTCATGATCGACACGCAACAAATTAGTAATGTAATTTTCAATAGGATCACTAGAGTAAAAAAAATTAAAATCATGTTCAGCAATCCTCTTAATGTAATTAATTCTAAAGACTTCTTGTTTATTAAAATTTTTTATGAGTAAAAGACATTAAACTCAAAATTTTCATTATTAATTCTCGAAATTAATTTTCCAACATAAATATTAATCAAAGCTTGTGCAGTGGTGAGAAAA
Organism: Dillenia turbinata; assembly: GCA_037126225.1. Lineage (NCBI taxonomy): Eukaryota > Viridiplantae > Streptophyta > Magnoliopsida > Dilleniales > Dilleniaceae > Dillenia > Dillenia turbinata. Next base: position 790,204 of record JBAMMX010000028.1, on the reverse strand, counting down.
GGTTAGCCTAGAATCAATGAAGTACTCTCATCATCATCCATATCCAAATGACAAAATTGATAGGAAAAATAAATTTATCAATTTTAACAAGTATATTCTCAATAATGCCTCTCGAACACTTTATTCTTCTATAAATCAATTGCAATGAAATATTAGTTGGTCTACATTCCCTTTAATCCTAACTTCAAGAATACAAAACATGGCATGAGATTAACATCATCACCTAGATCACGTAAAACATCAGAAAAATCAGTAGAAATTATGGTGTAAGGGATAGAAAAATTCCCTGGATTCTTAAGATTTGGTGGTAACTTCTTTTGTAGAATCGTGAACACTCCTCCGTAAGCTTGACCATTGAAATATCATCTAACTTCCTCTTGTTGTGATCATGTCATTGAGGAATTTTTCATAACTTGGGATCTACTTGATAGCATTCAAAAGATGAATATTAATGTGCAATTTTTTAAAAACTTCTAAAAATTTTTCAAACTATTTTTCTGTATTAGCACGTAAAAGAAATTTAGAAAAATAACATGGGGCTTATATTCACTCAAAGGTAAAGTATTTCCCTATTTTGAATCCGATGCATTGAATTTCTCATTTATAGGGTGTTTGATCTCTTTCTCGGCCTCTTGTTCAGTCTCGTGGTCTATGGACTGAATCGACACCTCCTATAATTGAGTCCCGCTCCCTGATGAAATTATCTTGGCCTACTTTCTAGGGTTCTTCTCAGCATCACTTGGTAGTCTACATGGCACACAAGAATGAAAGTTGTAGTCAATTGATCAATTTTATTTTCAAACTTCTCAAACTTTTTATTTATTGTTGTTGCCAAACGTTCAATTGTGATCTCCTATGTTGCCTTATTCTCCCTAGGTTGTAGATTTCTTGAGTTAAAGTCTGGTGGATTATTTGGTCTTGGTGCTCCTTGACTCCATGAAAAGTTAGGATAATTTCTTTATCTAGGATTGTACATATTGGAGTAAGGATTGTTCTGGGGTGGCTTGCTAAAGTTAGACACAAAGTGTGCTTGCTGTACCTGCGGACACTCAAAAACTATATGAGTAGAATCTCTACATGAATCACAAGATAAAACTTGGATAGTCACAATATTAAGTTGATTAGTTTCCATCGCATTAACCAGGGAGTTAATTTTTACATTAAGTGTTGTAAAACTATCGACCTTATACGCACCAGCTTTTGAGCTAGGAATTTCACATTCACTAGATCAATCATACTAATTAGAAGCTGTATTATCAATTAATCCACATACTTCATTGTAAGATTTACTCATGAAAGCACCCCAACTGCAGCATCGATGGTAATTTTAACAAAATTTAAAAGAACTCCATAAAAAGTTTGCAAAATCAACCAATCAGATATACTATGTGTAGGTATCTTCTAATCAAATCCTTATAATGCTCCCAAGTATTATACAAAAATTCACCCTCAAATTACTTAAAACTAGTAATATTATTACGTAGTTTAACTGTCTCACCACGTGGAAAATACTTAACTCGGAATGTTAAAAATAAAACTCCTAATTCATAAAATAATTAGCAGGGACTGAATTAGCTTTGGCTTTCCCTTAAGAGAGAAAGGAAACAAACGTAATCATGTTGCATCAGGGTTTACTCCGTTCAACTTGATTGTGTCACAGATCTCCAGAAAATTTTTCAAATGGTTATTTAGATCTTTAAAGATTTCTCCTCCTAACTAATCTGCTTGTACCATGCCAAAAAGACTTGATTTAAGTTTGAAATTGTTTGCTTCCATGGAAGTTCGTGTGATGCTAATTTGTACGTCTTGAAATCTAGGCATCAAGAACTCTCTCATAACTCTATTTTCCTAAGCCATTACTTCTTCATGTTCCTAGGCTTCCCTAACTTGTTTATAAATGGTTTTCAGAGTTTTCTCTATCTCGAGATCAAATTCAACTAGATTAAGAATTTTCGATTACAACATATATTGTACCGACCTAAAAGTAGCACAAAATTACAAAATAATTTGCAAAAGCCATTCAAAGAAGTCTAGATCACCTATATAAAAGTAGAAATTATGAAAAAAAAAAAACAGCAAAAAAAGCACAAAAGACACCCAAATAAAAAATCAAAAAACCCAAAAAATAAAGAAAAAATAAAAAAATAGAAAAATCTATGAGAACGATAGAATTTGGCCAAGATAGAGGGGTGCCCATGGCTATGCCATGGGTTTTGATAAGCAAGACAAAATACTTTGGAACAAGTGATCGCTTAGTCTAAAATCCTAAAAGTTGTTTCAAATAGCAGTTTGCCCTAAAAATTTTCAGATCGAATCTAATTACCCTAAAAAACTATATAACCTATTTAATATGAGACAGAAATAAATAAAAAATATAAAAAATAACATTTAATGTCAAACAAGATTATTCTAATTAATATACAAAGATTTCCCCGATAACAATGCCAAAATCTTGTTACGGGATTTTAACACCACGGATTTGGGCAATTATATTCTAATCGAATATTGTGTATAGCGATGAAATCAATTATCATTCTCACGAGTATATTTTTTATTATCAAGTATGAATTAATCTATTTAAGTTGGACAAATCAACTTACAATTACAAAAATATTAAAAGATTAAAATCTGTGAATAAAAAGCCATAGGACATCAATTCAATCTATTTTTAATCTTTTACATAATCGAATCTTGTCAAATCTCTTAAGTTTACTGACTAAAAAATTATTGTTAATGATGACTGATTTTTTAAAATTAGATTTTACTCAAAAGTCATGTAATGAAATCCCTAATTCGACTAATCAAAACCCAATGATCATGTAATTTTGAATAAATTGGATTGCATTAAGTTTCATGAAAAAACTATAATTTAGGGTTTCCTCTAAATTCCCACATGAAATTAATTTTCATTCGATTTCATAATTTCATGTAAATTTTATTATTATAGACTAATATCATGCATTTATATTGGTGATGCATACAATCAATCTCAAATCATACAAAGACATAGCCCTAAATGTTTTGAAATATTACGATCAGGATTAAAATCTTATCAATCAATAATCATACTAATAAAAGTTAAGAGAAAGAAATAAATTCAATTCATGTAATTAATTAAAAACAAAATCCATCAAGTTCTAGGAACAAAAATAATTAGCTAGAGATTTTAAAGAGAAACAAGAAAATAAAAGAAAATAATAAAACCCTTTTTGCATAAGAAGAAGATGGAAATCACATCTTTTGATGGTGGCTATTAGGATTCACGAAAAGAAAGATGTGTGAAAGATGATAATAATCTTTTTCACCCTAACATGTCTCTTATTTATAGGATTAAAACCCCAAATCAACAGGAAGTCTTAAGCTTTTAAGAAACTTAGTTTTCATTTTGATTTAGAAACTTAATTTTGTTGTGATGATAAAATTCTTTTGCTTTCCTAAAATTTGGAAAATTCATCCTTATCCTTGATTTTGAAAACTTTTAAACTTATCAGCAATTTGACCTTGAAAATCACTTATTGGATATCTTCAATTAGATTCCTTAGGACTTCACTTTCTTAAATTTCAACATTGCATTAATTTCTACCCAATTTTTGAATATGCTCTTGCTTGAATTAGCCTCTAGACTCTTCACAAGATTTGTAGTCTTGAAGTCTAGTTTCCAACACATTAAGAATCAGCTAAATCAGATATCGGAGTAGAGAGATAAGTTTAAAATACTGACAGTTACTTATCCAGTTTGAATTTTCTTAATTAAGCCCAATATTTTCTAAATTAATATCCATGAATTTAATTAGTATAATATCATGAAATAAGATTTAAAATATTATAAAATTCATAAATAAGGACTAAAATATTATAATTTAAGTATATAAAATTATTACTATCACCTTAATAAGCTTAAAAAATAATCCTTGCCCTAGGATTCTGGTACCATCTTTAATGATCCTAGCCTTGTCATCGATATAGAACTCCCCTTCTGGTTTGTCCTTAACCTATGTGGGATGAGTCTTTGAAGGGACAAGACAAGCCAATCACTTATATTTTAAATGGGACAATAAAAATCCCAACCCATCTTATCCCTCCAAGGGACAAAGTATAGATAGGCTGATCCTTCAATAAAAAAGAAAAAGCAATTCCAAAGAAAGGAATACTAGAGAAAGGGAAAAGAGAGAACTGCTTTAGGCTATGTGAGAGATAAACTAGACAAGAGAACAAGAATAGAGAGGAGAGAAAGAATATTTTTGCCATAAATGCATTACAAATGTGCTTTAGGCTGTGTGAGAAAGAATATTTTTCCTCATTTACTTGCGGCACCAAGTGATCAACAAGCTTAACAAAATTTTGACCATAAATCCATTACAAACTATGACTAGTTTTCTTTAAAGATTTCATTCACAAATGCATCTCAAATCTGTCACTAATTGATAAAAAATATTTTCTATTACAAGTTACAAATCCATCACTACTTTCACAAAAATATTTTCTTACTTTTCCAAGACGAGAGAGAAAGAAAAGGAGATCGAGAAGAGAGAGAGAGAGAGAGTGCTTACTGGAGTCATCATTGACTGTAGTGGTCAGATTGTAGTTTGACATAAAACAGATAGAAAAGCAAAAATCCAATAGTGAGAGAGAGTAAGAAAGAGAGAAAGGGGATCAGGAGAGAGAGAGAGAGCGAGGGAGAGAGAGAGAGAGAGATAGCGAGCTTATTATAGTCATTACCAATTGTGGTGGTTGGATCGTAGTCGAAGATGTAAGAGAGAAAAAGATGCAAAAATCATAAAGGAAAAAGGATAGAGAACATTTACTGTATCAAATATCTGATCGATCAAAAACCCTAGAGGAGAAGAGAGAGAAGGAGAGAAGTGAAGTATAATGATCGTACATCAAATTGGGAGGCTCAATGTTAGGTGGAAGCTCAATCAAAATCCAAGTGGTTTCTACAATTAATATGAGCTTCTCAAAGTATGCATACGCAAATGTCACCTTTTCCAATTCGGGCACATACAAACTCTAAAAAAAAATACATATATTCTAATCCTCGACAATAATGCTAAAATTTGATATGCTATTTTTAGTGAGTAGGGTTATCAATCACACGAGTATTAGTCAATTTTACCATTTCACTTGATTTTATCTAATTAACTAAGATGGCATAACCAATTTTTGATCCCAAAGCTAATAAAACAACCCATAAAAAATAAATAATAAATAAATTACATCTAACTAAATATCAACCCTGAATTAATTTCTAACCTAAATAATAGATAAGAAAAAATAAAATCTAAAATTACTAACCCTAAAATTTAAATAAGATACTAAATAATACAAACTCCAAATTAGCTATAAAAATAATATTTATGAATTTTGTTTAATTTTCTAAAATTGAATGCAATTATGAAATTAAAATTCTAAATAATAAATAAAAATATAAAAACTAAAAATAAAATACTTAATAATACTGAAAATAGATATCAAATAAATAAATCATAGTAAAATATGTAAATAAAAAAAAAAAAAAACCCAAACATTTTCTAAGGTTTTAGGACCAGAATTGAAACTAGAAAGCAAAACGTGCAAAAAGAGATGGAATTCACAAAGAGGAAATTACTTGTCCACTACTTAAACCATGGGTTCAGCATATATTTTACTCCTTGAATTTCAAGCTCCCACACATGAGGATTTAATTTTCAAAGTGTATAATCAAATGATCCCTCTATTAGTGACGGTGTCATATTGATCATTAAAAATTGAGTTAGATTGATGTAAATCCTGATGTGGAACAAAATTTACTGATTTGGCATCTCATCTAGCAAGAGTTGCTAATATGGCAAGTACCATACCGGTAAATATAACAATTACTCATGCTATATCATAGGATAATAAATATAACAATTACTCATGCTATATCAGTTGACTTGCCAAACACATAGGACAGAAAAATGCAGTGCGGCAATTGCCACATAGCAAATACAACATTCACCCACGCCATGTCAAAAAATTCCAGAGATAACATCCATGTGGCACAAAATTGTTAAAGTGGCATCTGCTACGTCAGTCTAGGGTAAAACCCATTCTCTTTCTTCTCTCTCTCCTCTTTCTCCTCTCCTCTCGCATGTTGTAGCAGCCATTCTTTTGCAACCGCGAATGTTGTAGCGTGAATCTCCTCTCTGTCCTCTTTCATCTGCTCTCCTCTCTCTCCTCACACGCCCTCTCTCTCTCTCTCTCTCTCCTATTCTTTCGTTCTTTTCTGTATTTTATTCCTGTACAAACAGAAACTAATGATATTCATACAAACCATAAAACAAAATTCACAAGTAGAAACTCTCGGATCGAGATTGGATTAGGATCACTTATCTCTTTTCGACGATGGACATTTTAGACTGAGGAAGTGTCACAAAATTGGATATCAAGAGCTCTCAAGCTACACACCAGTTGAGGATATAGGCAAGAGGACCGTGCGACTTACGAGAATATCAAGAGCTCTCGAGCTACACACCAATTGATGATATATAGCAACTCATCATCAAATTGGTGAAAAGGACATCGTATCTCGCTATACCCTAGACTTCTTTTACTCGACGTAGTCAACGTATCTTTTATCCCTCAAAATAATGCAAAAGCATACTTGACTCAAATCCAACCATTTATTCACAATTATGTCTCCCAACACTAAGTCACAGACATAATTGGTCGACCTGTGAATATAGAGTAACGTGTCATTCAAAGATAGTCTTTTTTCATACTACTAACTTTCAGTTTTATCTTAACTATTTTTCTAAACACGTACCATCAAACCGAATCATTCATAATTTCTTGGTGACATACTAAAATAGCAACATGAAAATAAAATTTCAAAAGATAGACGAAAGTCCTAAGGGTATAAATTGAGATTGAATATAAATCTCTGAGTCTCATACAATGATATGGGCACAGTGAGATAAAGAGAGATGGACCATCTCATTAATCATATGGTCACATAAGTACACGTGGTATGAAATACGTGTTACCATACTTTTCTTTCAATTTGAAAACGTATGTCTTCTTTTCTAAAATAACACATCGTACAAGTTTTAGTCCAAGTGTACATAATACTTAACTTGAGTTTTCCTTCTTATAAGTCTTCCAAAATCTCACAACGTCAAGAAAAACTCATATCTGACTATTCAATAAGTTTAATGAATTGTGGAGAATTCATTTCGATTACCGTATGTGTATTATATTTAAAAAAGTAATCTCATCTTAGTACTAACTAAGGTGTCTTATATGTGTGTTAATCTATCACAAATTAATATGCCTCATTTCTATATATCACACAGACATTAGAGGTGATTGCTCGTGTGATAGAGCCAATCTCAAAACTTACCTGACATACTTTCAATTCCAAACACAAAAATTTTGTATACAAAAACAAAATTCAATTATCAATGAATATGAGCATCACAACATATATACTTTCTGTATATAATCACAATCACTATCACAGTAACAAATATTGTCACAATCTATGCAATCCATATCATCTAACATGTCTTACAAATATGTCTTTAGGTATTGGCTTTCGTAAAAGGACAAACCACTACCAAATGCATAGATACATATCTCAATGTCATTTCCCTCTTTTCAATCATGTCTCAGACAAAATTGATCTTTGTGTCTGTATTTGGTTTTGCCATTATATTTGAAGTCTCTTCTATAAGTAATAGTTAACCGATTGTCATAATGAATCGTCAAGCTCCCACTGAGTTGCTTACTACTCCCAAATATTGCAACATCCACTTAATCAAACTTATTTTTTGAACTGCGAAAACATTGACCACAAATTCTATTTCTATCATAGAAAGTGATGCACAAGGTTTTTTCTTACTACTTCATAAGATGACACCATCATTGAGTAAGAAAACATAACCAGAGGTAGATTGTCAAATATCCAAATTACCTCCCCAATCAACATTCATGTGTCCTTTTAATACTATATCCTTTCCTTAATAATGAAGGAAATAATTTACAGTTCTGTTCAGGTATCCCAACATCCTTTTCATAATATTCCAATCACTCTTCCTAAATTGGATAGATGTCTGTCGATCAAACCCCATAACATCACAAATATCGGAACGAGTACATATCATAGCATACTACAAGTTCCCAACTGTACTAGAATACGGTGTTCCGGACACTTCATCTATTCATTAGGAGTTCTAGGGCATATGTCATCTCTTTAAATTATGACCTATAGTCACAAGAGTATCAGCACGTTTGTAATTTTTTAAACTGAATCGTTCTTGAGTCTTTATAATATAAAACTTTTGAGATAACTCCAGTAATCTCCTGGAATGATTTCTCTGGGATGCAATTCTCAATCTGTCTCACCCATATCCTTCATCTTAAAAAAATAAATGAAGAATAACCATTTCAAATTCTGAAGTACATACTTCTTAACATTCATGGATAACAATGTGTTCTTAACATATAATGATATAATTACAAACTTGTCATTTGACTTTTCAAATAGAAATAATGGTTTTTGTCTATTATGACAAAATCATAAGAGATCATATATCTGTGAAATCTTAAATACAATTATTTCAAAAACTGCTTAAACCCATAAATTGGTCTATTCAATTTACTAACCCTATCTTCCTGACCTTTAATGGCAAAAACCCTTTAGTTGTACCATACAAATATTTTCCTTAAGTTCACCACTGAGGAAGGTAGTTTTCATATCTATCTGACGTAATTTCAAATCCAAATTGGCTACTATTGCTAACTACACGTGAATATAAATAAATCTACTGCCGAAAAAAGGTGTCCTCACGATCAACACTCTTTTAATAAGTGTAACATTTTGCTACTATTTGAGTCTTTTACCTCTCAATAGCTCTATCTGCCCTATACTTGATTTTAAGAACCCAGTTGTTTTCAATAATCTTGAGCCCTAATAGAAGTTCAACCAATTCTGAAACATGGTTGGATTTCATTGACTCTCGTTCTTTCTTCCACTGCCTTTTCCATTCACCCTTGGTGGGATAAAATAAGGTCTCATATACATTCTGAAACTTTTCTTTATCTTCTGAAAAAACAACAAATACGTGTCCTTCAATTTCTAAGTGATATTTGGGCATGGTTTTCCTAGCACTTTTCTGAATCTGTAACTCAGTTGGATCGGTAGAATTTAAATCCCTCCCACTGAGATCAGCACTGTTCGAACAATCTGCAATGACAAAACTATCAAATTCAAATAACAGTTCTATGTCTTTTACGTCACCTCTGCTAGGAAAATCACTCTTTAGAAATGTGACATCTGTGATCTAATCTTTATTGTAGTACCATCCTTTTATTTACAAATGAATAATTAACTTTTAGACTAGTTGAAATATCCTATAAATATACTCTTACTTCCATGGAGACCTAATTTTCCAAACTTATTGGAAAAATCTCGAATACAAACTATCAATCCCTAAGGTTTGAAGTCACTGAGATACGACTATCTACCAGTCCAAAGTCTGTATCATGTCGTTGGTACCAACTCTAAAGGCACTTTGCTCAAAATATATAGGCCGCAGTTAACAAGACATCTCCCAAAAAGAAATCGGTAAGTTAATCTGCGCCATCATGGATCTTGTCATATCCAACAATATCTTATTTCTTCTCATTATAACACCACTCTGCTGAGATGTTTTATGAATGGTCAAATGTCGGATTATGTCTCTTTCATTACTTAGATCTTTAAATTGATCCGATAGATATTCACGCTATCTATCCATTTGGTTGTCTATCTCGCTCATATAATGTCTAAAGCATTCAAGTGCTTCAGACTTATTAGAAATCAAATAGATATAGTCAAATACGTAAAATCATCAATAAACGTAATGAAATATGAAGTTCATGTCTAGCCTTCACATTTATTGGATTATGAATATCTCAATAGATTATACACAATAAAAATTAAGTCCATATGCCTTTTCTAAATGGTTTTCTTGTTATTTTGCTAACAAAATAACATTTACACGTTGGTAGATCAAATTTTGTGAGTAAACCTAATGGTTCTACTCTCACTAGTTGACTCATCCTGTCTTGCCTTAATGTGACCAAATCTATCATTTCATGTCATATTGTCAATATTTGCAAAATGATAAAACCATTTATAAGTTGTCCAGAACCAATACACATATCATTCAAATACAAATCAACTCTATATCTCTGAAAGTTCAAAATATAGACAAAATTTCAAAAGAACAAGAATAGATAAGTTCTATCAAATTTCTGGTATGCAGAGAATATCATGCAGAATGAGAGTTCTCCCATTTTGTAACTCTAATTTATAAGTGTCAACTCATCTAACGTACATTTTGCATTGTTCTCCACATTGATCTATCTCCTACCAAAAGACATTCGATGAAAATTCACAAATGTCTCTCAATTTGCTCTTATATCTAGGGTTATTTTTTGTAATTCGTCACCAATCTCCTTTCCTTCTCTTACTTTTGTTACAGTTCCTCTCACTTTTGTTACAGTTCCTCTCACCCTTAGAACCCAAAGTTCTCTTGGAACTATATTCTACAACAAAAACATTAGTTACGGATCTTACAGTACCAAGCCATTCATCCTCTAGCTCAACATGGAGAGCAACGTCTAAGAAAGTCTTCACACTGTCATTATGAATCGAACTAACTTTTAGTTACTTTTACTTGACATGAAGGAATCGGTTCAAGGTTTAAACTTTTTGTTTATTGGAGAGGACATGACCATCTGACTCCCACTCCCCAATCATATTAGACATGACCCTTAAAACACCATTTGATACTGTGATTACTTCACCTTTCATAGGTATCAAATTTTATGGTCAATTGTCTAAAATGAATCACTGATACCTTTATATTTCTCTACAAGGTACATCCAAATATTATGAGCAGTCACATATTACTCATACTCAGGTATCATGTTTTCAATCAAAAAGCTAACTAGGATCTCTTGAGTAGTAAAATCTATCATTTTCTACATCTGATTAGCATCTTGTTCTCTCCCTTACAAGACAGCATTGCCTATTCCAGGATGCTACACAACATATCTGATGTCTTACAAGGCATCTAATTCTCTTAGCACATTTCATATTTTATGGCGTCATATCTCATGATCGTCGCTATCTAAATCGTCACTTTTATTCAAATCCCTAATAATAGACTTCAATACTTGGTTTGAGTTTTCTAAGAGGGTAGTCATATATACTAATTTTCATATCATACACGTAATTTTGTACTTCAAGATTAACATCCGTGATAGGTCAACATTAGATATAGAATCAAAAGTTTACTAGATTTTCAATCATTATCTATGGTTCTAATGTATCGCTATTATAAATTTAATTTAATGTTACAAAATTCTATAAGTTTTAAATGAGAATTAATCAAATTCTCATAACCTAAAACCTCCCACTTAAATACATAGAGTATTTAAATAATATTATAATTTTAGATAAAAATTACTCAAATTCTACTAATTCAAAATTTTCAATTTAAATACACAAACTATTTAAATAATTTTAATTTTAAATGAAAATTATGTAAATTCTACCAAGCCAAAATTTCTTTTAAGGGGCCCTAGTTTTCTTTTGCATGCATAATCATATGAAAAATATCAAATATTTTCAATCATATTCTCAATAGAAATTTTATAAAAAAAAAAATTAAGAGTTTCTGATATATGATTATGTTTCGAATAACCAACTATAGTGTACAAAAGAAAACAAGCAAATTTATGATTTCAATTCACAATACATACACTCGAATACACATTCACCATCTTCTTAGATTGTCTATCCCTAGGAGAAAAATTTTCTTATAGCACATGGGTTAGTGCTATATATATCTTGAGATGACTTTACTTCATTTGGGTCTCTAAATTCTTAACCCTCCATATTTTTATTAATATGAGTTTTGCATTGTCAAGAATCATATTTTCTCTCTCGACAATCATCTCATCAATCATGTTGTCTTAATTAAGAGTTAGAGTGTTTCTTAAAATATATATGTCATCCTCTAAAAAAGAATGACCTAATCTAAGAAGTTCCAGATCTCCAAAGGACCAGATAAATTATGACTTGGTTCTATCAAAATTTTATCAAACTTCTCATATACTCTGAACTTCTTAATATTTTAACTCTCCTCCCGAAAACTTCAATATTCTGCCTAAAATATCACAATTACTTTCGAAAATGGGTATAATATTAGATTAGACACTAAGTCAACCATAATATTATAATAAATTTTAAAATTATTTATTTTAAATAATATGCTTATTTTTCAAACAATTTTATGTTGAAAAAATAAAATTTTCACATATAAAAGAAGAGTATAAAATCAAAACGAGTGTAAACAATTTGTACTCAGATAACCAAAATTAAGAAAAGTAATTTTCTAGACCAATAAAAAATTTTCAAAATTTTTTGGACCGAAAAACAATTTTTTATAACATTTTTAATAATATATTGATTATAAATCAATAAATAATTATTTTTCAATTCCGGAAAATAAATTATAATTTACAATTTTCTAGACTAAAATATATTTTCTTGTAATTTTCTAAATGCTTATCGATTTAATAATTAATAAAAAATATTTTACAACTCTAATAAATAAATTTTAAATTACAGAAAAATCAATAAAAATTTTGATAGAAAACAGCGGTTCACATGCCTTCACACACCATTAGGGATGGCAGTGCAAAAAAAAAAAAAAAAAAGCAGCCATGCTCACACGCCACCCCCGGCTCGTGAGGCTCAAGCGCCGCCTTCCCGGTGGCGGATGGTCCTGTAATTTTGATTACCCCCCTCCCATTTTCAATATTTTTGAATTTAATGGTGATTTCGGATTTTATATTGGACATATCCAGCATGGTGTTTGGGCTTCATGCACCCTTACTAAGAGTGGGATAGGCATTCATGTACTGTTCATTGTCTTCATTTTTCTGGGTTACGATCCAAATTTTGAATGATCATATCTCTCTCAATTCTTAATCATTTTTTGTGATCTTTATATGGTCAAAAAATATTTTTTAAGATTAATCTAATTATATAAATTTCATGCCGTGAAATATAGTATCTTAGGAGTTATAAGTACATTAAGTTTCAGTTAGGGTTTATTATATATCTTAATGTACTGATTGGATGTATGCCAAATTTTACAAATTTGATTATATCATAAGTATGTTATGATATAAAATTGAGAGCATTTCGATAAACCAATTTCAAGTTATATTGATGAACCTTGAAAATAATTCTAAATATTTTTTATTTTCAATACCCAACGAAGGGATAGGAAACACCTCAAATGGCTCTGATGCCAATGATGATATTCGTACAAAATATCAAACAAAATTCACAAGTGAAAATTTTCGAATTGAAATTGAGTTAGAATCACTTATCTCTTTCTGATGATGAGTATTTTAGGTCGAGAAAGTGTCACAAAATTGAATATGTTCTATTATTCACAATTCAAATATCTCAATAAACAAAATAATCAAATTATCAAAACTCTCTTCGTATATTTTAGAATGTTATAAAATTATCTCTTCTCCTCTCTGAAGAGATGCATTTTTTTTATGCTCTCAACAAATGTATCTACTTTCATCTTTTCACACTCACGTGTAATATCCAAAAACAGTGCGAGTTATTTTTTTTTCTTTTTGAATAGTGAGAGTAAAAGGGAGTTTAGGAGAGAGATGGAGAGTTGAGGGTGAGAGGTGGTTTCTCCGATAACAACCTCTCACATTTAAATTCAAAACACAAGAGGGTCGGGTCTTCCCTCATGCGCTGACCCGCCCCATACGCTAACAGAAACAATTGTTTGTCCACATGCATATATTTCATCCTCTACACAATATCAACAATGTCTCCCTCAATCCATCTCCGATTTGAATTCTCTCACAGAAACACATAAAACAGAGCCCTAATTTTCTCTCTTTTCCATGTCATTCCTCGAGGTTTGTTTTGTTCTATACTCCCTCCCTCCTTGCCTCCCTTGCTCCCTCTCTCTCTCTCTCTCTCTCTCTCCCCTGATCAATTAATTCAATACAAAATTATAAATTTGCTGAATCTTTGGCTGCTGATGTTTGTTGAAACGCTTTCGAAATAGCACTCATCCCTTAGGTTTTTCATTTTTCTTCAAATTAAAATATCGGTTCTCAATTTCAACAAATTTGCTTATCTGGGCAATGATTCATTTCTTGAAAAATTAAAATATGGGTTTTTTTTTTTAAAAAAAAAAAAAATTGGGATCAAAATTAGATACCCTCTTACAGAGCTTCACAAATTCAATGTCAAAGTGCAAAAATTCCTAAAAACTGATGGGAATCTCTTTTCTGCAGCCAAAGCTTTTGCCACTGACGTAATTCTCGCCACTGGCTTCGTCCATATGCTCACCGATAGCTCCGAGGCATTGACTGACTCGTGCTTGCATGCAAGGCCATGGCAAAAATTCCCATTCGCAGGTTTCTTTACCATGATGGCTTCATTAGCATGTTGCAACAGCCATTCTTTTGCAACTGGGAATCTCCTCTCTCTCCTTGCTGCAGTCCGGCGGCAACTGCGGCAACCATGGTGGCTGTAGCACAAGAGAGGAGAGGAGAGGAGAGAGAGGAGAGAGAGAAGAGAGAGAAAATGAGTTTTGCTTAGGCTAACGTGGCAGATGTCATTTCAGCAATTCTGTCCCACATGGTGAATATTGTATTTGCTGTGCCACACAGCATTTTCTATGTTATGTGTATGCCAACTCAGCAAATTTGCTGACATGGCATGGGTAACTGTCATATTTATTGGGGTCACACCTGCTATGCCAGCAACTCTAGCTAGATGAGTACCAAATCAACAATTTTTGTTTTATGTCAAGATTCATACCAATCCACATTAGCTTTTAATGGCCAGTGTGACACTGCCACCAATAGAGGGACCATTTCGCTATACATTTTGAAGTTTAAATCCTCATGTGTGATAGTTTGAAGTTCAGGGACTAAAATGTGCGGGGATATCATAATTTAAGGACCGGACAAGTAATTTCTTCAATTCACAAATGCAGAGGACAGATAAATCAAGGATTCAGTGGCAATGGTTGACTGTTGGAGCTGAAAGAGAACGGCGACTGGATTCCCAAATGGCAACAGTAGCAGTGAAAACTGACTGGAATAGGAAGCAAACAGGTGAAGATAGCGGAGAAAACGAAGGCAACTGATAAGGGGCGGGGGAGAAGCCAATGATGGGAATCAATGATGGTGGACTCGAATGAAGATGATTCAGAAAGCGGCTAATGGTGATTGACAGTTGTGACGAAATTGAAGGCAATGAATGATGGTTTGATATCAGAAATGGTGTAATTTGAAAAAGGAAGGCCAAATCGAAGTCTGCAGAAGCAGAGTGAGAAAGGTGATTGGAGAAATTGAAAGGCAAGTGGCGAAGATAAATCGAATGGAGATGCCAATGGATGAAAGTAAAGTAGTACCTAGAAAATTGAAAGGAAGGCAAAAGCAAATTGACTGAACAAGAATTAAAGCCAATAAAGAGTAGAAATCAAAGAAATCCTAACCTATTCTCTAGGCTATCACCACTGGAGGTTTGATTTGTTCTTGCGACCATGGTCTGAATTTATAGAAATCTTCCTCTCCTAATCCAATTCCAGTTAGAATTCTGTCCTATCCTTGTGCTCTTACATGCCTAGGACTCTCTTCCTTGTGCCATGTTCTTGGCTTGAATTTGAATTCTACACATGCTTGCTCCTCTGTCAGAATTGCAATAGGATGGTCTTAGGCTGCATTGGGATGGATGTTGGGAATGAATGAAT
This sequence comes from Dillenia turbinata, assembly GCA_037126225.1. Taxonomy (NCBI): domain Eukaryota; kingdom Viridiplantae; phylum Streptophyta; class Magnoliopsida; order Dilleniales; family Dilleniaceae; genus Dillenia; species Dillenia turbinata. The sequence goes on along the minus strand of JBAMMX010000028.1, from coordinate 774,380 downwards.
TGGGATGAGTTCAAACTTGGACTTAGGTTTGAGAATTGAAGGTGGGCGTGTCCTGAGTTTGGGCTTAAAATTGAATGTGGACTTGGGCCTTGGTTGTTTAATAGGTATTAACCACTTTGGGCAATTGAAACCTATATTCATGAATTGAGTTTGACACTGACGCTTCGTTAGTTTAGTAAAAAAGATATTAAAATTTTACACTAAGTATTCAAATTCAAATCTTGATAGTGATAAAAATGATATTGAGAAAGCCCCCTTCGAATAACCATCTGACAGCGGGTCGATCTAAATTAGTCAGAGTAAAACTACAAATACTAGACAGTCCAAAATACTAAAAAAAAGAATGAACTGAGTTTGACAAACAATTAAACCATCCTTCGATCAGAATCTATTCTTTCTCAAAATATAAAACTAGTAGCGCTTGATTCCATCTTTCCAACACCATTTGAATTAGATCAATTGGACTTCTCTAGCTCAAGATAAGATTTTTTAAATTTGATTGCTCGAAAAGAATTTTCTAAATTTTCTGATTTAGGAACTAATTTCAGCTATGTTTTTCTCCTATCTCCAATCTAAATCTAAGAAGCGTTGAACCAAGAAGTACTATGCTATTATCAAGCTTTCCAACAATGAAGGAATTATCCAATTCTAATAAATGTAGCTTAAGTTATGAATTTATGAAATTATGTTGTGGCCACATTGTCATAAATTTCCAATATATCTAATTTTCTTCTTTTGTCGCATATTTTCGTGTCTTTTCGACATAGGGGCATTTTACATAAGGTAAAAATTCTATTTTGAATTTTAAATGGGAATGGGATAACTCCCATTACCCATAACTTTCTCCCCTTTTTTCTTGCAACTTTCCTTCTACGTGAAGGTAATTTGATTTCCCTTCCAATTGTGAGTTAGTAACAATATTGGAAAGAAATTGAGATTCTTCTTTCACTTGAGAGAACAATCCAGATCAAGGGGTTTTTCATTTTATTGAGAGAGAACATTGTACTATTGTATATTTGAGAGAAAAATACATTATTGTGAGGGTTACGTAGGGAATCTATTTTACCGTGATCTAATCATCAGGTTTTGAGTTGCGACGTCGTGGAATTGCAGTGATAGTTAGATCTTATAATTTTCACCTCGACTATGAGAAAGATCGAGACAAAGGATTTATGATTCTCTGAGTATTCTATATTGCTCATTGAGGTATATCCAAAACCATAATCTTTCATGATTTCAAAAATTTTTTACATATGTTTTTATTGCATGATAGAGTCACCATAATCTAACATTGGTATCAGAATATTGTCAGATTTATGTTAAAAGAAATTTTCAGAAATAAATTTGGGTACAAAAATATAGGGTAAAAAATTTAGAATTCGGATCACGAATGAATTTCGTGAATCTGATTTTATCACGTCACGTAGATCATGGAAACAATTTTTTCACAATTTTCTAAGCACGTTTAAGTTATGAAAAATCCAGTTGAAGTTCTTAGCCGTGAAGAGTGATCGAGACCATTAAACCCCAGATTTGTCGAGATTTAGGGCAAATAGATGCATGAAATTGGTAGACATAGTTTCCTGGCTGGAAAGTGGAGTTTCAAAATTAGCCATGAAGGATCGAAATTTTGGACTCAAAATACGCCGAGATTAGAATGCAATTATTCCAAAAATTGAGTCAAGGATGGTTGGAATAAGTGAAATTAGAGATTTCTCAAAAAATCCTGTGAAAACAGGGTCGGAAAAGTGGTTTTCTGACAGTCACGTCGAAAGACCTAGTTGTAGGAATCATTGGGCGAAGAAGACCCGACCCAAGTCCCAAGCGCATGCACGAGGCAAGCACATGGCGTACAAGAGAGCAGGCATGTGGAGTTCATACGCGCTGAGGGGCGTGAGCTCCCGAAATCCGGTCCGGGTTGGAATCAACCCGGATCCAGACTCGACCCTCGACCTGCGACCCGATCGGGTTAGGGTCCGACCCATGCCCACGACCTAAAAACCCAACCCGACAGGCGGGTTGCACGTGTGTAGGTGTGTGACCCATGCCCTTGCCTATCTGGCGTGTGTGTCGACGCGTAGAGTTAGCATGCAGGCACGTGCCAAACGCGCTGCGCGTCTAGCACGCACCACATTCGATCCCCGACGTGTGCAGGAGCATGGGGAAGCGCCGTCAGCGTGTGGTGGTGCATGGACCCTCCCGGCGGCGCGTAGACTTGACCAGAAATAGAAATTTTCCAATTTTTGAGGGTTTTATTTTTAAAATGTGATCAATTATGAGTTTTTGTGTGTTGAATCTTAGTCCAAATGATAAGATGGAACCCCAGATTATGGTGTATGGTGTCTGTTGACTCATATGTTCATCTTGGGGTCTATATTCGAGTCATTTAAGTTTTAATGATTCGTAGGGTGTACAAAATTATGATATTAAGCATCAATTGTCACTAACATTTCTCTTTTCTGTGTGACAGAGACATGGTTGCAACAAAAACTATCATTTTGGATCTCGTGAAGGGAGACAAGCTGAATGGTGAGAATTATGAGATATGGCACGGAAAAGTTCTATTTGTATTCGAGGAACAAGAACTTGGAGAGGTTCTTAAGCACAAGATGGGGGATCCCAGGAAGGGTAACACGCCATAGGCTAGACGGAATCAAGAGGTATATTGTGCTTGGAAAAAGAAGGATGGGCAAGTTAGGGTGATCCTTCTAAGTAGTATGCATGATGAGTTGATCCCGGCATATGAGTAGTATCCTACAGTAATGTCGATTTGGCTTGCTCTAAGAGAGTATTATGGCTCCCGGTCAGCTCCTAAGTTGAGGATGCTGACCTACAAGTTTATCACGTACAAGAAGAGCCCCGATCATACTGTGAAGTAACATTTAATGTATATGTCGAGTATGATTGCCTCTCTGAAGAGTATGGGGGAGCCTATGTCTAATGAGTTTCAGGTATTGGATGTGATCCAGCCTTTGCTTAACTCTTGGGATATTGTTAAGACCTATCTCATGCATATTGATAGTATCTGTACTTTTATAGATGTGAATAAGCATTGTGAGCTAAGGAGGAGTGCTAAGAGGCCGCTAGGCCTACTTCAGCTCATGCTAACATCGCAGAGTTGAGTAAAGGCTCTTGGGGCATAAAGTGCAAATGGCGTAACCATGAGAAGAAGGCCAAGGGCTATGACAAGAAGAAGCAATCTGTTAAGACTGACGACAAAGGGCAGAAATGTAAGAAGAAGGAGCTCTATAAAAGCAAGGTCCAATGTTATGTGTGTGCCAAACATGGGCATTTCGCACATGAGTGTGGCAAGCAAAAGGTACGTCATTCTTCTTTACATGGTTTGTGTTATATGTCATCTAGTGTGATGCTCACTAACTCGTCTTCTTTGTGGATTGTAGACTTAGGAGCCATGGACCATATAGCTCGCGACAAGAGTGCATACGTGGAGTTTCATTGAGTCCCGATGCAAGGAGGCTATATGTGGGGAATGGAGTATTTGTGAAAGTGAGAGAGATTTGTACGTGCAATATGATACTGCAAAGTAACCAAGTCCTATATCTTCATGATGTTTTGTGTGTTCCTGAGATTCGATAGAATCTCATGTCTATCCGATATCTAGATCAATTAGGATATTCTGTTTTGTTGAGAAACTCTAAAGTTTTCATTTATAATGATAATACTTTGATTTGTTCCAGTTTGGTCCATGAAGGACTCTGTGTACTGGATTCGATTCCATTTTATGATAATTTTCCTTTATCTCCTATTGCCTTTGCATCTGATAGTGTAATGGATGATGTGATTGTATGACATAGTAGACTTGGCCACATAAGGTAAGAGAGGATGGGTCGGTTAGCTGCGAGTGGCTTGTTAGGCCTGCTAACCAAAGTCAAGTTGCCCTTGTGTGAGTTTTGTCTAGTGGGCAAAACTACGAAAAAGCCATTTGGGAAAACAATAAGAGTTGGGACTCCATTATACTTGGTCCATTTCGACATTTGTAGACCCATGAATATGAGAACCCGAAACGGAGCCACGTATTTCATTATATTTATAGACGACTACATGCGTTTCGGTTACGTCTACTTGATATTGCACAAATCTGAGGCACTAGAGTGCTTCAGGAGGTTTATTAGAGAGGTTGAGAATCAGCTAGACTTGAGGGTGAAAACTCTCAGAAGCGCGAGCATTTGTTTGAGCAGTTTAAAGAGCTTTGTTTCGAGAAAGGCATTACGAGATAATTGACTATTCCTGTTACTCCTCAGCAGAACGGAGTAGCTGAGAGAAGGAATAGGACTTTGTTGGAGATAGTGAGATCGATGATGGTGCATGCCAATTTATCTATCTCTCATTGGGGGGATGCGTCTTTAATCATATTCCAACGAAATCCGTAGTCAACACCCTATATGAGCTTTGGACAGGGAGGCAGCCTGACCTTAGCGATTTAAGGCCATGAGGTTGTGCTGCGTATGTTCATAATTCCTTATATTAGTATGGTAGGTTAGGCCCGTAAGAAAAGAATTGCATCTTTATTAGGTACTTTGAGTACTCCAAGGGACATGTGTTCCTAGGAGAATATACGAACTGTACTGTCACTAAAATTGAGTCTCGTCATACCACGTTCCTCAAGAATGATTTCCCTAAGAGAGGATAAATCATTCAAGACTACACATTCTATGAGATGGATGAGCCTAGTGGTTCAGTTGGCCCTAGCAGTGGGACTCAAAAGCCTGTTACAGATCTTGGTTTTAGTGGGAGTGGTCTATTTGAAGGTGTGGAGGCTCTCTCTCCTTGTAGGAGTAATCAGGGACATGTACCTTATCGTCATTTCCCGATTGAGGATGAGATCCTCATTATGACTCGCGAGAATAATAAAGAGCCGAGGACATTCAGGGAGGCTCTCGAGGGTCCAGCGAAGGACCAATGGTTACAAGCCATGCAGGAGAAAATGGAATCAACAAGAGTCAATGGGGTCTGGGACCTAATTGACTTACCTGAGGATTGAAAGGCGATTGGGAACAAGTGGGTTCTCAAAATCAAAAGGAAGGTTGACGAATCGATCGAGAGGTACAAGGCCCATCTGGTAGCCAAGAGTTACACGCAGACAAAAGGCATTGACTACGAGGAGACTTTCTCCCTAGTAGTCAAGTTTATATCGATCCGTTTACTTTTGGTGATTGTTGCTCTGAAGTTACACCAAATGGATGTTAAGATCGCTTTCCTTAACGGGAGTTTGGATGAAGAGATCTACATGGAACAATCTCTTGGGTTCATTCTAGTAGGTTAGGAGGATAAGGTTTGTTGATTTCGGAAGTCGATATACGGCCTAAAGCAGTTATCCCGGATGTAGTACCTAAGATTTCAAGAGGAGGTGATATCTTACGATTTTATAATGATCGAGGAGAATCATTGTGTCTATCTGATACGTTTTAATAACTCCTTTGTGATTCCGTCGTATGTGGATGACATAATGTTGGTTGGGAACAACATTGAGTATTTAGTTACCATTAAAGTATGGTTGTCATCTAGTTTTGACATGAAAGATATGGGTGAAGCTGAGTTCATCCTCGGAGTTCAGATCCAGAGGGATCGCTTGAGAAAGACTTTGGCTCTTTCATAAGAGACCTATATTAAGAAAATTTTCGATCGCTTTGGGATAAGTGATTGTAATCCCATAGATATTTCGATCGCCAAAAGTAACAGCTTGAGCCTGGAAAAGTGTCCTAAAACTCAGAAAGAAGTGAGGGAAATGAGTAAAATACTTTACTCCAGTGCAGTTGGAAGTCTAATGTATGCAATATTATCTACATGACTAGACATATGTTATACAGTCGGTCTGGTGAGCAGATATCAGGCAAATCTTGGAAGGGATCGCTGGAGAGCAGTGAAAAGGATTTTCTGATATCTTAAGGGAACTACGAACTTCTCCCTGTGTTACGGAGGAGGCGATTTACACCTTGTAGGTTATTCAGATGCAGATTGGACATGTAATCTGGATAAGTGCAAATCGACATCGGGTTTTACTTTCTTGCTCAATGGTGGACCATCACTTGGAGTAGTAAGAAGCAAACTTATGTTGCTTTATCTACGATGGAGGCTGAGTTCGTGGTTTGCTCAATTGCAATTCAGGAGAGTGTTTGGCTCCAAAGACTGTTGGATGACTTAGGAATTGTAGTAGATAGTAAGAGGCCAGTAATGATTTATTGTGATAATCAGACCGCTATCGCTTACACCCGAGACCCTAAGTTTCATAGTATGACCAAACACATTGACACTAGATACCATTTCGTGAGAGACATTATTGAGAAGGGTGAAGTGACCGTTAAGTTTATTTCTACATAGAGCATGGTGGCTGACCTCTTTATCAAGTCTATCACTAGAGACTCCTTTTTAGGGCAAAGGGAGTCATTAGGTTTGGGTATTTATTGACATTTCTCATCTTGTACTATTTTGATGACATTGATACTTATTGATTTTCTATATATATGATTATTGTGCATTATTCAGTCACACTTGTGTTATATTTTAATTAATGCACTTTTAATTATCATATATATTTTGTGATGTGATAATAGATATGTCAAGAAGATGAGGTCGACTCTCTCACACGAATGACCACCTCCAACTCTGAGTAAGTGGGGATGAGATTGTTTTTAGCTGTAAGAGGTTCTGAGAGTAGCCCTGCTAAAATATAAGTCACCCCCATACGTATTCAGGATGAGGTCATATGAGATATGATTGACATGGACATACCCACATCCATGTTGCCTGTAAGTTGCTAGATTTCAGATCTCAGATATCACCTACGATCTGTGAGATTATCTCTGAGGTACTCTCTTTGAGATCTTTGGATAAAGTCTTATGTGTAGACTAAGTCTCATACCTATATAGTGTTAGAGAAATCTGATATATGCTCTTTGAGAGATTGGGCAATAACACTGTGGTACGTGTTTCATATCACGTGTGATAAGACGACTAGGGATAGTGGGAGTTATTTTTCTTGAGACATTAATTTGATATTTATCCCCGAGCCCACTGTATGAGACTCGAGATCCATAGGGTGGGATCTCTAGTTCCCTTATTACTTTCGGCTGTCTCTTAAGGTGTTGACTCAGTGTTTACTATTTTAGTCTATTTACTGATAACCCGGAAGATAAATTGATGTCTGAGGGACAGGTTTAGAAAAGCAGCTGAGTTGAAACTAATAGATTCGAGTTTGGAAAAAGGAAGACCAATTGACATTGCATCATTGTATTGTATTCACCGACCGGTCTTTTATGTTCATCCATGTAGGAATTTGAACATAATAGTAAATACATAGTCGAGAAATTTCTCGAGATTACTTTCGATGAAAAAAGTAGCTCGATAGATGTGATTAGTCTTGGATCTGGCGTATAACGAGCTTATTTTTGTACTAATGGTGACTACTTGATCATCATAACAGGTGTATCGAGAAATCTTTTTGTTTGTAGATGTACTCGCTAGTCGCACGACGTCCAACTCTATATGAAAGTTTAGTATGGTGATGTGGAGAGATTATATGAGTTGTGGTTTTGTGATGATCATAAAATGCCCTCATGTGCAAGTGAGAGATGTTGGAATATATCCACATAGGGGCATTTTACCTAAGGTAAAAATTCAATTTTGAATTTTAAATGGGAATGGGATAACTCCCATTACCCATAACTTCCTCCCCTTTTTTAATGCAACTTTCCTTTTACGTGAATGAAATTTGATTTCCCTTCTAATTGTGAGTTAGTAACAATATTGGAAAGAAAATGAGATTCTTCTTTGACTTGAGAGGATAATCCAGATCAAGGGGTTCTTCATTCTATTGAGAGAGAACATTGCACTCTTGTATTTTTGAGAGAAAAATTCATTATTTTGAGGGTTACCAAATTCCGAGTAGGGAATTTATTTTATAGTGATCTAATTATTGGGTTTTGAGTTACGACGTCGTGGAATTGCGGTAATAGTTCGACCTTGTAATTATCACCCCGACTATGAGTAAGATTGAGATAAAGGATTCGCGGTTCTCGGAGTATTTTATATTACTCATTGAGGTATACCCAAAACCTAATTTTTTATGATTTAAAAAATCTTTTATATATGTCTTCGCTGTGTGATAGAATCACTATAATCTAACAGCTTGATATGTGATTTCTATTCTATTTTTGTTCACATGAAAACAAAATAAAAAAATTTTGAGTAGAAAACTTATCCAATAGTCAGTAAAATTTGGGTACCAAGTATCTATATAAAATGGACTTATCAAACACAAAGGAGGTCTTAGGTGGTCTTAGCCTCAGGTTTGCATCTAGAGAGATGAACAAGAAAATAAAATGATGTGTCTAATCATCTGATTGAGGAACTTCCAAAACCCCAAACAAAATTGAGATGAAAGTGATTTTAAGAGAAATCTAGGGTTTTCTATATTAAAAGATAAATCTAGGGTTTTTGAAATGCGACACCCACAGCGTAATCCAACCTCACAATTAAGGTAATTTTCTCTCTCTAAACTTAGATTTAGCTTCCTCATTAGTAAATGAAAATTAATTATTGAGATTTGAGAGATTTGTTGGAGATTTCAATCTATGGTTTGATCCAAAAGTGGGAAATCTAGGGTTTTCGTGACTCGATGAACAAGGCTCAAATCAACCACGAAATTGAAACAATTTTTTCCTCCTAAACTTGGGTTTAAGTTCTTCATTCGTAGATTGAATTTTATTGTTGAGGTTTTGGAGATTAGGTAGAGAAATATGAACCTAGGGTTTGTGAAATCATGCGAGTTGGGGAAATATGAATATGAATATTTTATTGATGCAAGTGGCATGTAATTGATAAACATAGAAACATGCATTAATGGAATTAGGAAAATTAGGGTTTCCATAAAATTGGGAAAACTAAATCACCCTAGTCTTATAAGGAATTATGAATAAAATTCATGTTGATTATTATAGATCAAGGCAATTAGAATCTAAAGAGGACTAGATATCAAATTGGTTGTGAATTGGGAGTGATTACATTCCTAAGAGGTAAGTGAACGAACCGTTGTATTTTTAAAAGTGAAAAATTATTTTAAATTCTTTTATAAATGATTTTGAATAAATTTTATATACTTTATATAAATTTTTGTGATTGTGAGATGTTCGAAATGAGAATTTGAATTAAATATGCATCCATTGTATTTACAAATAAATGTGTACCTTATGTTATTGGATATTTAATTTATGAATGCTATAGTATGGTTTGATAACCATTGGTTGAAATTATAGCATATTGAATGGGATTGGGATAATAATGAAATAATTGTGCATATGAAGTAAATGACTATAGTTATTCCCTTTACGGAGCGACCTGACGGGGTGATGTGGTTGGGGTTTACTAACGAGGGAGGTGGAAGTGGCCTCCCTTTGCCGATGGCATACTATGTCTGGTTAAACCTCGATAAGATATGAGTCAATGCCAACGAATGAGAATTTAGTGTTTACTAATGAATGAATTAAAAACTCCTTGGCAGGCTTCTTCTCGGGTTCGACCAAACCTTAAGCGGAAGTGGTTTCTTTAGAGAGACCCTATGATCTTTAGAAAATATGAAATTGTGGATGTAGTTTTTTTAATTATCATGATTTTTCTGAAATTATTTTATATTCGATGAGTTGTTTGAACTATATACTTTGACATCCCCACACTGACCCCTTATTTATTAACACAACCATGGCATTGCACTCCATTCACTGAATCTTTATATACTCACTCCTCCTAACTTCATTTGTATAGAGAAACTCTAATTGAGACTTGAGGTTGCCTAGCATCAAGTTTGAAGAAGTGTTATTGGTCGGATTTCGTTAGGTAATAGTCCTTTTTCGATTAAGGTATTTTGTGGACTGAGATGGGAGACAAATTTTGTTACTGCTTTTGGGAAATCAACTTTATACTATATTTACTTGTTATATGATTTGAATACGGCTTTGTAAACTTAAAAATGAGAACCTCTCTTTATTTTATTTTATTTATTTATTTCTTTGGATTTTCTTTGAAAACTGCTTTGGTAAAATTTAGAAATGGATCACTTGAGTATTGACTTGTTTTATTTTTATACTTCGTGGATTTGAATTGGATGGCCAAATTGGCCCAAAGCATGCTGCTATGAGCAGGTGTAATACTGGATAAGTCCGGATTTATAAAAATGTACTCTAAATGTCATTATTTGAAAATTCTTATATTTTGTAAAATTTTAGAAAAAATAGTTAATTTTCAATATAAATGTCAGTTTCTGATCCTTGGATTATTCAGGAACTTATCTAGATATTTGGTGGACAGATTTTAAATTTTTAAGTTACCGATCATTAGAATTCAGATCACCAGAGCCATCGGTTACTTGAGTATTTGGTGATCGATACTTGGTGAATTTTAAATGTTCAGTATGCAGTAGACTTTTAGTGTTCGGTTGGAAAATTCTTTAGATTTTGATTTCCTTATCGGTAGTTCGGAGGTGACCATCTATAATTTATTAAGTGAAAATCCTATCGATGTAGTGTTTAAATGATGGTCTGTGGTATTAAGTTTCTAAATTCTTGTTGGTCATCTAGCCATTTATTGACGTTGAGACTTCTGTCGGTATTGTGAAAACCCATCGGTATATTGTTAGACTCACTTTGATATATCATTCGGTCACCTTGACTTGTTCAGTCATTTTGCCTTCCTGTACTTATTGCCATGCCAATATGGCATCGGTTATTCCTTTCACATGAGCAGTCCATATGCTCTTCGGTCTTCTTCCATTTGACCGAACAACACATTTCTCTTATCGGGGACCGAATGGCATATTCCACATATCGACTCACCTCTTCGGCACTTCCATTCGTACTTGAATTTGCATTCCCAATTCCCCACTGTACGATGAGTACATACACACACCTATTTATATTTATTATAAATTGACTCTCTTTGGCACATTTACCGAACAACACTTGTCCCTATTTAGCATTTTCCTTTGGTACACACATTTATTTCAATTTCTTTTAGTCTCATCAACTAAATTTTGAATTTATTTTGATTTTTGCATTTCCATCGGTAGCCTTGAACAGCTCTGATCTGTTAGCCTTTCATTTGAATTTTTCCATTTCCTTCATTTCTTGCCAATATTGGTAGTTGAGCATGCCAACCGATGGGACTTGATTTCATCCATACTCCACTACTTGCCAATGCATATTCCAATATTGCTTGCCAAAAATCCCTATCGGTTGTAGCCACAAGGAATTGAATCCAAGACTTCGAGTATCCTAAAAGTAATTACTCCACCATGCCACTTAATATCTCTAGTCATATATTGCATAATTTATGATATAACCTATATTTTTTGGACATTTCTTATTTTAATCATTTCTAATTTATTCCCAATAGTTTGCAACTTCCGCTTCTATCTTTGTTGCTGAAAAATTAAACTTGCTCCCATCGGTTCCAAGTTGCCCATTTGCCATTCCTCAATACTGAGAGCCCATCGGTTAATGCTGAGAGCCCATCAGTCAATACATTCCCCTTATACACCTTTTATTTTCCTTACAAATTTAAGTCTTGTAGCATCAACAAGACTTGATCACTATTTGGTATCTTTCATCACTGAACACTCCTCTCTCTATAAATAATATTTCAAGTACTTAAACCTACAAGGTTGAGTTTCAAATTACCAAAAAGCGCATGTTGGGTACTTATGTAAGTTGGAAGAGAATGAGAGCAACGAAGTAAATTGAGAAAATGAGTTATAAATAAAAAAGAGAATTGAAACTCTAGAACCTACGAATGCCAATTTTACCTCTTCTTTTACTTCTCTCTCTCTACTCATACACTACATCTTTCTCTCTTTTCTTGTTTTCAGCAAAGATCAATTAAAATATCATAAAATCCACATTTTAATGACTTCAAAACTCATAATCCAATCTTTAGAGACTTAGATCTTGTGAGAGATTTGAAATTTTCTAATGAGATAAAACCTAGGGCTTGATCGTGACTCGGCCTGAGGCAAAATCAAAGACTAAAAGTCTAGGTAATATTTTATTCTCAATTTCGATTTATTTTTCTCTTTCATGGCTTTGGAATTTACGTGAAATTTGATAAAATAAATTTGGTGGATTTTAAGTCACCGAAGGTGAGAGAAAGATTGGGTATTCAATGTTAGGGTTTTGGTTTTGCTTTAAAGGATTAATATTAATGATGGTGGGTGTTTGATTATGTCCCTTAGGAGTTAGGGAAAACTGAACGAAGCAAGACGTTCACTGTAGAGATATCTGGTAGTGACTATTATCCCTAGTACAGTGAGTGATTACTTGCTTGCACTTGAATAAGATAAATATATTTAATAGATTTTCTAAATGATTTTTAATGGATTTTCTAAATGATTTTGAAACTTGATTTTATATGCTTTATTGTGTGTGGAATATCCCAAAGAAAGATTTTGAAATTCCTATGCATCCTAATATTTTGAATGAATATATGTGCCATGTTGATTTATTGATATTAAGCACATTATGATACTAGTTATTGATGAACAATTATTTATTTGATGACACATTGAATGGATTGTTAAATTTTCATGAAATGGTGCATGGTATGATTACTCGGGGAAGAGCCTGAACCCCGAAAAATGCCTAGTTATTTCCCGCCACGGTGCAACTCGATGGGGTGACGTGGTGGGGTTAATCTTGATAGACATGATATGTGGCGAGTCACGATGGCACATTCAAGTCGAATAACACACTACTTGAAGGGCGTGGGATAGTTGGTTATACCACCAATGAAATGTTATAGCCAATGCCAAGGAATGAGGTGTTTGTAAACTGAAAATTTCTAAAACCCTTGAAGGGCGTGGTGGAGTTAATCTTGATAGACATGGTATGTAGCCGGTTACGATGGCACATTCACGGTCGAATAACATACCGCTTGAAGGGCGTGGGATAGTTGGTTGCACCACCAACAAAATGTTATAGCCAACGCCAAGGAATGGGGTGTTTGTAAACTGAAAATTTCTAAAACCCTTGACGGTTCCACCCTAGGTCGTGGTAGACCTTTGTTGAGAATAATAATTTTGGCTGCCCTATATTTGGAAATGTGAAATGGTTGGATGCAGATGAGATTGAATCATGATGTTGGGAAAATTATTTTATTGTTGAATGATCTTGAGACTGATACGATGATTTGAAATGTATATATTTGATATGTTCACCATACAAATCTTATTTTTGTTCAACATGTATATAACTTATTGAGTATTCCCATACTCACCACTCTCTCTCCATTTTTATAGAGGAAAGTTAGTTATTTCACGAAGTAGTTTAGAGCCAGAATTTTTGAAAAAATCTCTGCCAAAGATACTTTTTGATATAGATCTTACTGTTGTTTTTGAGGTTTTGATAGATTGAACCATGGAGTGCATTTTGTATAAAAATCTATTTAAATATTTTTGAAACTCTATATTTCGATTTTGATTGGATTTGACTATGTATAAACTTTGATCGGGGACCCTTAATTTACTTTTCATGAAATTTTCTTGGGAATTATTACTGATTTTGTTTTTATCTCTATTGAGGGAATTGTATCCTAATTGGTCGATGGCATTTGGTGGCCGGGATGGCCTATGGCTTTATTTTGTATTCTGAATGGCTTACGATACCTTGGAACATGGGGCAAGATTCACACGTGTTTAAGGTACCCCTGTGGTTGTCACGTGCTCGGACCTGTGGTTCAGGGTGTGACAATTGTGTTGGCATCAGAGCAAAGGTTTTGAAGTTATAGAAAATTTTCAAATATTTACAAATGATTTTAAAAGTTTCTGTATTTAAAAATGTTTTTGAGAAAATTTGAAAACCTCTAATGGGTCCTAGGAAATTGACATACACTTACCTAAAGATGTCTAGAGTCATCTTAGTACTATGAGTTAAAGTAGTTTCTCTTTTGTAGACTAGTATGCCGTCTCGTAGAAGAATGAGAAATATAAATGAGATTCCTCCTCAAGAGTGTGAAGATGAGTCGTTCTCATGTGCTCTACCTCCGTTACTGTCTACTCACCCGGCTCCTTCAATCGGGGTTCCCACTCTTCCTATAATGTCCTCCAGCAAGTGATGGAGTGGTGGAGTACTTTTGGAGCGCAGTACCAAGTTCCACCTCAAGCTTTAGCTCCTCCACCGGTTCCTTCTCATATGCCGACAGTTGCACTTAGTGTTCCCATAGCACCTATTCCTCCGGTTATTACATCACCAATCGTCTATTTATGAAAGTGATCTGGTAAATTTGGAAATTCGGTAATTTGGGTTTAAGTATCTCAGAAGATATGGAAACAAATTAATGTGTAAATACCAATAGACATTTATTATTTATGATGGGTTAAATAGGGAATATCTAAGGATGATTTAAAAACAGTTGCCATAAGCTAAACAGATAGTTTCGGAAGGTAAAAGTCACCCTACAACTATAAATAGGGTTATGGTCCCCAGGTCAATGCATCACTCTTCTCCCTAATACTCCCATCATATACAAAGAATTTGTGAGGATACATATGACCTGGAAGACCGTACCCAGGATTATGTCCAGACAAAGATCAAATCAACGATTCACTCTATTCAGTCTTCTACTATGGAATCAGGTATAATTTTGATCCGATCTGAATTTCGGTTTCAGTTTATTAAGTTCTTTTAATTCCGGTGATTTAACACGATATTTGACATAGTTTTGTATAAAGTTATTTTCCCAACAAGTGGTATCAGAGCCTCTCGTGCTTGAATTATCGGAATTTTTCTACATATTTTAAATTTTATATGATTTTGATATTGTTTGAATTTTTGAAAATATGCATGAAAATTTTTATGAAAATTTCGGTTTTTGATAATATATATATGTATATATATTCAAGATTTTTTTTTTGTGGATTTCAATAAAAGAAAAAGTTATGGGAATTTTTTTTTTAAGTCGACCTTCAGTTTCTTATTTAAAGTCGACATCCAGTGTCTTAAAAAAAATAATTGGGAAGATTTTTTTTATCAAAGTTGACATTAAGTATTTTATTAAAGTCGACATTCGGTATTTAAATATATATATTGGTGTTTAAAAATATATATATATTTGGATAAAAGAGCAAAAGATGACAAGTTTTTTTAAATGATTTAAGACTCTTAATGTTTTATAATATTTTCTTTCCTTCGCTTTTGAGCATTTTTTTAAGAAAGTTGATTTTTTTTTTTTTATCTTTTAAACTTTCAAACTAAAAAAAAAAAAAAAAGGAAAGGAAAGAAAGTTGACATTTTGAGCAAATATATGAAAGTTGATATATATATATTTTTTTCTTTGGAAATGAATCTTTAAAATTTTTTCCAAAATTACAAGTTTTTTTTTTTATGGCAATTAATAAAATTGACCATTTTTTTAAAGGAATATTTTGAATCTTATTTTCCGATGACATATTTTTTAAATTCTAATTTTAAAGATTCTTTTAGAATTTGAATTCTTTTAAGAAATTTTCAGATTCAAGTATTTTTGGAAAACTTACAGTTTCAAAGAATATTTAGCAATTTAGTTTATTTTAAAAAAATTTCAGAATTTGGGGAAAAAAAAAGAAAATTTTAGATTTCAATATTTCCTTTTTTTTTTAAGGCTTGACTTCCTAATTTTAAAATAAAGTTTTTCAATAATAAAAAAAAAATTAAGAAACTTTTTGTTTTGGGAAACAGAAAAAAAGAGAAATTTTCAGATTTTAATTTCCTTTTTAAAGAATGATATCTCAGTTTCAGAAAATAAATTATAATTAAGAAAATGTTCAATTCTAGAAAATAAAAAAGGAAAAATTTTCATATTTCAATTTCTTTTTTTTATTATTACGGGCTGACTTCCCAATTTCAAAAAATAAAACTTTCCTTTTATTGTAAATTCATATCACAAAAGGATCAATATTTTGTTTTTTTTTTAAAAAAAGGGATATGAGTCATTTTGGGCCCAAACAAACTCAACTCTGGGTATAAAGGTATTGGAACTTATTGGACTCAATTAAACCCTTTTTTCATTTTTTATCATTTTAAAACAAAAATATTGATCCTTTTGTGATGTGAAGGAAAATTTTCATATTTCAATTTCCTTTTTTTTTATTATTAAAGGCTGACTTCCCAATTTCAGAAAATAAAACTTTCATTTTATTATAAATTCACATCACAAAATGATCAATATAAAAAAGGAAAGTTTTATTTTCTGAAATTGGGAAGTCAGCCTTTAATAATAAAAAAAAGGAAATTGAAATATGAAAAAAAAAAGGATATGGGCCATTTTGGGCCCAAACAAACACAACTCTGGGTATAAAGGTATTAAAACTTATTAGACTCAATTAAACCCTTTTTTCATTTTTTATCATTTTACAATTTCTCTTTTATATTCAAAATTGGTCATTCTTTTAGTATGCGATGACATGGCATGTCTAGGAATGTTCTGTCAATAAGACGAGGCTAAGTCTAAGGTTGGCTGGTTCTTAAGCGGTTCTAAATGAACTCACCACCTACCTGGAAACTTTTCTGGTGCCCTATACTACAGAACGGAGATTGACTAAAGTTGAGTTCATTCGGTTATTTCGCAAGTACATAATTATAAAGTTTTATATATACCCCAAGTGGGAGATTGTTGGATCATTAATCCAACATTGGGCTTATATATTAAAATAATTATGTATTGCATACTGTCAAGCCCATAAGTTAAGCCCATATGAAAGTGATCTGATAAATTTGGAAATTTGGTAGTTTAGATTTAAGTATCTCAGAAAATATGGAAACAAATTAATGTGTAGATACCAATAGACATTTACTATTTATAATGGGTTAAATAGGGAATGTCTAAGGGTGATTTAAGGACAGCTGCCATAAGCTAACAGACAGTTTTGGAAGGTAAAAGTCACCCTACAACTATAAATAGGGTTATGGTCCCTAGGTCAATGCATCACTCTTCTCATAATACTCCCATCATGTACAGAGAATTTGTGAGGATACATATGACCTGAAAGACCGTACCTAGGATTCTGTCCAGACGAAGATCGAATCAAGGATTCACTCTATTCAGTCTCCGACTATGGAATCAGGTATAATTTTGATCCGATCTGAATTTCAGTTTCAATTTATTAAGTTTTTTTAATTTCGGTGATTTAACACGATATTTGGTATAATTTTGTATAAAGTTATTTTTCCCAACACACTCATCATTTCTAATTTGGCTAACAAATCCTTTAAGTCTTTTGGCAACCCTTGTTGAATAAGAAGATCCTTTGCCCTCCTCTCCTACGGTGTAAAATTATAATGCCTATCAAATTCTCAACTGTGAAGTTTGAATAAATACCTATCATGTTTGTTAAATTTATTGGCCATCAAACCTTGTTCTAATACCATTGTTGAGAATAAATCTAAAATGTGAGGATCTAGTTTCAAAATACCCTAGAGAAATCTTTTTCATTCATTTCATACAATTTTTATATTTTAAATTTATAGTTTGTATACATAATTTATGAGTGTGTTTGTGTAATGATGTAATGTGTATGATAGGTTTAAGAGTAGTCTTAGGGTTTTCATAGAATCCCTAGTTTGACTTTTGGTTTGGCCTAGTAAGTTTTAAGAAAATTGATAAAACCATTGGCAAGAGAAATGTTATTCTAAGCAGAGAAGAACAAGTTAGATTCAAGAAAAGTTGTAGGAGTTAGCATGGTTAATGCTAAGGCCAAGAAGCTTAAGAATCTTACAAAAAAAATGAAAATGAAAATTTCATTGAGAATGGTCAAAAATATCTTTTTGTGGATATTTTTCTTTTTATAAGTTCCAAAATACTCAAAATATTTGACCTTATGCTCTTTTTTGATCAATTTGTATAAACAAATTTTCAATCGATAAGACATTTTGGACCATACAAACTCTATTCTTATTAACTTAAAAGAAGAAAAAAAAAAAAATTCAAAGAGAGAAAGCACATTCTGCCTACCTCTATTCTCTTCTCTCTCGCAACCTCTACCATTTCTCCCTCATTTTTCACCACTGTCGCCATGACTTCCCACCTCTGGTGCCAACATAACAATAGCCACACTAAGAGCCAAAGCCCCTCTCTCTTTCTTCTTATTTGTCTCTCCCTCACTTCTCTCTCACCGTCACCACCATCAAATCGATTGAAAGTTGACAGAATCCTTAAGAATTGTGATATCTCTCTCTCTCCCCTCACTTCTCTCTCAGTCGTTCTCTCTTTCAGTCTCAGTCAATTTCTGTCTTTCTCTCCCTTCTGCAATCCCACATTCTCTCTCCATTATGTGTGCTAAGTCACCTAGCAAGTACACTAGACGCATCACTATCATAGTGATAGAATGAGTAAAGATGTCATTCCCATAATGACTATAGATTATTGAACTAAGATGTTTAATTTTAATTATTTGAACCAAATGAATTTTGGGCAAGCACTAGAGTCCAAAAGCATATTGAATGAACTAAGTAAAATATACAAATTAATCTTACATGAATTAACTAAATTAAATACTAACCTAAGGTGTCCCCAAAGGGACAGCCTAATGATAACAATTTTCCTCTCCCGATTCTGTGATCCGAGATTTAATTCCTATTATAACCAAAAAAAAAAAAAGCTAAGATGAATTTAAATTAACAACAAAATCAAATTGAAAAAAATGCGAATGCAAGTTACATAAATAAAATTTACCTAAATGAATTCATATCAAACCCAAATAAATATTAGGCCTTAATTATTCATATAAAAATCAAATTAATATTAGACCTAAAATGATCTAAATTGATATTGAACAAATGTCTAATTTTAACCTAAAATTTGCATCTAAATAAATTTATATGAAAAAAATTAAATAAAAAAATCAAATAATTAAAATTTGACCTAAACTAATGTTTTTAAGTCTAAGTTGATAAAAAAAAAAAGTCTAAGGGCTGATTGGTATTGTATTCTAATATTGCATAATTAAATTCAAATAAATGCAAGGAAGACAATAATTTTGTAATTTGAAAACCAATAATCTGTCAAAATAAAAATAATGGCAAACCAAAGTTTGTGAATCCAAAATCCTAACAACTATTGAACTAAATTCAAACCGTAATGAATGAATACATAGTAACATGATTAGAAAGAACTTAGTAGAAGTTGTGATCGTTTGATGCAAATCTAGAACTTGGTGTAGGTGATTTAAAGTCTCATTCATATATACATCAAAATTAGTTGGTTCCCTGTGCTTAAGATCTCTCGGTCATCACCATTAGGAGGCTATGAAATTTCTCTAAACAAGCTAGGTCTTGCGTAAATAGGCTTGCTTGCAATAACCTAGAGAAGGAATCACTAAGACAACACCCGAGGACACCTCACCATGACCTCGTGGAAGTAAACCCAGTCGATGCCTAATCCTCCTTATCAAATGTATCATAACGGCATAGGCACTCAATATCAACTATCCCATATAACATGCAAAGTTCTTCAAAAGTCGGAGCTTACAAATGGAATAAGAATTAAACTAGATGCTTAACCCCCTAAAAATAGTATTCCTAATTTTCTAAGATCCATAGGAGATTTTAAATATTTTGAATTCCCAAACTTTTGAAAATATTAGAAAATCTTTTAAAGCATTTGGAAAAATTTATTTAAACTTTCAAAACATTTAGAACTGAACCTGGCTCTGATACCAATAAAGTTGTCACGCCCGACTGTCGGATTGAGCACGCAGATAACCGCCGCGTCACCCCGGTATAAGGGTAAACTCTACTTGTACACCGGGATAGTGCAAGACATTTATCGATATCCATCTTATTCCAAAACAATACACCAAATATAAAGGACCCACTCGGTCCATCCTTATCTCAAAAGGCATGCATGAGGCCGACCTCACCACTTTAAATCCAATACATGCATATGATCAACCTGACCAATAAAACATTTCCAATAAAGTCTCCACAATTTCAACATAAAGTCTAGTGAAAGAAAACATAAAATGTTCGAATACAAATTTAAAGCTAAAAATCCAAAATGGTTGACAAAATAGAGTTCAAACACAATTTCAAAGAAATATCCTCCACATGGACCCAACTAGTCTCCTCAAAATCTCAACCATAACAAGAATCAGTATCACTAGTAAGAAACTCTACAAAACTAACTCGAGCTTAACAAAAACCGACACTAGAATCAACTAAATCTATCAACCTAAACTTCCTCTGAAAAATGAAAAAAAGAAGAGTGAGTATAAAAATACTCACTGAATAGAGTGCAATGGTATGATTGTGATAATAAATGAAGGGTGAGGATGAAGATATCAAAGCACACAATTCAAATAATTTATTGAGTATAAAACAGTTTCAAATAATCATGATAACTAAAAAAAGGTGCATCCAAAATTTCATATTTTTCAAAGATCCCAGGATCTCCCTAAAGAAACCACTTCTGCCCAAGATTTGGCCAAACAGAGGTGAAAGCCCACAAAGAGGTTTTCAATCCATTTGTTTCACAATACTACATCCCTTTTCCTTGATGTTGACTTGTACTTCACCAGGGTGCAACCAGATATAGTACGATGGGGACAGAGGGAGGCCGCGTCTACCTCCCTCGCCAATAAATCCCAAACCACGTCATCCCATCGAATCACTCTATGGAAGGAATGATTATAACCATTTATCACACATGCACCATTCTTTCACAAATATCCCAATATCATTCAATGTGCTATAATTCCAACAAATAAATTACCAAATCATATCAGCATATCCATGAACACAATTTCAAATAAAATATGGCACAAATTCATTCATAAATACAATGATGCATATATATCTCGAATTCTCATTT
The DNA here is from genome assembly GCA_037126225.1 of Dillenia turbinata. Lineage (NCBI taxonomy): Eukaryota > Viridiplantae > Streptophyta > Magnoliopsida > Dilleniales > Dilleniaceae > Dillenia > Dillenia turbinata. The sequence continues at coordinate 753,536 of JBAMMX010000028.1, read as the reverse complement.
CAGATATCCCAAATCACAAAAATCTATACAAAAGTATATAAAATCATTCAAAATCATTTATAAAAGAATTTGAAATAATTTTACTTATTTATAGCACAACAGACTATCCACTCATCTCTTAAGAAGGTAATCATTCTCAAATTCCAAATCAAATAAAATCCAATCTTTCTTTTGATTCTGAATGTCTTAACCTAAGACATTGGTCACAAATTATTCATTAAATCATATACCAACACTAGAGCAAATTGGTTCTTCTCAATATATACAATTCCTAACTTCCTAATAATTTCTAGCATAACATGTTATAGAAAAATGATCGTATCTTGATCTACACTTCTCATATCATGGAAATTCTAATTTTAACTTAAAGGTTAGACATAAAACTACAAATTTTGTGTTTATGTCCCAAACTCATTCAAATCGTATAAAAGCATCTAAGTCTATGAATATTATGTCCTAAACTCATGATCTACATTTGTGCAGTTACCAAAAAATTATCATAACTTTCACTACACATATCAAATTTAAGTGATTAAAGTCTTAAATTAAAGATAAGACATAGATCTATAAATTTTATATTCAGACATTAGCCTAATTTGACCATGAAGATGGCTCAATTCCATGGTAAATTTAACATCTGTATAGGGCAAAAACAGAGTATATTTTGCAGAACTTGTCTTTTTGAAAAATCATTAAAAATTCAATTCTTATCAAAATATCTACTAAAATTTGTCATTTTAAAGGTCTGGAAGTCTAGTTTTCTAAGAAGAAAACTTCACTCGATTTGCCTATGTGCAGAAGAACTTATGACTAAAAGATCACAGCATGTATAAACTGTCCAACTTGCAGGAAAATTTAGGGTTTCCATTTTATTCCAACACTTTCAATACTCAAGCAAATTCAGATCATTGAGCATGTTATTCCCATAAATCATAACCCTAAATCATAAATTTAAAACTTACCTTGCACTTGCTTCAAGAGGGTCCCAAGTATGCAAACAAAATCACCTCCAAATGCAAGGTTCTTTTCTCTATTTTCATGACCCTATGCTCTTATTACCTTCAAGCCCCAAGGATTTCTAAAGAGAGTTGAAAGCAAGACAAGAGAGCTTAGAAATCTAGGGTTTTGTCAAGAAATGGCTTGATGTATTCAGAGGCTTGAAGCTGTGATGGAAAAATGTGTAGGAACTCACACTCTCCCCCTTTCTCCTTCTCTCTCTCTCTTTCTCCTTTCTTACCCTTTTCTTGTACTCAGCTGAACACATACACACACACACAAAAGTACACTCAAGAAGATGGAAGAATGGAGATCTCTCTCTCTCTCTCTCTCTCTCTCTCTCGGGTATACACACACACATATAAACTTTTGTTTCCTTCTTTAAGTCACACACTCACATTTTCTCACTTCATTGCATTAAATGCCAACAACTCATAATTCAATGCTTCGCTTGACTTTTTTTTTCCTTGTTTATAAGAGAAATGAAAAAAAGGGGCAAGGATTTTTATTGGTTGGCTCAATAGTTGGGCTCAAAGATTGGGCTCAAATGTTGAATTTATTAGCTCAAGGGTGGGACAAGAACTTGTGAATATTCTTACTCAAGTATTGGACTTCAAATTGGGTTGAAAGGATTGAATTGTAAACTCAAGAGTTGGGTTCAATTAATTGAGATGTTAATTCAAGGGTCAGATTTAAAATTTTGGACTCAATTCTTAGTTCAATCTAATTTCAATTCTCATATTCTTAATCCAATTTCACATTTTGTCCTATACTTTAAATGTCATTATATTTATTAAAAAAACTTTTAATAAAAATAAATAAAATTCTAATACTGAATTTTTGGTGTTACAACATTTAACTCCCTAAAAAAATTTCATTCTCAGAATTTAAACGAAAATTCATACATCAAATAATTGGGAGTATTGTTTTCTCGAGTTTCTCACTAAAGTAAGCAACATAATGACTTCCTCAATTAAGACTTTACCTATACTACCACCAAAGGTGTCACCAATAGCCATAAACACTTTAGGATTCAATTGTCTTGATTATTTTAACCTACTATACACTTGAACATCACACAAGTACTTGTAACTATCACGTAAGCACACCACATATGAATTTTTCTACAAAAGGATATAGAATTTGAGTCATCATTTACGAGAGTGTGCTAGGGGTATTAGATAAACCAAACGGTGTTACTAACCACTCATATAATCTATCTTGACACTTAAAGCGGCCTTTTTAGAACAATTTACCAGAATAAAGAGTCACAATAGTGATAGAATTCTGAATCCACCCCTTTTAATTTCTTTCCAAAAAATCTATCTGCTCATTATTATATGGAAGGAACTCCCAACATGCACAGCAATAAGTCTTCACTATGTCTGATTTGTAGATAACAATATTGCTTTCTCTCAACTCCACATCAAAAGAAAACCATGGTCACCTTGAACCACCATAGAGAAACTAATTTTGGCTATTTTAGGAATAATTGTATCAAGACCTAAATTCGCAGTTTTAAAACTTTAAAGTGAAAGCCTTGCAATCCAAGATTATAAATTTTGGGGCCCAAGAGAGATGTGAATTTTGTATGCAGATTGAATGTGTATTTTTAACACTATAATACAATTAGAAGATATGGTACATCATTGAAAAGAAATGCAAAGTTGCTCCTTGTTCATATAGGGGCTTCTAAATGTAAAATGTAACATCTCAAGTCCAATGAGGCTTGAGGGGTTTTACTTCAATGAATCCCTACACTTGGTTAGTAGAATAAAGGAAGTTTCTAGTTCATGTGACTTATTAATCGAATGCTCTCCGCCAGTGGAGTGCATCTCACCCATAACTCCTAACAGAAAAGTCTCATTACAACTAAAGCAAGACTTTTCCCCTATTACTCCATCATAATTATTTGATAAATGATGTGCAAGATAAAGAATTGTTGCCATTTTTTTATATATAGAGAAGGATACGACTTGATCAAAATTAGCAGATTCTAAATGCTCTTTCAAGTAAAGAGCCTTGCACTATCAATAAATTCATAGTGAGAGAATGATCTCATGAAGATTCTCTAGTACTACATGAAATACCCATTTCAATGCTAGCTCAACAAAATTTACCAAGAAGCCAGCCATTGTTTGACTAAAAGAACACCTTGTCATAAACCTCTTGTAAGATTGCCATAAGCACTGAGATTGGTAGAACTCTGTAAACAACATAATGTCTAACTACTTTTCTTCATCAAATGCCAAAACCTTTTTTTTTTTTTTTTTGGTAATTAAGGAGTTTATCTTAGACTAGCCTCATGCCAACCAATAGAATGCTACATAAGAAGGGTCCCTTCGATGCAAAACACTATTCCAAAGCAACATCTAACAACTTATCGCATATATCACAATTATAGTTATTATAATCTCATAATCAACTTCTAATTACCACTACTAATCATTTCTAAACTATCATTACTCCTTTGACCTTCCAAGAGTCAGGAGCTGGCAAAACCATCCACTCAGTTCCAAATCCCTATTGTCAAAAGCTTTTAAAAGTTCAGGTTGTAAGATCTAACATCCCTCTCTCCTTAAGGCCTAAGCAAGACGAAATATAAATTGTCCTTGTATGTTACCAGTGCATAATGCTCTCGATACATTCACATTAGCATCAACCCATTGTGCCGTCGATCATGCAAGAGCCACCAGTTTCCACCATCACCAATATTTTGTCTAATTTAATCAACAAAACCAGTGAACATCCTTGTGAGACATTTTGCATAGGCAATAGAGATCGGCCCCAGTAACATTTCTCTGTACACTAGCCATCACATACAGCCTATACTTTTTACACCCAACCTCTACAACCATCTCCTTTAAAAGGCTAGATTAACAATTTAAAGAACTCCACAAGCAACTCTCCTTATATATTAGTATAAAATCAGATCACTTTAACTAACAAAACATATATCCAACAGCCCTCAAAAACTCCAATTGTAAGTCCTCCACGGTTACCTTGGTATAGTAGTGATAAAATAAATAACATAAATGAATAGAATTCTGAAGCAATGTCAATTTCTCATAAGTATAGACTTCTTAAGTGTGTTTAGATAAATATCCATCAATAATAGAGTTACTCCATCTTATACAAAACTAGAGAGAAGTAATTAACAATTTCATTCGCTATCACCTCCATGTCTATTAACACCAATTTGTTATTGCTTAAGTATGTAAAACCAGTAAATGCCTCAAATATAGAAACAAGGATCTCATGCAAGAAAGATATTGACATTTTGTCTCTCATGACTAAAATCCAAGTGAGGCAATTTTGAAAATAATAATTAATGCAAAGGGTCACGTGGTGTTCAAGCTCAACAATTAAAGGTTATCTATTTTCTAAAGGTATAAAATTGAATTAAGTTATATCCATATTATCAGCATTAGTTTATAAACACAACTAGAATGACCTAAAATTTGTAAGTTTTCCTTCATGTCTAACTATCCCATTTAGACAAGTTTTCCCTCATCACCACTAATTTGCTCTCTTATAAGCTTTTCCTTAAAATCATTTCTACAAACAAAAGAGGTTTTCCATAGATCATTTTAAAAATTTACTTTCAAGCTCAATTATATCTTAAACAACCCTTTTTTTGGCTTATAGATTCCAAAGATTTTGAATGAAGGTATGGATGCAAGCATCCTTTGGAAATACACTAAAATGGAAACTTTATGGTGCTATTAATAATTAGTGAAAATGCTCACATGTTCAAAATCTACTTATTACTTTTATTGTGGGACAAGATTGTTTTCTTAGCGGTTCTCTAAGTCCCATGTATATTTTTGTACTTCAAGGAATTTTCTCTTTTGATAAAAATATGTTATCCTTGACCTTCCACAAAATAAAGAAAATACAAAATTCAACTTTAGCCTAACGGCCATCCCAAAACCCCCTGAGTGCATTTGAGGGAGAAAGATTTGCCTAATATCATTGCCACAAAAGATTTGTGTCATTTGCAGACAAGAGATGGGATATGGAATAACTTTCATTTTCCTACCTTCCATGTGAAGAAGAAAGGAGGGAGAGATGATATGCTTGCCTTAAAAACTGAGAAAACCAAAAGTACTTTTTCCTAAGTCATTCACCAAGTTCAAAAAGGATGGAATGAAAATACATTGGATCTATCTTCTCCATTATTCCTTGGGTTTATTCCTGTATCTATTGTTTAAAAGAAAATCTCAATGAATTTTTGTTATACGCCCCTTTTTTTATCCAGTTTACAGATGATGCATTTCCCCCTTTTACCTTTGCATCAAGATTTTAATTACAAGAAGAAGCAAATATAGTCTTTCTCGCTACTATGCATCTACCTTCATTCTCTGTTGTACTATGTATATTCCTCAAATCAATAAAATAATATATTTTCTATTAATGAAATATAACAAGGTAATTATATACGTGTCACTACATCCTATTTGGCATCAAGAATATCTTATAGAATGTCTAATCTAACACTTAAGAGCTTGTGCAAAAGAGCTCCCTTACTTGCCAACAAAGAGAAAAATGAAAGAAGTTTCTAAAATCAAATTACCAAGAATAGAGGCCAAGGTAAACAACAAGTATTCTATACAATTTTTGTTTTCCTAGCACATGTCTTAATATAACTAACTTTGGGTTTTCAAAAATAAGAGATCACAATTATTCATCTCAATCACTTAAACCGGACATCCGATAGAACCCATTCGGCCTTGAGAAACGAACCTTTCTACCATTTAAAGTCTGATTCACATATACATCAAAATTAGTTGGTTCCCTCTCCTTAAGATCTCTAGGTCAACACCATTGGGAGGCTATGGAATTTCTCTAAACATGCTAGGTCTTACGTAAATAGGTTTGCTTGCAACAACCTAAAGAAGGAATCACTAAGACGACACCTGAGGACACCTCACCATGACCTCATGGAAGTAAACCTGGTAGATACCCAATCCTCCTTATCAAATGTATTATGATAGCATAGGCACACTACAAAAAAACATGGTTTTAACAATGAATTTAGCGACGAAAAAAATTTTATCGGTAATAACACGTCGCAAAAATTTAATGACGAAAAATAAAAAATTAATCATAAAATTAGCGATGAACTATAATTTCATCGCTAAATTTGGCAATGGACAATAATTTCATCGCTAAATTCAGCGATGGATAAAAGAATTTGTGGCCAAATTTAGTGACAGATTTTGGAATTCGTTGCTAAATGTAGTGACAAATTTCATAATCCGTTGTTAAATTTAGTGACGGATTCCATACTCGTGGCTATATTTTACGACTGATTCTAAAATCCGTCACTAGATATAGTGATGAAATTATAGTCCGTTGCTAAATTTAGCGACGGATTGTGGAATTCGTCGCTAAAATAGTGACAGATTTACTAATTTGTTGCTAAAATTAGCCAAACTTTTCTCCTTTATTTTTGAAATTAGTATTTTATATGTTATATTTTTATTTTTTCTATTATATTTTTATTTTTTTATTTTTATTTGAAACTCTAGAGTCATCCGTTTCACAAATGTCGTGAAAACTACTATCCAATCCACTTGTCGGAGAAGATAGATCATCGGATGTGGATGTATGATCTCTGTTCACTTCAAAACCTTGTGCAAAGCTCCGATATACCACAGTTCACTACCACCATCGCCGAAAACTGAAGGCAAAATTTGCTATGGATGGCAACCAGTGAGGGCTGCATTTTGTTGGAGACTATCTTGCTTATTGTCCTCAGATCAAATCCTTCAACAATTTAAGGAATTTATCACTGTCGATGTTTGAACATCAACAGACAATCCAACATAGTCCTTCGTCTCCCAACATAGCCATTGTTGCTCAGCAGTCGACTGCAGTTGCTCAGCAGTTCGAAACCTTGTGCAGATGGAAGTTCCTCACTATTCAGAGATGGATGGTGGGAGAGTGAAAACCTTGGTTAAACTCAATAGTTCGAAAATTTATGTGTTAAGAGAGAACTTTACCTCCATTTAAATTTGCAAAAATGAGAGATGCGAATTGAGAGAGGCGAGAGAGTAAAAATTTTAGGCGGGAGAGTAAAAATTGGGTTAAATTTAGTGACGAATCAGACAATCCGTCACCAAATTTAATTTCGATTAAAATAAGAAAAGGAAAAAAAACTAAAAATGCGCAGTCTGCCCTACAATTTATGCGGGAGAAACAAAAAAACAAAAAAACAAAAAAAAATCAAAATAACAAAAACCAAAAAAACAAAATAACAAAAATTAAAAACAAAAGAATAAAAAAATAAAAGAAGAGTAAAAATTTTAAGGTAGAAGAGTAAAAATTTTAGGCATGAGAGTGAAAATTTTGGATGGATCTTATACATGGATTAAATTTAGCAATGAACTAAACAATCTATTGCTAAATTTAATTCCAATTGAAAAAAAATAAAAGGATAATTTACCACACATTTGTGCAAGAGAAGCAAAAGAAAAAAAAAAAGAAAAAAAAAAGCTGAAAGAACAATCTAATATAAAAAAAACAAAAGAATAAAAAAGAATAAAAAACAAAATAAAAAAAGAATAAAAAAATTAAAGCAGACAAAATAAAAAAGAATAAAAAAAATAAGTAAAAAAAATAAAAAATAAAAAATAAAAAATAAAAAAATAAAAAAAAAGTTAAACATAGGGTGGGACCGCCCTTCTATGTTTATCTTTTTTGATTTATTTTTGTTTTTTTTTAATTCTTTTATATTTTTATTCTTTTATTTTTTTTCTTTTGTTTCTTTTGTTTCTTTTTTTATTTTTTTGTATTTTTAACACTACCATTATATTACAACTAATTACCTTTTTTGTTTCTTTTTTTATTATTTTGTATTTCTACCACTACCATTATATTACTACTAATTATCCTAAATTCACCACAATTTAAATTATCGCTATATTATTATTATATTACTACTAATTAATCTATACTTACCACTATTTTGTTACCACTATTTTATTTTATATCGTAATCTTATCACAATTTATCATAAAATTACAACATATTATTGTTACCTATTATATAGTAATGTATCACATTTACTGTGACAATTAATAATCGTTCTAATTAAATATCTGTTTTTATAAATGATATAATATATATGTTAATTAAGTATAGATTTATGAATATGGGATGATTAAAAAGATTTAAATCTTTTATAAATTATGCAATATATATATTAAAAAGATCTATTGAAAATATTTTATAATAAAGGAGAGAAGAAATTTAATCATGAGAATAGTCATGAATTTTTAATTAGTATTACAAATTAGCGATGAATTTAGTCACGAATAGTTTTTTTGTGGCTAAATAGCGATGATTTTACCCATGAATAAACATGTTCGTTATTAATTAGCGATGAATTTTGTGACAAAAATATTGTCGTGACTACGGTTCAACTCTCTTCCTCTGTTGAGCATAAAGACTTTCTTTCAACTATGGGAACAGTTTGAGTCACATTTCGTGATAAACAGAGAGGTCAAAAGAAAGTCTACTTCTCTACTGTCATTACATCAGAAAGAGAATGAGTCCCTAAGGGACTTCCTGGACAGATTCAAGGCAGAGATGATGAGGGTCCCATCTTTGAATCATTTTATCGTGCTGGCTGCACTACTAACAGAACTGCGGCCTTCTGACATGAAAATATCAATCACGAAGAACCCTCCTGCTACTATCCAAGAATTTTACACCCGAGCCGAGAAATATATCGTCACGGAAGATGCTGAGCCATTTGACCATAAAAGAGACCAATCCGTTTGAAAGTAATGTAACCGATCACCTAAAGGTCTTCACCAAGGAAAAGCTGAGTGAATCCCCCTCCTTCATGGAGGTATCACAATTACACCCTACTGAATGAGACTCCTGGCCAGGTCTTAGCCTTAATCAAGGACAAGCCATACATCTGATGGCCCCCACGATCGACTGAGGATGACTCCAGCAAGAACAGAACCAAATACTGCCACTTCCACTATGACTATGGTCACACAACAGATGATTGTAAGAAGTTAAACAATGAACTAGAATTCTTGGTATGTAATGGGAGACTACACCAGTTCATCGAAAAGAGGGAAGTAGATCCCCCACCGACCATCGGTAGGAGCCGCCGCAACGTGACCGGGCGGAGGATCGACAAGCTGCTCACCCCCAACCAACAGAAGAGATGGAGTAATACATCAAATCCAGAATGGGCGAGTCCTCCAGAAGCTTCCCCATTCTTTCAATGATTTGTCAGAAAATGAAACAGGATGCCTAATCACGCCGATCTTCTATTTCCCGAATACACTTCCTTCTGCACCACAAGAAATTCTAGCGACAGATGCTAACAAGCGACAAGGGGGAAGAGGCCCGTCATTGTTTTCACGGATGAAGATCTAGTCAGAATAGACCCAAGTCGACACGACCCCCCATGATGACCGCCAGGATTAGGCAACACAAAGTCAGAATGATCTTTGTCGATCAAAGGGCAAGCTGTAACTTTTTGTATCAGGATACTTTCAAACAAATGAGGTTTACTTCTGCTCATATCCAACCTTTTACAGGCCCAGTCAAAGGACTTTCAGGTGAATGGATATATCCCGAAGGTATTATCTCACTCCCGGTTACCCTCGGAATGCCCTTAGCCATGCGATGACTTCTGTCGTGTTCAATGTGGTTGATCTTCCTTTGCTCTACAATGTCATTCTGGGCAGACCGGACTTGAATGCCCTGGAAACTCTGCCCATCACTAAGCACATGAAGATCAAATTTAGAATACCGTTAGGGATCGGAACATTGTCATGCGATTCGGAACCCTCCACTTCTGCTCCAAAGTGATCATCAGGGTCTATTATTAATGGTTTTCTCTCCGGAATGCGGGGGTATTTTTCAAATTAGTGAGGCATCGACTTAATGGACTTCCGGCAATCATATTCCTAGATCCTACAGAATAGAGGGCCTAAGTCGCCCAGATCCTATCGCCCGAGCGTGTCATCAATAAAGGATGAAACTCCCCGAACAGGTAGACACGGCCACTTATCTAACTAAAGGAGAGCCCAAGTCAACCAGATCCTCTCACCCCAACATGTCATCAATAAGGGATGAAACTCCCTGAATGGGTGAACACGGGCCCTTATCTAATGAACGGAGGGCCCAAGTCACCCAGATGTTATCTGTAACACCGATTTTCGGTGACTGCATATCATATACTACTCCTCATGATTCTAAATATATAAGCATCCTTTTGAGACATCTATTTAATTATCTATATATTTATTTTGAGATTTCGCCTTAAAATCGCTAAAACCGAAAATTTTATAGGTAAGCCGAAAAATTTCTCGGAAAGTATCGACAAATTCTAAAGAAGTCAAAAATAGTTAAAAGAATGCCTACATACTTAAATAAAGATATTTAAATGAAATTTCACATATTTAAGAAATTTCAAATAAAATGTCATAGGGACAAAAAATGCAAATTGTTAAAAGTTAGGGGTTTAAATGCAATTAAGGAAAGTTAAGGGACTAAGTTGCAAACCACTCAATGATGGACAATTGGAGCCAAATGATTAGTCAAGAAGGAAGCAAGGTTGGTTAATGGCCACATAGGATTTTTTCACATTCAAGAAAGTTCATTGGATAGAAATTTATGATGAAAACTTATTGGATAGAAATTTTTGCATGAAAACTCACTTGAATAGCTTGTTCTAACTTGTGACACCTCCTCCCCTTGACATGGACATCCAAAGACACCTAATGGAGTACATGGAGGTTGTTTGAATCAACAATTTCATGGTTTAAGTGCTAGGACAAGTGGAAGGTTGAGATAATGCATGGAATGATCCAATGGTTAAGGATATTGGGCTAGGTTTATAAAAGAACTTATTTAAGAAGAGTTTGGCCTATTTTCTTCATTCAAACTCACCTTGGATGAAATTGTGAGGGTTCTATATCCATTTTGAGTTCAACCATGGAGCCAAAGAGGTAAGGACATTTTTGAGAATTCTTGAATTTCAATTGGAAGTACAGAGGTATTGTATAGGAATTTATATTTATTGTGATTTGATTTTTTTTCTAAGGTGATAAAAATTCAAAGATTCAAAAGGAGTGGTGATATATATTGTTAGCAAAAGATCATACAAAGAAGGTAACATATTCTAACTTATGCTAAGATTAAATTATTTGATGAGTAGTTACTTTGGTATCCATACAAGTATGCTAAATGTTGATTTCTAGATTAAGTCTTGTATATTTTTCTTAGGATATCTCATTCTATAGAATTCAAAAATCTAAGATATTTATTTCTCTATAAACTAGACTTCCTAAGCTTTAAAATGGTATATCATGTGAGACATTTCATAAAGAAATCGATTTTTGGTGATTTTTGAAAATTTAGAATGTTTCACAAATTCAGTTTCATGTCTTGTGTTCGACCAGTAATTTGTATTAATTTTTGAGGTATCTTCCATTCATAATTTAGAGAAACATTAAACATGAAAGTTTTAGGTCTCTGTCTTATCTTAAATATAAGATAAAGATAACTTGAATCGGAGTTGTATATAGAAAGTTATGGTGATTTTACTAAAACTATGCAGAAGTAGTTCTAAAACTGAAATTGACATGAAAAGTGAATTTTATAAAATTATACAATCAGAATCTGAGGATGGTCAAAACTATAAAGGTTTAGATATTTGTCTTATCTTTAATTTGAGATAAGAATTACTTAAATTAGAGAAGTACATAGGGAGATATAAAAATTCTCCCAAAACTGTGCGAAATTGGTTTTAGGAACTTAGCATGAAAAGTGATAATTTTTTTTATGAATTCATGTATTCAGAATTTGAAGATAGTCTGAATATAAAAGTTGGAGATATATGTCTTATTTTTAAGATAAAATTTAAATCAATTGAATCCGATCAAGATTTTTAATGATATCATGATTTTTCTAAACATGCACGTTATATGATTGTAGAAATTTCTCTAAATATAAAATTTGAAATTTAACTTTATGAAAGAGGCCACTTTTATATGCTTGTTGTAATCCAACTATATAATATTGAATTAATAAATGATATTATTTAACTTAGGATTAGGATTCGAGGGATGACTTCTTCGAGAAACGAGGATAGTTAGGGGGAGTGGCGTACTCTCCCCAGTCGAGGTAAGTGGGACGATCTATTTTTTATTTTAAATGAAAAATAGATTTGATCATGATTTTTATAAATAAATTTTGAAATGTGATTTAAAAATATTTTAGTATTTGTGGTATGTCTTGAAATGATGTTATGTGAAAATTACATTCTGATATTATGATAACTTGATAATGTCGTACTTTTATTACGAGTAAAGATTTATGAATGATGATATATGGCACATGTGTATGATTATAGGATGCTGCATAGTGGCTATAGCGCACTCCCTACCACGGTATTGAGCGTTTACCCGACGGGGTGACGTGGTAGGGTAACACAGGAGCGGGGGTTTGAGTCCCCTGTCTCTGGGCAACGGATCCAATAGACGAGCACCTGTGAGAACCGTGTCAACACCAAGGGAAGGGGGAAGATATATGTATTTTATTCTTATGATATTGTGGTGACCCCTTGGTGGATTTTACCCTAGTTAGGCCAAACAATGGGTAGAATACGTTTTTGACACCCCATTGATATATTATTAAATGATAAGGATGCATATTATTTTGAATTACACTATATATTTGCAAATGAATGAAATACGAGTTTGAAATGATGTTTTGACTTGCCACTCTCACAAATTCATTTATTGTCATTATATCGTCATTGCACCTCACTCATTGAGTATGTGGATTATACGCATTCGTCATAATTACATTTTCAGCTTAGATTGTGTTGACTTACGTTGAGATACTATACCATGAGTTTTACCGAGAGACACTATCGGGTATGTGTTCATATTTATTCTTGTTTACGATTGGACCATGCATATAAATGTTATATGTAAATTGGAGGCAAATGTTTTAAAAAAAAATTTTATTAAATTTTTTTTTTTAAAATTTTTCGTTGTATGATTTTGACTTATTGATATCAAGTAGGGTTATAATATTAGCCTTGCGTCATCTCGATGTACGAGTAGGGCATACCCGTGCCTCGAGGAGTCGTGGCGGTCTGTTCGCGTGCTCGACCTGCGGGTCAGGGCGTGACAGATTTCGGTGGTATCAGAGCGCTAGTTTCTGTATCTAGTTTATTTTTCTTCCAGTGTTTGTAAAATGTTTTTCAAGAGTTATAATTTGCCTCCTATGGTCCTATAACGTTAATCCTTATTAGGGGGTTAGGTTGGCACTTAACCCTTTGCTTTTCCACTCTTAAGTACTAAGCCTGATCTCTTATGCAGAACCATGCGTCCCCGAGAATGATCGATGTGTACCAATAAGGTCCCGCTCAAGGCCGTGTCATCGTCTCAAGCACCTCAGTCTCCTCCTACTGGAGAAGCACCCCCACCGCACCCCATACTCCAGGAGATGATGGGGTGGTGGACGGTCTACCAAGACCGGATGAGAGCACCGCCTGTACTTGCGGTTGAGACTCCACTTGTACCAGCAGTGGCACTGCCGCCCTCTCCTACACTGACGACTATGCTGACTACTCGACAGATGACAAAAGTCTCCACCTTATTAAGTGAGGCCAGGGGTCTACGGTGTGAGTCCTTCTTTGAGTCCCACGACTCTGTTGGTGCTAGGAAGTGGCTCAAACGGATCAAAGAGGCTATGAAGGACATAAGAGTTGAGTATGGACTCAAACTGATGAGAGTAGTCAGACTACTAGAGAATAACGTTCGTGATTGGTGGGACGGCATCAAGGATAAATCAGATGAGCCATTGACTTGGGATGACTTTCTGGGGGCGATGGATGCTAGCTTGATTAACTCTATTTGGAACTTTAGGTTTATGGGTTGGGAATATCTCCCCTCAGTGGTTGTTCACGTGGGATGTTAGGACCTTTCATCGAATTGGTGCATTTTCGCAGATCCTTTTCTCTCTTCTATTTCAGGTTAGAGGCCTCCGCCATTGATGGTTTACATCCATTTATGGTCTAAGTTCTCCTAAGTTACACCATTCCTTTTAAAAGTTGTATGGGGTCTTTGGTTTTGGTTCCTTAAACTGGATTTTTGGTGGAGATTTTGATGTTGTTAGATTTCCTTCTGAGAAAATGAATAGTATCAAGAGTACTAGTATATCTCCTTTTGACTTTTTCATTAGGGATTGCGAGTTATCTCCTTCGCTAATACTCAGTTGCTTGGTGGAGAGCCACTTTCAATCATTTTCCTATCCCTTATCCAATCTCTTGTGATTCCACTCCTTTTACATTTGATAACACGTGGCTCTCTCATGGAGATCCTAGAACAATGTTTAATGATTCTTGATATGTTCCAATGCATGATGTAACGAGATTGGAAGGTTTTAAAATTTAAGGGGAAATTGAAGATTTTAAAAAGCAATCTCTCAAAGTGTTGAATAAAGAAGTTTTTGGTAAAATTAGATTTGGAAAATGTTCTATTTTTTTAAGAGATTGATGAGTTAGATAATCCCAATGTAGAAAGAGGATTATTCGATGAATTTTCTATCTGTCAATAAAATCTTAGGAATGATCATGAGGAGGAGATTAATTGGCATAAAAAAATTTGGCTAAAGTGGATTTGAGAATAAGATATTGACATTATTATTATTAAAAACTAGCAAATCGTAGGTTAATTAGATTAGTCAAGATATGATATCACTTATCAAATCATGGTATCTCAAACTATAACCAACAAAGCATAATCAATAATTGATTTGAGCTGTCAAAAATTGGAGATATCAAGTTATCTAAGAATTGGAACTAGTGGCCATGGGGTTAAGTAGTCAATAAACAATGGCCAATCCGGGAGAAGGTGAAGGTCATCCGTGCTCGAATAAAAAAATAACTGCCCTGGATAGGCAGAAAAGCTATGCAAACAAACGACGACGATCTTTTGAGTTCAGGGAGAGAGATATGGTGTTTCTGAGGGTATCCCCTTGGAAGGGGATGATCTGATTCAGACAACGGGTAAAGCTTAACCCCAGATACATTAGACCTTTCTGAGTCCTTGAGAGGATTGGAAAAGTGGCATACGGATTGGACTTACCTCTTGAGTTAGCACGGATTCACGATGTATTCCATGTCTCGATGCTGAGGAAATACCTTCCTGATCCTTCCCACGTATTGGAACCTCCACCGGTAGAGTTGAGCGATGATTTGAGCTTCCCCATCTAGGCCGTAGCCATCTTAGATAGATAGATCAAGAAGTTACCGAGCAAGGAAGTCCCCCTGGTCAGAGTACTTTGAAGGAACGACCAGGTCGAGGAGTAGACTTGGGAGTCTGAGGATGCTATGAGGAGACGGTACCCCCAACTATTTGATGTATAGTTTTAGTTTAGTTTCGAAGATGAAACTTTTTATAAAGGAGTTAGGAATTGTAATACCGATTTTCGGTGACTATATATCATATACTATTCCTCATGATTCTAAATATATAAGCATCATTTTGAGACATCTATTTAATTATCTATGTATTTATTTTGAGATTTCGCCTCAAAATCGTTAAAATCGAAAATTTTTATCGGTAAGTCGAAAAACTTCTCGGAAAGTGCCGACAAGGCCTAAAGAAGTCAAAAATAGCTAAGAGAAGACCTACACACTTAAATAAAGATATTTAAAAGAAATTTCATATATTTAAGAAATTTCAAACAAAATTTCAAAGGGACCAAAAATGCAAATTGTTAAAAGTTAGGGGTTTAAATGCAATAAGGAAAGTTAAGGGACTAAATTGTAAACCACTCAAGGATGGACAATTGGAGCCAAATGATTAGTTAAGAGGGAAGCAAGGTTGGTTAGTGACAACATAGGATTTTTTCACATTCAAGAAAGCTCATTGGATAGAAATTTATGCATGAAAACTTATTGGATAGAAATTTTTAGATGAAAACTCATTAGAGTAGCTTGTTCTCACTTGTGACACCTCCTCCCCTTGACATGGACTTCCAAAGACACCTAATGGAGTGTATGGAGGTTACTTGAATCAACAATT
This sequence comes from Dillenia turbinata, assembly GCA_037126225.1. Taxonomy (NCBI): domain Eukaryota; kingdom Viridiplantae; phylum Streptophyta; class Magnoliopsida; order Dilleniales; family Dilleniaceae; genus Dillenia; species Dillenia turbinata. The sequence goes on along the minus strand of JBAMMX010000028.1, from coordinate 737,460 downwards.
GTATGGTTTAAGTGTTAGAAGAAGTAGAAGGTTGAGATAATGCATGGAATGATCCAATGGTTAAGGAGATTTGGCTAGGTTTATAAAAGAACTTGTTTATGAAAAGTTTGACCTATTTTCTTCATTCAAACTCACCTTGGACGAAATTGTGAGGGTTCTATATCCATTTTGAGTTCAACCATGGAGCCAAAGAGGTAAGAACATTTTTGGAAATTCTTGAATTTCAATTGAAAGTATAGAGATATTGTATAGGAATTTATGTTTATTGTGATTTGATTTTTTTTTAAGGTGATAAAAATTAAAAGATTCAAAGGGTGTGGTGATATATATTGTTTGCAAGAGATCTTACAAAGGAGGTAACATATTCTAACTTATGCTAAGATTAAATTATTTGATGAGTAGTTACTTTGGTATCCATATAAGCATGCTAAATGTTGTTTTTTAGATTGAGTCTTGTATAGTTTTTTTAGGATATCTCATTCTATAGAATTCAAAAATATAAGATACTTATTTCTATATAAACTAGACTTCCTAAGCTTTAAAATGGTATATCATGTGAGGCATTTCAAGAAGAAATCGATTTTTGATGATTTTTGGAAATTTAGCATGTTTCACAAATTCTGTTTCATGTCCTGTGTACGACCAGTAATTTGTATGAATTTGTGAGGCATCTTCTGCTCATAAGTTGGAGAAATGTTAAACATGAAAGTTTTAGGTCTTTGTCTTATCTTAAATTTGAGATAAAGATCACTTGAATCGGAATTGTATACAGAAATCTATGATGATTTTACTAAATCTATGCAGAAGTAGTTCTAAAACTGAAACTAAGATGAAAACTGAATTTTATAAAATTATACATTTAGAATCTGAGAATGATCAAAACTATAAAAGTTTATATCTTTGTCTTATATATAATTTGAGATAAGAATTACTTAAATTGGAGAAGTATATAGGGAGATATGGAAATTCTCCCAAAACTGTGCAAAATTGGTTTTAGGAACTTAGTATGAAAATAGATAATTTTTTTTATGAATTCATGTATTCAGAATTTGAAGATTGTCTGAACATAAAAGTTGGAGATATATGTCTTAACTTTAAGAAAAAATTTAAATCAATTGAATCTGATTAAGATTTTTAAAGATATCATGATTTTAATAAACCTGCGCGTTATATGTTTGTAGAAATTTCTCTAAATATGAAAATTGAAATTTAACCTTCTGAAAGAGACCATTTTTATATGCATGTATATAATATTGAATTAATAAATGATATTGCTTAACTTAGGATTAGGATTCGAGGGATGATTCGTTCGAGAAACGAGAATAGTTAGGGGGAGTGGCGTACCCTCCCCAGTCGAGATGAGTACGACGATCTATTTTTGACTTTAAATGAAAAATAGATTTGGTCATGATTTTTATAAATAAATTTTGAAATGTGATTTAAAAATATTTTTGTGTTTGTGGCATATCTTGAATTGATATTATGTGAAAATTGCATCATGATATTATAATACTTGATAGTGCCGTACTTTTATTACGAGTAAAGATTTATAAATGATGATATATGACACATGTGTATGATTATGAGATGGTGCATAGTAGCTATAGCGTACTCCCTACCACGGTATTGAGCGTTTACCCGATAGGGTGACATGGTGGGGTAATACGGGAGCAGGGGTTTGAGTCCCCTGTCGCTAGGCAATGAATCCAATAGACGAGCACCCGTGAGGACCATGTCAACACCAAGGGAAGGGGTAAAGATATATGTGTTTTATTCTTATGATATTATCGTGACCTCTTGGTGGATTTTATTCTAATTAGGTCAAACTATGGGTAGAATACTTCTTTGACACCCCATTGATGTATGATTAAATGATAAGAATACATATTATTTTGAATTACACTATATATTTGCAAATGAATGAAATACAAGTTCGAAATGATGTTTTGACTTGTCACTCTCACAAATTCATTTATTGTTATTATATAGTCATTGCACCTCACTCACTGAGTATGTAGATTATACGCATCCCTCATAATTACATTTTCAGCTTAGACTGTGTTGACTTACGTTGAGATACTATACCACGAGCTTTATCGAGAGATACTATCGGGTATGTGTTTATATTCATTCTTGTTTACGATTGAACCATGTATATAAATGTTATATGTAAATTGGAGGCAAATGTTTTATTTAAAGAAAATTTTTATTGAAAACTATCTTTTTTTAAAAAAAAATCTTCTGCTATATGATTTTGACTTAATGATATCGAGTAGGATTATAATATTTGTCTTGCGTCACCTCGTTGTACGAGTAGGGCATACCCGTGCCTCGAGGAGTCGCGACGGCCTATTCGCGTGCTCGACCTGCGGGTCGGGGCGTGACACTATCGTCTGAACGTATCGTCAATAATGGATGAAATTCCCCGAATGGATGGACATGACCCATTATCTAACGAACGGAGGGCCTAAGTCGCCCAAATCCTATCGGCCGAACGTGTACTCAATAAGGGATAAAACTCCCCGAACGGTTGGATACGGTCCCTTATCTAACGAATGAAGGGCCCAAATCGCTCAGATCCTATCGCCCGAATGTGTCGTCAATAAATGATGAAACTCCTCGAACGGGTAGACACGACCCCTTATCTAACGAACAGAGGGCCCTAGTCACCTAGATCCTATCACCCAAACATGTCGTTAATAAGGGATGAAACTCCCCGAACGGGTAGACACAGCTCCTTATCTAACGAACGGAGAGCCCAAGTTGCCCGGATCCTATTACCCAAATGTGTCATCAATAAGGGATAAAACTTCCCGAACGGGTGGACACGACCCCTTATCTAACGAACAGAGGGTCCAAGTCACCCAGATCCTATCGCCCGAACGTGTTGTCAATAAGGGATGCAACTCCCCGAATGGGTGGATACAGCCTCTGTGCCCAAATCATCCAGATCCTATCGTCCGAACGTATCGTCAATAAGGGATGAAACTGCCCGAGCGGGTGGACATGACCCTTTATCTAATGAACGGAGGGTCCAAGTCACCCAGATCCTATCGCCCGAACATGTCATCAATAAGGGATGAAATTTCCCGAACGGGTGAACACGGCCCTTTATCTAACGAACGGAGAGCCCAAGTCGCCTAGATCCTATCGTCCGAACGTGTCGTCAATAAGGGATAGAACTCTTCGAACGAGTGGACACGGCCCCTCTATCTATTGTTTCTTCCATATGGAGGGTCTAAATCGTCCAGATCCTATCGGTTGTACGTGTCATCAATAAGGGATAAAACTCTCCAAACGAGTAGACATGGCCCCTCTATTTAACATTTCTACCGAACAACGGCTTAAGTCGCCCAGAATCTATTATTCGAACGTGTTGGGACTCCCTGAATGGGTGGACATGGTCCTACTTTTACCTATTTTTTACCGAACAATGGGCCCAAATCGCCCTAATTCTATTGGACTGACATAACAAGAATTGCAGCTGAGAATAACAAGGTGACTTCTATTGGCAAAAAAGTAAGGATTTCTTATTAAAAAAGCAAAGGGCACCGAGTACAAAATTTTGAACGAAGGTTACAAAAAATCAAGAAGGGGGGATAGCCAGATACTAAGTCTTCGCCATCTCCTTAACCAGGGGCAGAGTATCACTTAGACCCATACGGTAGATTATTTCTTTAGCGCACTTCAACCTATCAGACAATTGGCATTGAGAATCTTTAAAGGTGATGGCGTCCTTCATACGAGATTCCTCAAGGTCAGTTATTTTGCATTCTGCCACCCGAAGAGACTCTTCACGAAACTAAGCCAACTTCTCGACCGATTGAAGACGTGCCTCTCACATTACCCTTGACATTGGGCCAACTCTAATCGAAGGTTTCTCAGCTCTTCTTCTTTCTTATTGAGCAACGCACTGGATATGCTCTCGGTCTTCGTGCCCTTTTCCTCCCAAACAGGGACTCCTTCCTATGCTTGAGCCAGATGGCTTGACTTAGAGATACGTCCCTCTAAGTGATTTATCACCTGCCTTCTCATTATTTTTGAAATTCAGCAAGAGTTACTGTCTGAAAGGGAAACTGAGTCAACAAAAGTAAAAATGAGAAAGAATCCAATGAGTATAGAAAAGATGATACCATTAAGTCTAGGGACTTAAGAGCCCCCCCGACTTGCTGTAAGACATCCTGTGAAAGTCGAGCTCACACAGATGAAAGTCCAACCGATTGGCAATGCGATCTGCCTCAGCCAGGTCTATGTGGCTGTATTGCATATCCCCAGCACAGATGGTGACGGTTCCCTGCTCTTTTGAGTCCTTCTTCCCATCAAAAGATTGAACGGGAATGGTAGGTGGAAAAGCAATGCCATCAGGAACTTTGCGCTTTACTTTGCGCTAAGGCCAAACTAGAGCAGCAGATGAAGGCCCTGTCATTTCTTCCATCACAGCTGTGGGAGCGCGTGGCCCTATCTTTGCGCCAGACGAGGGAGCATCTCCCAATCTCCGTGGTTCACCCTCACCAGTGCTTCCTTTCCTCGAAGACTCACTATCTTTTGAGGCAAGAGTCTCCATCAGAATGGCTCTGGACGGACCCGAGTGCTCTAACAGAATAATCAGTTAACGTCTTGATGAAGGCAAAGACGATGAAATTTTTTTTCTCTTTGACAAGGGAGAAGAAGACTTCGGAAGGGCCATAGACGCCCCAACGAGCTCCTGAGGAGATTCCCTCACACCTAACCAAACCTGCCTATCGATAGTTATTTTCTCTAGTACAGCATTATTGAAGGCATCCATAGAATAGACCAACGCAACCTTTTCTCTCTCTAATAAGAGAGGCTTATCGATCTTCCTCTTCTCCCCAATCAGCAGGCCGACCAAAGACAGCATCTGATCATCTAGTAGGGACTCGACCCATATACTTCGATCGGTGGACTTATAATAACCGTTGACCGACGGAATGAAGCGACCGTGCTTAGATAAGGTTAGAGGCTTCAGCCTTAAAGAAGGCCCCTCATTGGCATCAAGCAGGGTAGGGATACGATTCTTATTCGAAAACTTTTGAAAAAAGAACTTGTGCATCCAATTCTTATCGATGGACTTCTTGTAGCAAAACTTCCAGTCAGACTCGAGTCGAGTCTGTAGTTTGTACCAGCCCCTAGACAAGCCACTGTTTCCATATCTCATCAAAATAAAGATGGACGACAAGATGTCAAAATCAAAACAAAGATGACAAAAGCCTAACAGGGAAGCCATAATAACTACTAGATGCCATGCACTTGGGATCAGGAGAGTTAGAAATATATTCCAATAACGTAATACCTCCGCAAAAGGATCTGTGTTTGGGACTTTTAATCCATACTTAACCGAATGGAGGTACATCGACACGCAACCCTCTGGCGCCGTATTAGCCCTATCGATTTCCGTGGCAGACACCATGGTATAATCATCTCCCATTAGCATATCAGTTTGGATTTCTTGAAGTTCCTTTAGGGACACGACGCTCGTGATATCACTGATGCCTAGAAAAGACTGAGAAGTGGATGTTTTCATCATTGTTTATAGAAATGACTTTTCTAACAAATCTCAGAGAAAGAAGAAGAATGAAGATGTGAGGCACACACGAGCAAATGATCTTATAAAAACGTTAAAAGACGATCCATCTACCCCCATTAACGGCCTATGATGCCAACATTACTCACGGTACCTTCCTCATGAAACGGCACCCTGAGTAGGGGGCAAGTGGTGGGGCATAACCTTATACCCAATTTAAAAGGACAACGTTTGAAGGGCCAACACGTACAAGGCCCACAAAGGATAACTATTGATCGATATTTAATGCTCTCTATGACTATCTATCGAAAAGTCTTAGTCACCCGGGTTGTGACAACCTATCGATAGGGTCTCAGTCGCCTAGATCTCCTGAATGATAGGGTCTCAGTCGCCTTACCAGTCGAACGTGATTCATCAAGCGAAAGTAATTAACCCGATTGGATACTGAATCATTAGTCCATCAAACGAACAAACTCAGAAGATCTTCCATTGGCCAAACGACCGATCGATAGCCAACAGTACTAACGATTCTAAAGGGGTAGGTCGCGGGTTCGACGCCAAGGCCCTGCAGGGATGCGAAGGGTCGAATGCCGGGCCTACGGAGACAATACCTTGAGTGAAGGTACCCGCCCGAGGGGGGTAGCCTCTCACATTGAAGCACACCGATAGCGTACGACTCTCACAGGTATAAAATATCCTAAAATCCCTTAAGTACGGTACGCTTCTTGAGCCTCACACATTGAGCACACTCATCACTAGGAACCTTTCCCATCCCAAGCTCTCAGTCTGTTTTTTGACATTCGAAAACCACTCTTTCTAATTTGAGCATTGGAGTCTTTCCCGTCGGAACACCCACCAGTGGTTTTTGCAGGTCTCATACCCCTTTGACGGCAGCCGTTCGAGTAAACAAAGAACCGATATTTGTGGAGACACAACTTACCTCCAACAGTAACAATATCAGACATTGGGTTTGGGGACTTGATATCTCTAGCTATTTTTTAAAGTTTGATCCATTTTGGATTAATTTTTTTGAGTTAGTTTGTCGAAGTGCTGTATACGTTCTAATGTACATTTAATAAGTAAATTTTATGCTTTTCCTTATTGATTTTGGATTATGTTGGACTTCATGCCCTTGGCATTGTTGAAGACTTAAATATCGAGCTGTTGCACAAAAAAGTAGCAAAAAATCAATAAACAGAACACCAACAATGAAAGCAAAAGTGTGACCAAAAAAAAAAAAAGATTAACAATTATTTTAAGTGGTTCACCGTTTATACACACCCTCACAAATCATAAGACTTTTATGTACCTTCTAAAATAAATTAAGAAAATTATGGAGGCACTAAAGTATTTCTCACAATTGTTTAACTTAACCACCATCAGTTTGTCTTGGCTGAAATAAAGTTGTATACAAATATATAGAGTTCCCTTGTTTCTAAATAAAAATATAATTTTAGATAGGAAAAATAATACAATTTGTATAAGAAAACTCCACACCCAAAAGATGTTTCCTATTTCCTAAAATATATGACAATTCTAATAAATAATTATCTAATAACACAACACTGAACAAATCAAAAGTCATTGGGTACTCTTTAATTTCTTTTGGGGTAAGTTTGATTCGCGGGAGGGGAACGGGAGGGCAGGAGAAATGAGAGATTTATTTTATTTGATGGAAATAAATGTATTTCATTTATTTTTATTTGGTAAGGATGACAGGGAAGAAAATAGACGGTATTTTTTTTTATTTGATTTGAATGAAAAATAGAAGGAAATACTATCTTATTTACTATTATATTTTTATAAAATAATATTTTTAATATTTCTCACCACTAATTTTTTATTTTTTAATTTAAAATATTTTTGTAAAAATATAATTTTTTGTCTAAAAATAGTTATTTGATATATTTTTCTTATTTTTTATAAATTATTTTCATTATTATTTTATATTAAGTTAAATTAAAATATTAATGTAAAAAAGTAAAAAAAAAAAAAGTAAAATTAGAAAAAAAATAATTTGATGCTTATTGATGAAAAAAATTAAATTTTATTATTTTATATTAAATAACATCGAAATAAAAAAATAGATAATTTCGTAAATATTAAAAAAGGATAATAATAAATTTATTTAAAAATATTATTTTCTTCCATTTCCATCCACTTTGGGATGGAAATGATTTCTTAAAATAGAGAGGTTCCCTCTAAATTTTCTTCCTTACCAAATGACTGAAAAGTGTTATTTTCTTTTACTTTTACTTCCTCTTTCCATTTCTTTTCACTTTTACTCCAACCAAAATAACCCTTAAACTAAAACTAAAGATTTAGGTGAAAAAAAAGGAACAATAGAGTATTGAAAAAAAAGAAAAAAAAAAGAACGAGAGAATATGGCAATTTGTGGAAATGTGGGAAAACAAGTTGGAAAATTTTCGAATCGAAATAAAAAGAAAATTACATATCAAGTTCCTGAATTTTATCTCAAATTCATAAATTAGTTCTTCAACTTCAAAGCTCAATGATTGATGAGTTAAACTTTAAAATTCGTAACTTGTTAGTCCCTCTGTTAATAATGATGCAAACCTGATTATTAAATGCTGATGTGGATCTATGTGGTAGAGGATGTGGTAGGACAAATTCTGAGTTGGCTTCCATCCCAACGAGAATTGTTGATGTGTCACCTGATATGTCAACAATATCCACACAAAAACAGTGCCACATCAGCATGTTGCTGACGTGTGCCACGTCACCCAAAATTGAAAGGAAAAAATAAAAAAAAAGAGAAAACAAACAAAAGATGAAAAAGCTTTCACAAACCCGAGACTAAGAGAATGAAAAAAAAAAAAAAAATTCTCTACCTCTCTCTTCTTTTTTTTTTTTTGGTCTGTTCGGGATGGGAATTCTGTCTGCTTTCAGATCTTCCATGAGTTCCCAAGTATTGTTTACTTCTGGCTCTTCTTTCTGTGGACGGTTTAGAGGAAACACACCCCATTGAAGAATTACTTGAATAACTTCTCTTTGGATGGGGTTTTTTGTTTCTTCTTTTCTTTAGACCTCATCCTTCTTTTTTTTAATCATTTATTTTTTTCCTGATTATGAATCAAAATGTGGGTATTGATGGAAAAATGGAGGAGTGTTGATGAGAAATTATCAAAAAATTAACTCAACCTCTTGATGAAAGAGCCAGGGAGATCGAACTACTCTTACGGAAAAAAAAGCCTCTTCATAAATAAAAAAGGGGTTCTCTGCCTCTTTCAAAAAAAACAAAAAAACAAAAAAACGCAATCTTACACTATTCTCATAAAAGTTGAATTTCCCTTCTTTTTTTATCTTTTCTGTCACTTTGATTGGCTCATAAGACATAAGCTTAAACCAAGGTTTGCAGGAGAGAGAGAGAGAGAGAGAGAGAGAGAGAGAGAGATGATTCCTTATTATTTTTATAATTGATTCAGGGAAGTATTTTTTTAATTGATTCAGGGAAGAGGTTGCTAACTTGACAGTGCCACATCAGTAAAATTGGTGACTTGATACTGTCACGTCTGTAAAAATATGATGTGGCATGACACGTTAGTTAAAAAAGCTAATGTGACAACATTTAAAGCATATAATGTTGACATGTTATATGATTTGTCAACAATTTATATCATCTGGATTTTACATCGTTTGTCATGTGGATATATATCAGTATTTAACAGTTACGTTGGCACCATCACTAATGAAGGGATTTACAAGTTATGAATTTTAAAATTTAAATCTTTAATCATAGCGTTTTAAAATTTAAAAATTTAAAATAAAATTCAAGAACTTTGATACGTAATTTTCTCTCGAAATCAAGTGAAAAAATAACCGGGAAAAGCACATAAACCAAAGGTTAAAGTGAGACAAAAAGAGAGTGACCCACACCAGACAAGCCGCTTAGAGACGGCCACGATATAATTTCCCTTAGCCGCCCTCTCTCTCTCTCTCTCTCTCTCTCGTTTTATTTCTTTAAAACCCTCTCGTTGGACGACTCAGTCATCTCTCTCTCCCTCTTCTCTCTCTCTCTCTCTCTCTCTCTCTCAGCAAGAAGTCAAAAATGGCGAAAATATCACAGGAAAGGGAGAAAATTAGTGAAAGCTCATCAACATCAGGCATTACTCCCCCAGCAACAAGTGCAAAAAGTAATAAGCCAAAAAGAACCCGAAAAAGTGCTCCCAGAGATTCTCCTCCTCAACGTAGTTCCAATTTCAGAGGCGTCACTAGGTACGCGCATGGCATTTCATTTCCTTTTTCACATTTGCTCTTTTTGATTAAACTTGGAAGACATTCTGATGTTATAGACACCGATGGACGGGGCGCTATGAGGCTCATCTGTGGGATAAAAATTGTTGGAATGAGTCCCAGAACAAGAAAGGAAGACAAGGTTCCTTCATTGTTTGTCTCTTCTCTCTCTCTCACTCTCTCCCCCCTCTCTCCCTCTCAAGTGTTAATTATATTAATTTTATTTATTACCAAAAAATCAATTTTTATGTTTTTGTTTGTGGGTGACTCAACGGTATCGACGGATGCTTCATGATGGAATCCAACTGAAATGCAGTATATCTAGGTGACTCTGGTTTTACTAATTCAATCCTCTCTCTCTCTCTCTCTCTCTCTCTCAAGTTCTACCATGTAGAATGTAAAGGGGTTTTAGAATTCCTAGTTGTATTGCAAATGAATGAAATGAACTGTGTAGGGGCATATGATGATGAAGAAGCTGCGGCACATGCTTATGACTTGGCTGCATTGAAGTACTGGGGACAGGACACCATCCTCAACTTCCCTGTAGTTTCCCAACCACCTCTTTTTTTTTTTTTTTTTTTTTTGAAATTTATTTACCAAACTGCAACTGGGTTTAAAATTGCAGTTATCTACTTATGAAAATGAGCTAAAACAAATGGAGGATCAGACCAAAGAAGAATATATCGGATCTTTGAGAAGGTCAATTTTTGAACTTTCTTAAATTATTTTTTTAATATTTTTTAAAATGTTGAATATTTAATTTTTTTTCCTAAATTGAAATTCCTTTTAAACCCCCATGATAATGCAGAAAAAGCAGTGGATTTTCTCGAGGCGTATCGAAGTATAGAGGGGTGGCAAGGTAAATTCTGATTTTACAAAATGACTGGAAGTCACAACTTATTTTTATTTATTTCCTAAATTACATATTTCTATTGGATAATATCTAAATTAAATTGAAAATTTTGACCTATTCCATCCCAATTATGAACAGTTAGGAGGGTCGGTGGTGGGATTTCACAAACAACCTTTCACATATTAAGTAACTCTCTTCAATGTAGGGCCAGTTTTTTTATTTTTTGTTTTTTGTTTTTTGCTTTTATTTTTTATTTTTTATTTTTATTTTTTTATAAGCTAAGGTCATCCATCAGTTCGAACTTATCTGCAGTCACCTCAGGCAAGCCATTGCAAACCATCTAATTAGAATATTGCAATTTTTCATTTTAAGGGATATGACATATGACCCACATTCGTTAAAAAAAAAAAAAAAAAAAAAAAAAAAAAAAAAAAAAAAAAAAACCAAACAAACAAAACAAAAACAGAACCAAAACCAAAAGACTTATTAAGAAGAAAATTATTTTCTTTCTCTATTATAGGAAAAAAATTAATAACCAGCCCACTACTTATTATATGCAGACACCATCATAATGGAAGATGGGAAGCCCGGATTGGCAGAGTATTTGGAAACAAGTATCTCTACCTTGGAACTTACGGTATTTATTTCCTTTTTTTTTGCCTTTATTTTACAAATTACACAATTGTTACTGAATTTCCATTCATAATGCAGCTTAGACATATTCAAAACACAAAGAAACCCGAATCTGATATTTTGCATTTATTTTATTATCAAAAACGTGAATTCTACTGAGAGGGTGTGTGTATATTTTTTTTTCATTAGTATTTAAAATCATATTTTGACTAATCTAATTCGTGTGTATAAGGAGTCCTATTTAGGGACAGCTCTCCAAGTATAATTTTTTTCATTCTCAAGTTTCAAACATGAGTATTGGTCAAGAAATTTAATACCCCATTTCATTACACCAACTCACCGTTGGTTAAGAGGGTGTGTGCACATCTTAGAAAAGGTAGCATGCGTGGTAGTTTGCAGCTCAACTAAACCGAGGCACAAAGAAGATAAGAATTAAAGGGGTGTAATGGAGTATGGTGTTGGCTGTACCTAGCTAGATTCACCAAATTTCAACTGCTATTTAAGATATCAAACCCATTTGAAATAAATTTTGCAACTCTCGCCACCACCACCAAATTCAGCATCCAAGTATTTATTGTTTACATTCTAATAAATATTTTTTATTGCATTTAATTGGGTGCAGCAACCCAGGAGGAAGCAGCCACAGCATATGACATGGCAGCTATTGAGTACCGTGGCCTAAATGCCGTCACCAACTTCGACCTCAGCCGTTACATCAAATGGCTCAAGCCCAACTCTAATCTTGACTTCCATAGTCCATCGCCAAACTCTAACACTGCAACCCAGATGACTTTTAGTGAAGACCACAACGCTAGCAGTGGCGGTGGCACAGACAATAATAATATTGTGGGTCAACCGTGGCCTGGCGGTAGAGGAACCGGAGATAGAGCTGGGACGACCGCGTCCTCTGCATTGGGGCTTTTGTTTCAATCAACAAAATTTAAGGAAATGCTCGAGAGGACCTCAGTGGCTGATTGCCCTTCCACTCCTATGTTGGAGTCAGTAGAAGACCAGCCAAGAAGCAGCGTTTTCCCTGATGATATCCAAACCTACTTCGGCTGCAACACTCAGGATTTTGAAGGAGACGATATTATTTTTGGTGGTTTAAACTCATTTGCCCTACCAATTTTTCAATGTGATATGGACTTATAGAGAGAGAGAGAGAGAAAGAGAGAGAGAGAGAGAGAATGAAACTAGGAAATAATAATTGTGCTTACCTTCTGTGAATATTGGGTAAGGACTAGGATGAGTGGGGGACTATTTAAGTGGACGATAGGAAGAAGAGATATTGCTACTTTTTCCTTTCTTAATTTTTGGTTTTCATAATTTTACGTGTAGATATAGAAGGGAGAATTAAACACTCGTTCCACAAAATATGGTTTAATAAATTTGATGATGGCACGTAAGAGCCTCATTCTTAGTTTTTCTCTTTTACAATCTCAGCTTACTTTTTTTTTTTTTTTTACGTTGAGCAATAAATTTTTATAAACTTTTTCCATTTTAATCTACTTACCAGTCATTAATCCCTGTATTTTGCACTGGTCAAGTTACTAAGAAAAAAAAAATGAACATACATGATCTTAAATTATCTCTCTCAACTATGAAATTAATTCAAGGACTTTTCATAAACTTATCTTTTTTTTTTAATTTTGCTTTATGATTTAGAAAGAGTTGATGTTGATAAACATAATATAAATATAAAGTAATTCAAAGATAAACTTTTTTTAATTGTGCAATGAAAAATGTTCGGGTTTTGCAAACATTAAAATTAACAAAAGTTAAAAGTGTGCCTTTAAACTATTAAAATTTTATACTTAAGAATTATTATTAAAAGTTAAAAAAGTTAAACTTTAAAAATTTTTAAAATAAAAATTTTGGAGACAAAAATCCTGCAAGGGAAGGCGCGAAAAGAGCTATAGATATATTGGTGTACTGTAAGATATTAAGTTTTAGAAAACTAACAATGAGTAAGAAATAAAATTAAATAAAAGGAATAAAATTAAAATAGACACGTACAATTAAAAGAGAAAAAAAAAAAAAAAATGATGCCACTGAGCAACGCAAATATCCAAAATGGCAATGCCAATTGAGTTTGCGATGCCAAAAACCAGCCGATAGGAAACGCTTGCAAATAACCTCGTTGCAAAAGTCTAGTGTCGCCAATAGATATCTAGCATCACAAAAATATCCAGTTGGTTGTCGCAACTAGCATCGAAGACATTTGCAACAGAAAGCTGTCGCAAATTGTTACTCCAATGTATTTTGCAACAGGTTTTGCTCGTCGTAAAAATTTATGACTATTCTTGCAACGGTTCCTAGCATCGCAATACTTGCAATGACACAATTCTTCTCTGATCTAGCAATTTATAGCTGATCTAGCATCGCAAAAGACCACGCTTTCATCACTATTTATAGATCATCTAGTGAACTATTCTAGAAATTTATAGCTGATCCAGCATCGCAAAAGACCATTGCTAATTTTGCAACGACACTTCATGTGTCACTACAATGCGTCGCAATGCTAGGGTTAGGCTTTGGACAATTTTTTAATTTTTAAATCTAATATCCTTAATTGAACGATTACAACAATAACAATAACAATATCTGTAACAACAAAAACAACAAAAACAAAATTTTTTCTTCAAATTTAAAATAAATATTTACCTTCAAATAGTTTCTCCTAAAAGCCCAAAATAAAAAATATCATAGGTCATCATTACGAGCAATATCAAAATAAGTTGAGATATCAAGGGAGTCAAGCTGAGGGACCTGGGGCTGGACGGAGACCTCAAACGAGGCTTCGGGCCAGTCTAAAGGTGGGGCCAGTAACTCAGATTATTAGTCACACTCGTACAAGCTGTGCTCTAAGTTTTGTGTTGTGGGCAAGCGTGTCGTGCATCTCTTCCGTTGACAGCCGCTAGGAGGTCTGAGAGAAGCTAGAAGTAGCAAATTTGGACTTCTTGTTATTCTCTCTGTGCTCCCTAGAACTATACACTCTTCAGGCCGATTATCCACCGTTTCGCTTTCTGTGTACCACTATAATCGCAGATAACTGAACTGGATGCCTAGATCCACAAGTCCATGTTGTTCTCAGTTGGAAGTTCATTTGGCGAAGAACTCCCGGCCTGAGTGCTGGCACGCTGATTTCAAATCTATGGGTATCACTCCTACATCATTGGAAACATTAAACAATGGTCAAAACCATTAATATAAAAAGCAAAGAAAAGAAGAATAATTTATTATAGAAAAAGTGTGCAATGTTTAATATCTTGATGAAATAATCTATGAATGTTCGGTGAAGATATAATCAATTCATACTCAAAATGATATCAAAATCTATCATATCTAACAAAATCAAATTCGTCTCAAGAATCACTTTGCCTATCTTCACTTTACAACCCTTATTAATTGTATCCCTAACCAGTTACTCCCCAGGAGAGTGATAACTAACAACGCTTTTTCAAGTAAATTCAAAGGCCTATCAAACAACTTTTCCTCAAGCAAAGTCAAAGGCCTATCAGAATATTTAGAAAATACCGTGCTCGCAAATGAATTGTAAAAATCCGTATCAATAAACACACGAGTATCAACACAAAAAATTTTCATTATACTTAATAGTATAAATAATCAAACAATGATTAGTCTATTCATAAAATACATACTTCATATATGATTCCTTATAACATTTTATCAAACCACACAATCATTGACATATAATACATTTTTCCTACCATAGGAATTAAACTTCTACTTTGATTTTACCATCATGTAACAACATAATTTCCCTATGCCTCTCCATATGGAACTTAAATTCAAATTTGCCCCTAAATTTATTTCTAATATGTCAAATCATAGATATGTTTCAACATAAAAATCATATAATACTTATACTATATTTTAAGTCACCAAATCCAAGTTTAAGGGAATGTACCTATAACAACATCTGAATTGTTTTGAGCCTCCTCATTATCCATTACGTAGATTCTCGTTTGAATTTTTGGTTGGAAACGTTGAGGAGGAACGACCACTATGTTGCTCTCGGTCCCTCTCTGTGGAGCGGTACTAGCCAAAGGTGTAGTGGCGTTTAATTGACCACTTCTTAAGCCACCCAGGTGGTCTTGACTCAACTGACCTCCATGTCTGCCTAAGCCCAATTCAGGGTAAGTATTATAGAAATGCCCTATCTTTCCATACTGGTAACACTTTGGGGGCTCGATATATGGTCTGGGGTGATATTTCTTATAATTTCGATAAGATTCTTTCTTTGACCCCATTGATTTACTCCCGGACACAGCACTAGAGGTAAGAATTTTAAATTTAGAAGTTTGTTGGCCCCTCAAGAGCCAACGGATCCCGAAACTGAAACTCCACTATAAGAGTTGGTGTGCCTACTCTTCTTAGAGCCTAGACTTAGAGTGAACTCAGGCTTCTTCTTCCTACCCTAACTTTCTCTGACTTTTTTCTCTTTCAATCACCAACTTTTCAGCTCTCAAGGTCAATTCCAGAACATCTGTGTGTCCTTCGTTATTGACATCTTTGCCCTGATAGTTAAATTCAGCCACAATTCAAATTTACATAAAGGGACTCCTCGGAGTTCACAAACTTTGCAACGTAAACAACTAGTTCCCTAAGTTCGGTCTCATACTTTGCCATTGTCTTATACCCTTGGACTAGCTTGAAAAATTCCTCTCTCTTTTGGCTCCTATAGAATCGTGTGTAATACTTTTCTTCAAAGGCTCTAAGAAATTTTCTCCAAATGAGAGGAGTAGATGTTCTATCCTTCACATTCTCCCACCAAGTTCGTGCATCCTTATCCAATAGTTTCATGATTATTCACAATTTCATCTTGTTATCCAATCTCATATTGATGATAGTCTCTTGAATTTGTCTAATCCATTCTCTGGCCACAGAGACATCACAAGTACCTAAAAACATCTCACATTTAAGTTGACTTGCCTCTTTGATTAGTTTTATAACTCAATAATAGGGGGGTTGGTTGGTGAAATAACCAAAGGAGAAGGTGCCACTGGAGCAATCAGTGCAACAACCAGCATTAAAGAAGAAATCGACGAAGGAACTGGAGTTTGGGGTGGAGTTTGGAATTGGGTTTCGTAAGCGTTCCACCACTCTATCACTTATTGGAGGGAGGCTATAGGGAGATTAAGGTTCTCGAATAGAGGAGTTGGGTGTGTCATCGTCGTAGGAGACACATGCAATGACAATGCAGCCTCGGGGTGAGGAGGTGGAGTCGAAAAAATCTCATTCGAATTCCTCATTCTTTTTCGATGAGGCATAATTCTACAAAAAGAAAGAACTATGCTTAGCATATAAAACTAAGTAAAGGACTAAATACCCAACCCCCTAAAAATAAACTCAACTTCCTAAGACCCATAAGAGGCACTTTAAAATCCTTTGGAAACACTTTGAATACCAAATCTTTAAAATAATTTAAAAACAATTAAGGATTTTCGAAAATGCTTGAAAATATTTGAAAACTTATCAAACTTTTACAAAAGCAAGAATCTAAGCTCTAATACCAATTAAAATTGACACGTCCCGACTTCAGATCGAACACATGACAATAGTCGTGTTATCCCGGAATACGGGTAAACTTAACCCGTACACCGAAATATCGCAAGACATTCATCAATATTTATCTATTTTTTAAAATAATTCAATAAATCTAAATAAATCAACATACATTCATCACACAATCAAAAAACCAACCCAATTCATCCTTGTGGGTAACATGCATACATTCACCCAACCCGGCCATCCAAATCAAATCTATAGAATGCAAAATAAGTCCTTACTCAAGGGATCCATATCAAATTCTATCAAGAACAATTCCCAAGTAAATTTCAAGAAAGAAAGGTGGAGGTTCTCAAGATAAGTTATACAATTCCAACAAAAAAATTTAAAATACGAAAGTTAGATAAGTTTTAAAAGAATTTGTACAAAAAAGCCTCAAAGGGGTCCATTTAAAATCCTAAAAAAAAAACTATTCGGACAAAACTAGTACCCGTAATAAGTCCTTCGATATGATTTTGTCTCGAGATACTGACACTGTCAATACCGTGATCTAGGTTTCCTCTGTGGAAAAATAAATTAAGAGGGATGAGTATATAATAATACTCATTGAGTGAATAACATGTTATGAAAGATAAATGAATAATGATTGTAGACGTGTCAAACAAATTCTCAAAGTCATATCATCATGTCCATAACATTCAAAATTCATTATCAAATGTCAAGTTTTCAAACAAGATTCAATAAATCATAATAAACAAGTCATATGCATCCAATTAAATCTATATCTTTTCCAAAATCATGGAATTGCCTAAATCATAGCTCCCAATAACGGTCTATCACGGCCAAGGATGGAACCACCAAGAGTTTTCATATTTTTCAACTTACAAATACCCCTAATTTTGGTGTTGACTCTGGCCTTCCTTGAGGTGCTACCAATCAAGTCCCAGGTGATGAGCTTAGAGGTATCTCTCGAGTGCGACTACCTCCATAGTCATATAAACCCCTAACTACATTACCCCATCGGGCCGCACCGTGAAAGGGAATGACTGTAACCATTTCATCATGCGTCATTTCAAATATCTCATAACATGTATCAAAATGTGCCAAAATAATTCAAGCATTTTTCAAATCATGAATTCAATGGCAACATACTCAACATAAATCCATATGCATTGCACACTATTTCAATTCCATATTTGGATGTATATTTCATTTCAAACTCCCTTTTGGGACACTCCATAATCACAAATTAACAAACCAATTTTAAAAATATTTGTAAAAGTCACGTAAAAACATTTTCTCATTCAAAATCATAAATATACATCCACTCAATTTCTGGGAGGGTAACCACTCCTAATCTACAATTTAATTCAAGGTAAATCCCTCCTAATCCTTTAATTATCTCAACCTAAGGAAATAAATATAATTTCATCACTTATGCTCAATAATAGAATTAATCAAATTTTCTTCCAATTCTCTCATAATCCAAATTTTCCTACACAACCATGTTCTAGAAAAACTATCATATCTTGACCTATAAATTTTGGATTAAGGTGATTTCAATTGTTTCTTGAAGGTAAGACATAGGACTATAACTTTTATTTTTATAACTAGACTCAATTCCGATCACACAAAAGTACCCAAGTGTTTGAATGTGTTAATCCTAAATTCATGACTTACATTTGCGCAGTCACTAAAAAATTGGTATAACTTTTACAACATATATTGGATTTAAGTGATTCAAGTCTCAAATTAAAAATAAGATATAGATCTACAATTTTTATGTTTAGGATTTGCCTAATTTTTCCCAGAAGGCTATTCAAATTCAAAGCAAAATTTGCTGGCAGAACAGAACAGAACAAAGCAAATTTCTACAGGACTTGTAATTTTGAAATATCACCAAAAATACAATTCTCAATGAAATGTTTACTGCAATATATTATTTTAAAACTCTAGATGTTTAATTTGAGTAAGAATAAACTCTACTCCATTTACTATTGTGCAGAGAAAGTTACGATCCAAAAATCATCAATAGGTCAAGTTGGCTAGTTTAGAAATCCAAGTTTTTAACCCTTCATCTAACATTATCAACACTCAATAGGCTAAATACTTACATAATAACACAAATCTAAGTTGAGGAAGATGATTTACCTCAAATGAGGTTACCAATTTCGTCCCATAGTTGAGCCACAATAAACCCTAATTTTTCTCCCTCTACAAAAATTCCAAAACTTGTATAAATTATCAACACGATCATACATAACTCAAATATATGTTGAGAAAGTGTTATTATCTTGATTTAAGATACCAATCTCATTCAAGACCCAAATTTTCTAAAACCCTACATTTTCTCTATCTAAAATTTCATAAATTTTTTACAAAGGTTTTATTCTAGAGTTGATATTTGAGTGTTTGAAAACTTCAACAATTTATTCTGGGTATGGCTTAGATGATTTCTAGGGAGGGAGAGAGAGAGAGAGTAAAGGAGGGGATGGGATTTTCAGGTGAGAGAATGAGGGAAAGTGGGGGAGGAAGTGAGAGAGTGAAATAAAACAAATGGGGGGTGGTTTTTCTTTTTTTACTTTCTCTTTTGTTTTTTGGTATTTTTTGGTATTACAATTTCTAATCCTCTAAAAATAAATTTTGTCATCAAAATTTAAAAATAAAATCATACCTCAAAGAAATAGGGATATTGCTTTTTCCTAGCATCCTCAGGCTCCTAAGTTACCTCTTTGACTCGATCACTCTTCCATTGAACCTTAACAATGGAGACTTGTCTGTTTCACAACCACTTGACTTGGCGATCAAGGATAGCTACGGGTTGGACTTTGAAACTCAAGTCCTCTCTTAATTCAACTAGGGGAGTCTCTAGAATATGCGAAGTATTTGATAAATATTTTTTTAGCATAGAGACTTGGATTACATCATATATCTTCATCAAGTCTGGAGGCAACTCAAGCCAGTAAGCCACATTTCCTATCCTTTTACGGATCTTGAAAGGGCCAATGTACCGTGGATTTAATTTCCTCTATTTTCGAAACCGGATTACACCCTTCCAATGTGACATTTTTAAGAAGACCATGTCTCCCACTTCGAACTCCAATGGTCTTCTTCTCTTATCGGCATAACTTTTTTATCAATTTTGAGCCGCTTTCATTCTTGTCCGAATCACCTTTACTTTTTCAACGGCTGTTTCAATTAACTCAATATTCCCAATCTTCCTCTCTATGACCTCATCCCAAGACAATGGAGTTCGACACTTTGTTCCGTATAGATCCTCATAGAGTGGCATCCCAATGCTAGTCTAATAGATATTGTTGTATACGAATTAAATTAGTAGAAGGTGCCTATCACAACTCTCTTAGAAGTCCATCACACATGCCCTAAGCATGTCTTTCAAGGTCGGAATCGTGCACTCTAATTACCCGTCGGTTTGAGAATGGAAGGCTAAACTAAACTTCAACTTAGTCCCTAAAGACTTTTGCAATTTAGGACAAAACTTTGAGGTGAATCTATGACCACAGTTTGACACAATAGATACTAGAATACCGTGGAGTCTCACGATCTCATCAATGTCGAGTTTGGTCAATTTCTCTAAGTAATAGGTGTTTTGAATCTGTAAGAAATGAGTTGACTTCGTGAACAGGTCCACAATCACGCAAATGGCATCATGTCGGCTTAGAGTACGTGACAAACCAACCATAAAGTCCATGGTGAAGTGTTCCCAGTTCCACTTAAGAATTGACAAAGATTGGAGGACACTAGTAGGTTTCTGATCTTCGGCTTTGACTTGTTAACACACAAGGAATTTAGCTACAAACTCGATTATCTCCCTCTTTAAGCTGGACCACCAATAAGTCCCCTTAATTGTCCTATACATTTTGGTACTCCCTGGGTGCATAGCATATGCCGAAGAGTATGCTTCCTCAAGAATAGCCTTCCGTATCTCATCATCCTTAGGAACACAAATTCGTTTCTTATACACAACCATTCTATCATCCCGGATTTTGAATTCACTACTTTCTCCCTTGCGGACTTTCTCTATTACCCCTCTCAACTCTTTATTGGTAGCTCGAAGCTCCCGAATACGATCCACCAAGGTAGGTCTCACTCCCATAAGACACCTAGTTAGAGGAAAAAGATTGCGACTCAATGTATCTACAACCAGATTCGCTTTCCCAGGATAGTAGTCTATCACTAGATCGTAATCTTTAATCAACTCTAGCCACCTCCGTTGCCTCAAGTTGAGTTCTTTCTGTGTGAGCAAATATTTGAGAATTTTGTGATCAGTGAAGACTTGGCAAGTCACCCTATACAAATAATGCCGCCAAATCTTCAAAATGAAGACAATCATGGCTAATTCTAAGTCATGGGTGGGGTAGTTCAAGTCATATTTGTTTAATTGCCGAGAGGTATAAATAATCACCTTATCATTTTGTATCAAAATTCAATCCAACCCTAATTTGGTAGCATTATTATACACAATATAGTTGTCACTGCTAGTGGGGAGGGCAAGGATAAGTGCATATGTGAGCCTCTTTTTAAGTTTTTGAAAACTCTCTTCACATTTGTCACTCCACTTGAATTTGACTCCTTTCCGATTCAAGTTAGACAATGGAGACAATCTTAGAGAACCCCTCAACGAATCTCCAGTAATACCCTGCCAATCCAAGGAAGTTTCTCACTTCGGTGACATTTTTTAATTGCTCCCACTTCAATATGGTTTCCACTTTCTTTGGATCAATTAATATCACATCTCTAGATATCACATGCCCAAAAAAGCCGATCTCACTTAGCCAAAACTCATACTTAGAAAACTTGAAGTACAACTCCTTCTCTCGAAGATTTTGTAACACTATCGGAGATACTCAGAATGCTCCTCATCATTCTTGAAATATACCAAGATGTCATTATTGAAGACAATAATGAACTTGTCAAGACAGGAGTGGAAGATCCAATTCATCAAATCCATGAAAGTGGCGGGAGTATTAGTCAACCCAAAAGGTAACACTAGGAATTCATAGTGGCCATAGCGCATTCTAAATGCAGTCTTATGAATGTCATCCCCTTTTATCCTCGATTGGTGGTACCCCGACCTTACGTCAATCTTTGCGAATACCAAAACCCTTTGGAGTTGATCAAATAAATTGTCAATCCTTGACAAGGGGTCTTTGTTCTTGATAGTCACCTTATTGAGTTGTTGATAGTCTATGCACAACCAGAGGGTGTCATTCTTCTTCTTCACAAATAAGACCGAAGCACCCCAAGGTGATATACTCAGATGGATGAACCATTTCTTCAATAATTCTTAGAGTTGTACCTTTAATTCCTTCAACTCTACGAGTGTCATTCCATATGGAGGGATTGAAATTGGGGTGATACTAGAAACCAAATTAATTACAAAGTCAAATTTCCATACAAGAGGTAAATTGGGCAACACTTTTGAAAAGATATTCAGAAACTCCTTCACCACCAGAACATCATCTAAGTTCGAATTTCTACCATGGTGTCTATAATAAGTGCCTAGTAGATTTCATACACCTTATGCACCAATTTTTATGCTTCCATTGCCAAGATTACACAACTCAACAACACCCGCCGTACGCCGACGAACACATGTGTCGAGTACCTTAGTCTCTGAAACTCTACTTCTTTGGTGAAACAATCCATGAATGCTCAGTGGTGGTGTAGGCAATCTATACCCAGAATGACATCAAAGTCTACCATATCTAGCAGAATTAACTTCGTCTCAAGAATTATTTTGCCTATTTTCACTTTACAACCCTTATAGATTGTATCCCTAACCAACTACTCCCCCAAGAGAGTGATAATCAATAACTCTTCCTCAAGCAAAATCAAAGGCCTATCAGAATGTTTACAAACACCATTCTCTCAAATGAATTGTTAGAACCAGTATCAATAAGTACATGAGTATCGACACCAAAAATTTTCATTGTACTAATAGTATAAACAATCAAACAATGATTGGTCTATTCATAAAACACGTACTTCATATGTGATTCCTTGTAATATTTTATCAAACCACACAATCATGGACATATATATATTTTCCTACCATAGGGATTTAAACTTCTACACATGATTTTACCATCATGTAATAACATAATTATCCCTATGCCTCTCCACATGGAACTTAAATTCAAATTTGCTCATAAATTTACTTCTAACATGTCAAATCATAGACACACCTCAACATAAAAATCATATAATACTTATACTATATTTTAAGTCACCAAATCCAAGTTTAAGGGAATGTACCTGTAACTACATCCAGATTGGTTTGGGCCTCCTCATTAGTCATCGCGTAGATTCTTGTTTGAATTCTTAGTTGGGAACGTTAAGGAGGAACGGTTACCATGTTGCTCCTGATCTCTGTCCGTGGAGCGGTACTAGCCGAAAGTGTATTGGAGTTTTATTGACCACTTCTTTAGCCACCTAGGTGGTCTCGACTCAACTGTCCTCCATGTCTGCCTAAGCCTAATTTAGGATAAGTATTGTGAAAATGCCTTATCTTTCCACATTGATAACACTCTGGGGGCTCAGTACATGGTCAGGGGTGATATTTCTTGCAATTCCGATAAGGTTCTTTCCTTAACCCTGTTGACTTACTCCCAAACATAGCACTAGAGGTAGGAGTGCCAAATTTAAAAGTTTGTTGGCCCCTGGGGATCTAACGGATCCCGAAACTGAAACTCCACTATAAGAGTTTATGTGTTAGCTCTTCTTAGAGCCTTGACTCGGAGTGAACCCGAACTTCCTCCTCTTTCCCTGACTTTCTTAGACTTTTCTTATTTGAATCCCCATCTTTTTGGCTCTCAAGACAAATTTTAGAACGTCTTGTAATGTGTGTCCCTTCGTTATTGATATCTTCTCCTTGATATTTTAATTCGGCCCCAATTCAAATTTTACACAGAGGGACTTCTCAGAGTTCACAAACTCCAGGACATAAGTAGTTAGCTCCCTAGGTTCTATCTCATACTCTACCACTATCCTATTCTCTTAGGCTAGCTTGAAAAATCTCTCTCTTTTGGTTCCTATAGAACCGTGTGCAATACTTTTCTTCAAAGACTCTAAGAAATTCTCTCCAAGTAGAAGGAGTAGATGTTTTACCCTTCACATTCTCCCACCAAGTTCGTAAACCCTTATCTAATAGTTTCACAGCTACCCATAATTTTATTTCGTCATCCAACCTCATGTCGATGATAGTCTCTTGAATTCGACCAACCCATTCCTTGGCCACAGAGGCATCACTAGTACCTAAGAGCATCTCAAATCCAAGTTGTCTTACCTCTTTGATTAGTTTTGACAACTCAACAATAGGGCGGTCGGTTGGTGTAATAACCGAATGAGGAGGTGTCATTGGAACAATCGGTACAATAACCGGCATTAGAAGAGAAATCAGTAAAGGAACTAAGGTTTTATACGGAGCTCGAAATTGAGCTCCGTAGGTGTTTCACTACTCCATTATTTGCTGGAGGGCAGCTATAGGGGGAGTAGGGGTCTTGGATGGAGGAGCCTGATGTGTCAACATCGTAGGAGGTGTATGCGAAGATAATGCAGCCTCGGGGTGAAGAGGTGGAGTCGGAAGAATCTCATTCGGATTCCTTATTCTTTTTTGATGAGGCATAATTTTACAAAAAGAAAAAACTATACTTAGCACATAAAACTAAATAAAGGACTAAATACCTAACTCCCTAAAAATAAACTCAATTTCTAATGACACACAGAAGGCTCTTTAAAATCCTTTAGAAATACTTTGAATACCAAATCTTTAAAATAATTTGAAAACAATTGAGAATTTTTGAAAATACTTGAAAATATTTGAAAATCTCTCAAACTTTTACAAAAGCAAATCTAAGTTTTGATACCAATTAAGATTGTCATGCCTCAACTCTTAGATCGAGTACTCGACAACCGTCACGTTACCCCAGAATACAAGTAAACTTAACCCATATACCAAAGTATCGTAAGACATTCATCGATATCCAATTAGTTTTTAAAATAATTTAACAAATCTAAATAAATCAACGTGCATTCATCACACAACCAAAAGACCAAACCGATCCATTCTTGTGGGTAATATGCATGCATATAACTAACCCGGCTATCTAAATCAAATCCGTAGAATGCAAAATAAGTCCCTATTTACGGGATTCATATCAAATTCCATCAAGTACAATTCCCAAGCATACTTCAAGAAAGAAAGGTGGAGGTTCTCAAGAAAAGTTATCCAATTGTAACAAAAAAATTTAAAATACGAAAGTTTGATAAGTTTCAAAGGAGTTTATACAAAAATGCCTCAAAGGGGTTTATCTAAAATCCTCAAAAAAAAAATTCGGACAAAATTGGTACATGCAATAAGACCTCTGAAATGACCTTGCCTCGAGATACTAACACTGACAATACCTTGATCTAGGTTTCTTCTATAGAAAAATAAATTAAGAGGGATAAGGATACAATAATACTCAGCGAGTGAATTACATATTATGAAAGTAAATGAGAGATGATTGTGGATGTGACAAACAAATTTTTAAAGTCATATCATCATGTCAATAACATTCAAAATTCATCATCAAACATCAAGTTTTCAAACATGATTCAATAAATCATAATAAACAAGTCATATGCATCCAATTAAATCTATATATTTTCCAAAATCATGGAGTTATCAAATCATAGCTTCAAACAATGATCTACCGCAACCAAGGATAGACCCACCAAGAGTTTTCATATTTTTCTAACTCACAAATACCCCTAAACTTGGCGTTGGTTTAGGCCTCCCTTGGGGTGCTCCCAAATTAGTCCGAGAGGATGATCTCAAAGGTACCTCTCAAGCGCGGCTACCTCGTTAGTTATATAAACCCCCATCCACATCGTCCCGTCTGGCGGCACCATAGAAGGGAATGACTAAAGTCATTTCATCATGTGCTATTTCATGAATCTCATAACATATATCAAAATGTGACAAAATAATTCAAGCGTTTGTTAAATCATGAATTCAATGTCAACATGTTCAACATAAATCAATACATGGCACACTGTTTCAATTCCATACTTGGATGCATATTTCATTTCAAACTCTTTTTCAGGACACTCTACAGTCACAAACTAATTTACAAACCAATTTTAAAAATATTTGTAAAAATCACATAAAGAAATTTTTTCATTCAAAATCATAAACATGTATCCACTCACCTTTTGGGAGGGTAACTACTCTCAATCTATATTTTTATTGAAGGTAAATCCCCCTAACCCTTCAATTTTCTCAATCTAAGGGGATAAATACAATTTCATCACTTCAATTAGAGTTAATCAAAATTTTCTCCAATTGTCTTATAACCCAAATTTTCTTGCACAACCATGTCTTACAAAACTATCATATCTTGATCTACAAAGATTGGATTAAGATGATTCCAATTGTTACTTGAAGTTAAGATATAGGGCTATAATTTTATGTTTACAACTAGAGTCAATTCCAATCACACAAAAATACCCATATCTATGAATATATTAGTTTTAAATTCATGACCCACATTTCCGCAGTCATAGAAGAATTAACATCACTTTCACTACACATGTTGAATTTAAATGATTCAAATCTTAAATTAAAAATAAAATATAGATCTACAATTTTTATGTTCTGGATTTGGCCTAATTTTGCTCAAAAGGCTATTCAAATTCAAAACAAAGTTTGCTGGCAAAAGAGAACAGAATAGAGCAAATTCTGCAAGATGTCTCTTTTTGAAAAATAACAAAAAATCCAATTTTCAACGAAATGTCTAATGCAATATATCATTTTAAAACTCTAGATGTCTAGTTTCAACAAGAATAAACTCTCCTCCATTTACTATTATATAGAGAAAGTTATAATAAAAAAACATCAATAGGTCAAGCTGACTAATTTAGAAATCCAAGTTTTTCCACCTTTAGTCTAACATTATGAACACTCAATAAACTAAATACTTACATAATAATACAAACGTAAGTTGAAAAAAATGATTTACCTCAAATGAGATAATCAAGTTCGTCCTAAAATTGAATCATAACAAATCCTAACTTTTTTCTCTCTAGAAATCCCAAAAAATATAAAAATTATCAATATAATCATAAATAACTCAAATATATATTAGAAAAAATATTATTATCTTGATTTGAGATATCAATTTCATCTAAAATCTAAATTTTTTAAAACTCTAGATTTTCTCTCTCTAAAATTTCATAGATTTTTCTTTGGAATTTTATTTTAGGGTTGATATTTGAGTGTTTGAAAACTTCAACAATTTATTTTGGGTGTGGTTTGAATGATTTCTAGGGTGGGAGAGAGAGAGACCTTGGTGAGAGGCGGAGAGTGAAGGAGGGGGTGGGATTTTCGGGTGAGAGAATGAGGAAAAGCGGGGGAGGAAGAGAGAAAGTGAAATAAAACAAATAGGGGGTGGGGTTTTTTTTCACTTTTTTTTTTTTTTTTTTGTAGTTTTGGGTGGTACATTTTGTCCTTTTGTTCCTCTATGATTTTTGTTTGAAATCGTCTGTGACCCATTTGGCTAAAAGTGACTCCGTGATGCGAACACTGAAGAAATCCGACTTTTTCCTCGAGCGCCAAACCTTGTTCCTAGTGTCACATATATAAAACTCCAGCCTTCTTGTTGAAATTTTCTCCAATAGCTCGCTCTTGCCGTTTGTCCCACCTAGAGATGTTTTAGATAAAAAAGAAAAAACAAAACAGAATTAGTTAACATCCAAAAAAATTATTATTCAGAATGAATTTAAACAAATAAAATATATACTTAACTAATCCCCAAGGTACTTGAATATCATGAGTATGTTCAACATTCACATGTTATCAAAAGGTATTTTTCAATGGCATCGTACAACTTCAATTAATTGTTTTATGATATACGAAGCATTGGAAAAACTAAAAACATTTAAAAAATCTGGATTAGCTATTAATTTTTTATAAAAATAAATAAATTTAAATTATATGATACACTGAAAACGTAAACACTCACCTTTCGCTGACAGGCCAAATCTCAATGCACTCATCAATCGGATAGTATCCCTCCACAGGCACCTTTTACATAAAATTTAAAAGCAATAAATCTGATATTTTGTTGACATTATTATTAAAATTGTATTAAAATTATGGAATGTGCAGTAGTAGCGATGCGCGCACGTGCTAAGCTCCCTTGCGCTCATGGCAGGGCACAAGGCTCCCTTATAAGCAAGCGTGGGCAAGGCTCTGATGGGCATGTGCATGCCCAAGGCTCTTTTGCATGCACGTGTGCCGAAGGAAGCTTTGCGCATGCAGACAGCATCATGCAACATGCACAAAATGTAACAAATATAACATGCAAATGAAACAAAGGGCAAGAGGGATATGTTATCAGTGGTATATCGGCGGACTATCCATTTGAATCACTAGCACGGCACCGATGAAGTGATTCAATTACAAAAAAACTTGCAAGTAAAATGATTGGACAATGAAGATATCAAACAAATGAGAGAGAGAGAGAAGAAGAACAAGAACAGGAACAAGTGCAAAAGAGAGAAAAAGGGAGACAGAGAGAGGGTTGAGTAAGTGAATGATAGAGAAAGAGAGAGAAAGTAAGTGACTCGTCGGGGAGAGAGACAGCATTTTGCTGGTGGATGGAGATAGCAAATGAGCCATTAATTCGCCATTGCTAGAGAGAGACAACAAGACATTTGATGGGAAGCTAAGAAGGTGGGGTTTCAAATATTCCGATTTCGTAAGTGATGGAGTTGAAAACATTGTCATTGCAAACCCGAAATTGTGCCTTTGTGACACCAGGAGCAATGCCAAAGTGTAAGATATTCTTGCAAACCTAACAAATGAATTTTAGAACAAAAATGAGCCAAAAAAAAAGAGACGGAAGCAAAGTATACCTCTAGCCATGATTTTTTGGCGACTGCAATCTCTCTTTCCAGCACCTTTGGACATGCAAAAAACCTTCTAAACTCTCAATTTGCCCTTGTGAATGAAATTGGTGGGTGAGAAAATCCTTAAATTCATGGAACAAGTTTGCAGGATATGGGGTGATAGACCACCATTTCTCACATTCTCCCACTTGGTCTATTCACCCGACTTGATGACTTTATCCAAGTCGAAACTCAATAGAAGAAGAATACATAAATCATAGCAACAAGTCCTTTAAATTAGTGAGTATGGTCTTCCGTGTAATATAATATATACTACTCCCTATCATTATGGTAACTGTCTTTATGAATAAACTCTATATTTATTTGAGATCCATCTTCATGAATTTTTCTCAAAACGGAAATGTGCACATAATCTTATATGAAAAAATTCAAATCAAAGTTGCATTAAAATTGGGACTTAAACCTATATTTACAACATGATCCCTGAATTTAACTGGAGGCATACCTTTAGTCAGGGGATCAACAAGCATACGTTCAGTATTAATATGTTGGATTACAATCTTATTTTCCAATACACGTTCCCTTATAACTAAGTACTTAATGTCAATGTGTTTATTTTGACTACCACTCTTATTATTTTTAGGTAGAAACACCGCAATCAAATTATTACAAAATATATTTAATGATTTAGATATAGAATCCAATATCCTTAACCCAGCCATGAAACTTCGTAGCCACACCACCTGTGATATAGTCTCAAAACACGTCACAAATTCAGCTTCTATAGTGGAGGTCGTAGTTAATGTTTGCTTAGCATTCCTTTATGATATAGCTCCACTGGTCAGAACAAAAATATATCCAGATGTTGATTTCCAAGAATCAACGCAGCCATCGAAGTCCGAGTCTGAGTATCCGACCACCTCAAAATTGTCAGTCCTCCTATATGTAAGCATATAGTTTTTGGTACTTTGCAAGTATCGTAATGCCTTCTTTGCAGTCTTCCAATACTCCAAATCAGGATTACTCTGATATCGTCTGAACATTCCAACTGCATATACTATATTAGGTCAGGTATAGATCTGTGCATACATAAGGCTTCCAACCATGGAAGCATACGAAATGTTGGCTATCTGTTCTCTTTCTAGTTCCATCTTGGGACACTAGTTCAAACAGAGCCAGTAACCTTTGATGATAGGAGCTACTCTTGGTGAGCAACCCTACATTCTATATTTCTTAAGAACTTTCTTAATATAAGTTTCTTGAAATAGTCTGAGAGCCTTATAGATTTTATCTCGATATATCTTAATGTGAATGACATAAGATACATTACCTAAATCTTTTATGACAACATTCTTAGAAAGGAACTGTTTTACCTCTTGTGACATCCCTTTATCATTTGTTGTAAGTAGGATATCATCCACATACAGCACTAGGATGCAAATCTTACTCCTACTAACCTTTTGGTATATACACTGATCCACAACATTTTCTTCAAAACTGAATGAAGAGATTGTCTCATGGAATTTCAAATATCATTAGTGAGAGACTTGTTTCAATCCATATATAGACTTCTTAAGCTTGCAAACCAAATTCTCACCATCACTAGAGGAAAATCCTTCAGGTCGACGCATGTAAATCTCTTTCTCTAGTTCCCCATTTTAAAATGTCATTTTCACGTCCATTTGTTGCAACTCTAAGTCAAAATGTGCAACAACCATCAGAATGATGTGAAGGGAATCTTTCTTAGATACTAGAGAAAAAGTCTCTAAGTAATCGATTTTTTCCCTTTGAGTGAATCCCTCACTATAAAATTAAAGCGTTGAGGTGACGGTAATATTTATAGGCAATGACATGTAGCGACCATTTTTTATGACGTATAGCAACATTTGTGACGAAATTGTTATGAAATGTATATATTTTATGACGGTATAATATTATTCGTTATGAAAAGTTTAGTAATCGTCAGTAAAGGATGGACAACCGTTTGTAAAAAACGATGTTGAATTTTCACTGTTATTATTTGTGGTCAGTAAATATAAAACTTTTAGGGACGGTTTGAAAATAATCAGTATATGACCGTTTTTACTGTCTATCTAACCATACTGTCTGCATAAATTTTATATTTATGCTAACTCATTTATTATACAGTTTTTAAAAGTTATGTTCAATTCAGACGTTTATCTTTTGTGATCAGTAAATAAGGCAGAGTTTTAGACACGGTTTGAAAACAGTCTCTATATGACTATTTTGACTCACTATTTAAGCATATCGTCTTCATAAATTTCACTCAAATCTGACGATTATTATTTGTGGTTAGTGAATATGACAAAGTTTTAGAGATGGTTTGAAAAATATCTCTAAATAACTCTTCTTTACTATCTAGTTAACCATACCATGGATATAAGTTGTATATCTATACTAACTTATTCATTATAGAGTCTTTAAAACTTATATTCAATTCTGACGCTTATCATATGTGGTTAGTAAATATGATAGAGTGTTAGGGACGGTTTGAAAATAGTCACGATCACTACAAAATTAAAGCAATATTTTATGACGGTATAAAATTATTCGTTAGAAAAAGTTTAGCAATCGTTAGTAAAGATAGTACAACCATTTATAAAAAGCGATGTTAAATTATCACGATTATTATTTGTGGTCGGTAAATGTAAAAGTTTTAGAGATGGTTTTAAAATAGTCACTATATGACTCTTTTTTACTATCTACTTAGCCATACCATCTGCATAACCTCTATATCTATACTAACTCATATATTGTAATATTTTTAAAAACTATATTTAATTCTGACGTTTATTATTTGTGATCAGTAAATATAGTAGAGTTTTAGGAACGATTTGAAATAATATTAATATGACTCTTTTTATTGTCTACTTATACATATCGTTTTCATAATTTTTAATTAATTCTAATGATTATTATTTATGATCAATAAATATGACAAGTTTTAGGGACAGTTTGAAAAAATCGTTTCCATTTTATGATCTTTAAATACGCTTTTGACCAAACTGTTAAGAAATATATATATTTTTCGATGGTATAAAATTTTTATTCATAAGAAATTTATCAACTGTCTGTAAAAACGATGTTTAATTCTAACGGTTATCAGACAATTTGAAAATAAACTCTATATAACTCTTATTTATTGTCTACTTTACAATACCATTTGTATAAATTTTTCATCTATATTGATTGATATATTGTACCGTCTATAAATATGGCAACTTTAGTGACGGTTTAAAAAAAGTTTCTATATTGAATTTTCTTTAATAATGGCTAAATCATATCATCTGTTTTGTAAAAAAGATGTTGAATTAAAACAGTTATTAGTTATCAGCAGTTATAAAAAAATATATCAAAAAATTTTTTTAATATTAATAAATATTAAAAATTTCCATTAAAAACATCTATAATATAAAAATATTAAAAAATACTCTTTAAAATATAAAAATATCTATAAAATAAAATTTTAAAAGCCATTAAAAATATTAAAAAAGAATATAAAATCAATTATTTTTAATATATTTTTAATATTCTTTCAAAAAATTTTATAAAATCAAGAAAATTATAGTTCAGCATAATACTGTAAAATTAAATAATGTATATAAAATAAATAATATATTTGAAATATAAAATTTATATTTATAATGTTATTTTAATTTAATAAATTAGCAAATTAAATAAAAATCGATAACAATAAAAAATAAAATATTTTTATAAAATCAATAAATTAAAATAAATTACATTATAAATGTGAAAATATATAATAAAATAGAGAATAATGAAAAAAATAAATAATAATAAAGGCGGGTGAATAATAAAAACAAGCGGGTGTGAATCTTACAAATAAAATGTAAGTGATAAAAATATGAAAAAATAGTGGGTAATGTAAAAATATATCTAATAAAAAAAGGCGGTGAATAATAAAAAAAAAACCAGTGAATCTTAAATAAAATATAAGTAATAAAAATATGAAAAAATATAGGGTAATAAAAAAATGTATAATAAAAAAAGGCGAATGAATAGTAAAAAAATTGACGGATAAATAAGTGAGGGTTTTAAAAATTTGTTTTGTAAAAATTTATTTGTGAAAATGACGTGCACATGTCTATATGCTGTAATAATAATTATAATGTATACTAACAAAACGTAATAAGTAGTAATAACAAATGGTAACCAGTGGTAATATGGTTATAATGTATGTAACGAGTTGTAATAAATGATAATGTAATTTATGGTAATAAGTTGTAATAAATAGTAATATAATGTATGGTAATAAATAGTAACAAGTGGTAATATAATGCAAGATAATAGTTATAATAAGTAGTAATATAATATATAGTAACAAATGATAACAAATGGTAATATAATACATCGTAAAAGGTGGTAAAAAGTGGTAATACGACTATAATGTATGGTAACAAGTGATGATAAATGGTAATAAGTGTATGATATGAAGGCGTTAACAACTCACAAAAACTAGGTTTTGATGATAAAAATTTAATTTGAAAATAATCTAAAATTTAAATTAAGTTGAGGCAAACCTATTCATATTCTTAGTTTCTTTCAGTATGATTTTTACTATGATATATTAATTTAAAATAAAAAATTAAATATATAAATAAAAAATTATCTTAAAATTAAAAAATTATTATTTTTTGGTATTATTAATTTTATGTTTTTTCATTTTTCTTCTAATATTAATTTTTGGTAATATTTTTCATCTCATTTTTTTAATTTTTTGTAATATTTTTTTTGTAAAATTATTTTTTAATATTTTAATATTTTAATATTCTAAAAAAATAAAAGAACAAAAAAACGTAATAACTAGTAATAATATATAGTAGTAGTAATACATAGTGATAGTAATATAAAAGAACAAAAGAAAAAAAACAAATTAACTAAGAAAAAAATATAAAAAATTATATGGTAAAAAAAATCAAAGAAAAAATATAACTTCCACTTTCTAAAAAAATAAAAACAAAATAATCGTAAAATGAAAAAAATGAAAAACTAAAAGAAAAAACAAAGCAAAAAAAAAAATTAAAAAACACAAAAAAAAAAAGTAAAGAGGGCTACCCCCGCCTGTGCAGCACGGGAGCAGCCCTCTTTTAAGAAAGCACATTTGCAATGTGCTTTCTTTTTTTTTTAAATAAACTTTTTTTAATTTTGTTTATTTTTTTAAATCTCTCTCTTTTTTCTTATTACACTCTTTAAATATTAAATAAAATAATAAAATTAACATGACAATTCAATAAAATTATAAATATTAATATTAATTTAACATAAATTAATAAATAAATGCTACATAATATTTATAATTACAACATGTCGTAAGTTAATTGTAAGCAGTGGTAAATTAGTGATAAATTAGTGGTAAGTTATGGTACTTTAATGATAAGTAGTGATAAGTTGTGGTATGTTAGCGGGTGCAAGTCCAAGCCTCACGAGCACAGCCATGCCTCACACGGGCGCAGCAATTCCTCACGCGGGCACAGCCATGCCTCACGGTTGCAAGTCCAAGCCTCACGGGTGCAAGCATGTCTCACACAGGTGCCTCTCAAGCCTTATGGAGCCTTGCGGTGGAAGGCATTTTGCGTTTTTTTTTACACTCTTTTTTATTCTTTTTTTTAATTCTCTCTCTCTTTTTTTCCTCCTACACTCTTTTTTAACTTTCTTTTTAACTCACTTTCATATAAACAAATAAAAATTAAATATATAAATAAAAAATTACCTTAAAATTAAAAAATTATTATTTTTTGGTAATATTATTTTTATGATTTTTCATTTTGCTTCTAATTCAATTTATTCAAAATTTTTGATAATATTAATTTTATTAGAAATTCATCAATTTAAAATTTTTTATAATATTAATTTTACTGAAAATTCATCATGTACTTCATTTTTTTCATTTTATTTTCCTTTTTTACAAAAAAAAAAAAACATTATCAAAAATTTATTTTAAAAAGTGCGGGAGATAATTCAAAAAATGAATTAATTGGATTGTTTTCATGCATATGGTGAGTTTTTAAAAATAGCAGATAACTAAAAGTTAAAAACTAAAGAACTTAAAAGTGTCAAAAATGCAAGAGATAATTTTTAAAAAATATGGGTTTTGAAATTTATGGGATACAGTGGAACCATGAGAGAGATGGAGTGGTAGTAACTAGTGGTAACTAATAATAAGTTTGTATTATGATTTTAGGAGTGACAATAGGAGACGGTAGAGCCGTGGGAGACTGGGTGGAACCTTGGGATATAATGTAGTGGTAGTAAATAGTAATAACTAATTGTTTGTGTTATGACTTAATAAGTGACAATAGAAGGCGGTAAAACCGTGGGAAAGACGATAAAATCGTGAGGTATGTGATTATTATGATTTTATGAGTAACAATGGAAGACGGAAGAAGAGAGAGAGAGAGATATATATATATATATATATATATATATATATATATAAAGAACAAGATCATCTAAATTCACATCCTATATACTTCTTTACCCAAGTCGTATATTTTTTTTTTTACTTTCTTTATTCTTTTTTTTTTTTAATTTTTTTAACTCTCATCTTCCCTTTCTTAAAACATATAAACAAATAAAATATAATTAACCATTTGATCAATTGGACATTATATTTTAGAGTTAGCCCAACCCAGCCGTCGGATGTAATTTGTCCAATTTGGATTGACAACATGACAGAAAATGAACCAATTTTGGATTACTTTCATGGCATCTAGTGAGTTTTAACAATCTAAAACTAAAAATATAGGCGAGAACTAGTATGTAAAAGTGAAAGTGTAGGGCGGGTGACAAAATTTTAAAAAGGGGCGGATTTTGAAATTGGTTGTAAAAATATGGCAATCAACATCCCTTAAAACCATCAAAACTCTCTCATTGCTTCTCATTTCCTCGAAAGCTCTCCTTCTCATTGCTTCTCATTCCCTCGAAAGCTCTCCTTTTCTCCGATCAAAGGTCTCAAAATCCATTATCTTCTCATCCTCTCAAAACTTTCAAAATCTATCGAAACATATAATCTTATTTTTCATTTCCCATAATCCATAATCAACAAAAACTCTCACTCAACCAAAATATATATTATACTTTCGGCATCCATACCTATCCAAAACTCTTACTTAAGGTCACTGAAACTCTCTTGTAATGTTTAAACTCAATATTTCATCACTTTGTTCAGATAAAAATTCAGGTGGATCTAAAGAAGTCTAACCATCTGAGATGTTACTAATGTACTTGTATGTATTTTTTCTTTGTCATTAATATTATTAATATCTTGTATTACATTTATATTTGGTTGTTATCTTGGGTTGAAATGTAATATTTTCATATTTGGTTGTTATCTTGGATTGTAATATAATATTTGTAAGGGTGGTGAAAGATATGTTAACGGTAAACTTGGTATTATAATAAACAAATGACTGTGGATTACATATATGTGTAACCGATAATAAAAAACATATATTTTCTTATAGTTTCTTAACAATATTTTCTTACTATATTTTCCTAACAATTGTGATAATTGACGATACAAGACAAGATAGTAACTTATGCTAACATATGTAACCAATGACACAAAACATACAAGATAGATTTGTGGTAACCTAAAATATAAGATGGTAACTTTACCTACTGAACGACAATAAAAGTAATTTTTCTTTAACACTTGTTTAATCGACGATACAAAACAATATTTTCTAACACTCGTCTAACTGACAATAAGAGGTACTTCATTTTCTTAACTTTTGTAGTAACCGATAATACAAAATAATAACTTATAGTAACATATGTGGTAACTGACGATATAATATAGTAACTTATAGTAATATATATGGTAACCGATGATACAAAACAATAACTTATAGTAATATATTTGGTAACTGACGATACAAGAAAGTAACTTATAGTAACATATGGTAAACCAACAATACAAGACATAACTTATAGTAACATATTTGATAACCAACTATACAAGACAGTAACTTATAGTAACATATGGTAACCGACGATACAAGACAATAACTTATATTAACATATTTGGTAACCGACGATACAAGATAGTAACTTATAGTAACATATGATAATTGACAATACAAAACAATAATTTATAGTAATATATTTGATACTGATAATACAAAACAGTAACTTATAGTAACATATGGTAACCGACGATACAAGACAATAACTTATAGCAACATATTTGGTAATCGACGATACATGACAGTAACTTATAGTAACACATAGCAACTGATGATACAAGACAATAATTTATACTAATATATGTTAACCAACGATACAAAATATAATATTTCTTAACACTTGTGTAACCAATAATAAAAGTCTGTAACTTCTATCAACAGTTTTTTAACTGTCAGTATATATCAAGACATGTTCCAACGGTTACCACAACTATCAGTATAGACCTATCCCGACAGGTGTATAGCCAACTGAAATCTCAACTGTTGGAGAAGGTTTTTCCAACGGTTTTTTGGACTCTATAGATGGTTTTTTTTCGTCCCTGTATTGCTTTAATTTTGTAGTGCCTTAACAACAAGTCTGGCCTTGTATTTCTCAATATCGTCAAATGAGTCAGTTTTTGTCTAGAGTCCATTTCATTTTTCATAGCTTCTAGTCACAAGTTCGAATCGTTAGAACTCATGGCTTGTGAAAACGACTCAGGGTCATTTATGGCACCAATATTGCGGTTAGACTCTTGGAGGTAGACTACATAATCACTAGGTATTGCTGACCTCTTGATCCTAACAGATCTCCTTAATGTTGGTTTAACAGTCTCTCTAGGAGAGAGTTGTCCAACTTAACCTGTTTCAGTGTTAGCAACTCATGGAATATTTTGATTGTCAACTATAATCGAGTTAATGTCCATGGATACTGGAGAGATGTTGTGAATGACAATCATCTTTTCAGTTGAAGTAGAAGGCATATTTGATAGATTTCTTTCAGGGACTAAGTGTTGAAAGGAATCCCTCCCACTAATCAAGTGATCTTCAAGAAATTTCGCGTTTCTTGATTCCACAAATCTTGTATGATAACATGGACAGTAGAATTTGTATCCCTTGGACCTTTTAACATATTCAACGAAATACTCACTTATGGTCTTTGGATTCAATTTCTTTTCCTGTGGATTATACACCCTTACTTCTGATGGACATCCCCAAATATGTACATGTCGCAAACTAGATTTCCAACCTTTGAACATTTCAAATGGGGTTTTGGAAACCGCATTGCTTAGAACTCGATTCAATATGTACATAGCTGTCTTAAGAGTTTCAATCCACAATGACTTAGGTAACTTGGATTTAGACATCATACTTTTTACCATGTCCAACAATGTCCGATTTCTTCTTTCAGCCACACCATTCTGGTCTGGAGAACTAGGCATAGTGTATTGGGCAATGATCCCATTTTCCTAAAGAAACCGAGCAAATAGATCAAGTGTTTGTCCATCCTCAGTATACCTCCTATAGTACTCTCCACCCCTATTTGATCTCATAATTTTTATTTTCTTACCGCATTATTTCTCTACTTCTACCTTAAAAACCTTAAAGACATCTAATGCCTCATCTTTAAGGCGAAGAAGATAGAGATACATATAACGTGAATAATCATCAATAAAAGTGATAAAGTACTTTTTGTCATATAAGTCCATATCTGGACAACATATGTCTACATGAATGATCTATAATAGTTCTGAGCTCCTCTTGGAACTTTTCTTTGACTTATTAGACTGCTTGCCCTTAACGTAGTCTACACAAGTTTTAAAATCACTAAAGTTTAGAGCACTAAGTGCTCCATCTTTTACCAACTTTTTAACCCTTTTAATTGAGATATGTCCTAATCTCCGATGTTACAACATAGAGGAATTTTCATTTATGACACACCTTTTCATACCTACGTGTACTGTGTTGTGACATACACTATCTTGCAGATTAATTCCATATAGTCTATCAATTAATAGACCCATACCAACGATATTTGAATGCAAAAATAATGTCATCGCATTGTTAAATTGCAAAGAATATACGAATTGTACAAGTTTTGATACAAAAACTAGATTTCTAAAAAGACTTGATACATAAAAAATTCTTTCCAACTACAAAACATGTCCACTAGTCAAAATGAGTTTGCGATCTCCAATGGCTTCCACATTCGAGCTTATCTTGTTTCCTAAATAGATGAATTGCTCACGACCCATAGGTTTACGTAAGTTTAGTAAGCTTTACAACACATTCGTAATGTGGATTGAGCATTTAGAATCAATCCACCATATGTCATAAGAAGTCTCAGTTATAAGAGATTCATAACTTACAAAAGAGATTTCCGTACCTTGGTAGCAAGTCATTTCTGAAATTTGGCATAGTCCTTTTTGTGTCCCTTATTTTTACAAAAGAAACAAGTGGATTCCTTCTTTACAACTGGTATAAATCCCTTTGCTTTCTTTTAACATGGCTTTTCTCTTCACCTTTCCTTTCATGACCAAATGTGCGTTATTGGTTCCCTCCTTGATTTCCATGAGTAACCTCCCTTCTTCCTAAACACACATGGTCATTAATTCATTGATGGACCATTTAGTCTTATGTGTGTTGTAGGAAGTTTTGAAGGGACTGTAAAGTTATAGGAGTGTGATCAGAATATAGTGCATTAGAAAGGATTCGAACATCTCCACCTCAAGAGTCTTTAGTTGGGCAATTATATCTTAAATTTGCATGATGTGCTCACGCACACCATGGATAGTGGTGAGTCTCTTCGATGAGAATTCCATAATCAAGGTGCTGGCAAGGGCTTTATTAGATGTCTCAAACTGCTTATTAATTGCTTTAAGAAGAGTACCGACATTATTATGCTGATTGAATGAGCCACGGATGCCAGTCAATATTTTATCCTTAATGAATATTGAACTAAGGCGATTAGATCTTTCCCAGTGCTCATAAAGAGGTTTATCTGTTGTAGAGCTAGTGTTCGTTATCCTAGACGGCTCATCATGCCTTATAGTATAATCCAAATCTCGTCATCCCAAATTGAGAAGAATTTTCTCCTTCCTTACCTTGTAGTTCTCACCATTTAGTATGTGAATTTCAATGATATCAACGGTTCGAATAGTTGCAACAGAAATGCTTACAAGTTTTAGTTGAGGCTTCAGCATGTATTTACTAGTGTAAAACTTATATAAAAATAAATTTCCTGACATATAAATTGTTTATGGACTGAATATCTAATTCAGATTACATTTATTATTTTTTATGATTAGACTGACAAGATTACCTAATTTTCTAATACCCGTGGGTAACTAGGAAAACTTATGTAGAAAATATGTCCCTGAATTAGAGTTTTTCTATCAGCCCATAAGACAGCATCACTCGTACGCCAAAATAGTCCCCAGGTAGGTGGTGAATCATATGAAATCGCTTAAAAATCAGTCAACCTTAAAGTTATCCCCGTCTTGTTAACAGGATTTTTCTAGACATGCACTTGATTTGCCAAACTTAAAAACCTTATAGAAGCAAGCTCTAAAGTCGGGTAGACTATCCTACAACTAACTTATCCATTCTTGCCATCTAATCCTGATTAATTATTGTAATGCAACAAAAATTGCTGTAGGATAAAATTTTTCACACAAATATAAATAATCATAATTAATATTCTTTCTTTTATATGGTCAAAACCATCTCAACATACAATTTCTTTCATATTAGGGCTGTTGTGGCCATACCCTAATAATCAGAAATTGTATGGACCATAAGAATATTTTTTTTTTCAATTTTGTATAAGTTTTAACCTATATTTTGCACACCCTTAATATGCAAAAGCCATACAAATAATTAATTTATCCAAAATGCACAAATTTCCATTTATGTGTGATAACATAATACACACAAATATAAAAATTTCAATCTTAAATTCACAAAAATGGCCCAAATAAGAATTTAAAGTTGAAAACTAATTTTTCCAATTTTTTTGGAATTTTTTGAAATTTTCTGGAATTTTTTTTTGAAATTTTTTTATGAATTTTTTAAATCCAAAGGACTAATCTGTAAGATTTCAAAATATCCAGGACCAATCTGTAATATTTCAAAGTTTATCGGGGTTTAAAAAAGATCGGGGACCAATGTTCTACATTTAAAATTTTTTCGGCTTCTAGAAAATGATGCAGGGACCAGCTTACAACAATTTAAAACGTTTCGGGCAATTTAGTAATTATATAAAGTTTTCGGGCACAACTATAAATTTAGAAAAATACATACCAAAACAACGTTATTTTTGTATGCATCCTGTCTTCTTTATCCGAATGGACCCCAAGGGTCCTAACCCGAATCCGATAGGTCTGAATGCTGGAAATTGGCCGGAAAATGCCGGAAAACTTTGTTTTTTGCTTTAAAAATATGGAATTGTCCGAAATTTCATAGATAACCCATTTTCAACCTCAAAACACCAAAATTTCTTAAAAATTTAGTCAATTTTTAAGAAATTCAGAATCCAAAAAATTAAAAAATTTATCAAAAAATACAGACAGAGACTCTAACGGCTCTGATACCATATACAAGACATTTATGTAAACATAATATACGAATTTCAGAACAAAAATGAGCCAAAAAAAAGGAGACGGAAGCGAAGCATACCTCCAGCCATGGTTTTCCGATGACTGCAATCTCTCTTTCCAGCACCTCCAAACATGCAAGAAATCTTCCAAACTCTCACTAGATGGTGTGTGAGACTAATGAATTGAATTTGAGAATCCTTGCTATAGTTGCCTTTATTTATAGTGGTTATCCTATGAACAACCACTATGGAAACCCATACTTGGTTGCTCTTGTGAACGGAATTGATGGGTGAGAAAATCCGTAAATTTATGGAACAAGTTTGTAGGGTATGGGGTGATGGATCACCCTTTCTCACACAGAGTAGAAAATCGTCATCGCTAGATAATTAAATGCACTTTGTAATTGACAAAGTGTTGCATTGCAATAGGTATTGCACAAATTTTTGCAACGCTATTCGATCCAAAAATTTGAGAGAAATGAATGTCTTTGTGACATAAACACGCATTGAAATGCCCTTTTGCGATGCCCTTCCATGTCGTAATATGCGATGCTAATGACTTTGTGATGGAGTTTGTGATGCTAGGGTAATATTACCATTGTCATTTCATTTTCCTTCGTGAGGCAGGCTCGTATTACAACTAACTTTGATGAATTAGCAATAAGAACATCTTGCATCTTAAATGGCCTTGCAGAGGCTAGAATTAGGATTGCAAAATGTGTTTAACAAAATTAAAGACTCAAATTTCATGAGAAAAAATCATTTTTTGCAAAAAATATTTGTTGCAAAATGTGTTAATTCAAATCAAAATTATTGGGGGATAATGATATTTTAGTTTATTTTTGTACAACATTTTATAAAAAGCAAAGAATCCGATAAGAGGAAGTTACTAAAAATGAAATTGAAACATAATGAGAAGAAAAATTTCGATACAAACTAATTGAACAAGTGGTCGGAGGTTTCAGTCCTACATTGGGCACCCCGTCAGCCTTGGGAAGCCAGGGCATGCGATCCCTGTCCAAGAACTTGACAAAAAAGAAGTTTTGCATCCAGTTTTTATCGATGGACTCATTGTAGAAAAATCTCCAACAGGACTCGGGCCGGGTCTGTAGTTTATACCACCCCTTGGTCGGCTCATTACTCCAACACCTCATCAGAATAAAAACCGAGGACAAAATATCAAAATCGAAACGAATATGACAAAACCCTAATAAGGAAGCTACCGCGACCACTAACCGCCAGGCGCTGGGAATCAGGAGACTCGGGAATATGTTCCACTGACGCAGAATCTCAAAAAAATGACATGTATATGGAACCTTCAAACCGTAGTTGACCGATTAAAGATACATCGGCACACAGTTCTCTGATACCCTGTTAGCCCTGTCAACTTCTGTCGCAGACAACAAGGAATAATCGTCCCCCAACAACATCTCAGTTTGTACTTCTTGAAGCTCTTGTATTAACATGGTGCTCGTAATATTACCAATGTTCGAGAAAGCCTGAGGAGCGGACATCTTAGTCACTGATAAATACTCTTTGGCAGGGAGAGAAAGAGGCAAAGGTAGAGGAGATGGAGAAAACTGTGATGAGAAAGTCCCTTATGTGATGCGTGTAAATGGTTTACCAAGACCGAAGCGACCGCGACCGTATTAAGAGACCCTCAGATTTAAAAATTATGACTCATGGCGCCTCTTTCCAAGAAAACCATGAGTCAGGGGCAAATGATGGGACATAATCCAAGACCCAAACCAAAAGAGTCAATTCTCAAAGGGCCCACGAAAAGGGGGTCTGCTGATCAGTGTCTAACATCCACAATAACAATCTATCGAATGGCCATAGTCACCCCGATCGTTCTACTGAAAGGCATCAGTCGCCCGATTCTGCCGAACGATAGGGACTAAGCTGATTAACTGATTGTGACTCATCAAGCGGAGATTGTCATCTCAATCAGTCAAGCAACCGAAAGAGGGGCAACACCCCTATCAATTAAAAAGGGAAGGTCAGAACTTCCTTGATTTCAGTTTCTTATTTCATAACAGTAATTCCGAGATCTTTCAGATAAAAAAAACATTCCTCCCTAAGAGGAAGGTTTCTCGATATATGAGGATCGTGATCAATTCGTAATATTGACTTCTGAGATTTCTGAAATCAGTTTAATAAGGAAAGTAGGGTGGAAGTCCCTCAGCGGTGCACAACTTTCACAGGTATAAAGGATCTAAAAACCCTCGACATCAGGTATGCTCTCTAAGCCTAACACAGGGGGCACACAAAACACAGGGAATTGCTTTTCTTCTACTCTCAGTCTGTTTCTTTCAAACGAAAACCGCTCTTTACTGACTTGAGCGTCGGAGTCTCCTCGCTGGAGCACCCTCTGGCGGTTTTTGCAGAAGTATCCACCATCGACGGCAACTGTTCGAGTCAACAAGGAGCTGGTATCTGAGGAGCCAAAACCCACCTCTATCAGATTGGCGCCGTCTGTGGGAATCAGTCTAGAGTAGTTTCTGTTTCTCTCAACAATCATACCTCCGAGAACCAGAGCGTCCTCAAGAGTCGTCCCTCCTGTGGAAAGGCGAACTGCCACACTTTCTAAAGCCGCTCTACTCATGGCGCCTGATCCGGCCACTCGCGATCCGGTAACTCCCATGAGATTACCTCATCAAGAACAGGTTTTGCAACCCGCGCTCCCCGTTCAACCCATGGCCGATCCTATTCCAGAGCGAATCAGTCACCCCCAGATGGAAAGGCTGGAATCTAAACTTCAGGATATGAGTAGAT
The DNA here is from genome assembly GCA_037126225.1 of Dillenia turbinata. NCBI lineage: Eukaryota > Viridiplantae > Streptophyta > Magnoliopsida > Dilleniales > Dilleniaceae > Dillenia > Dillenia turbinata. The sequence goes on along the minus strand of JBAMMX010000028.1, from coordinate 693,370 downwards.
AACTAGAAGACCTTAGTTGCGCCCTCAGACCTAAAGTCCAATCATCTGTTGGGGGATCTAGGCGTCCCCAACAACGACCGTCTCCCCCGCATGGGGAAGCATCTGAAAACTTCAAACTAGTCTCGGACGATCTTCGAAAACAGGTCGAACAACTGGTAGCCGAGGAACTAAAGCGTGCCAACCCTCAGGGAGACCAAATCCCCTCTCATTCTTATGCTTCGCCGTTCGACTCCAAGATCTCCTCAGAGCCTATGCCCTGCAACGTACTCCTACCTCCCATAGAAAGATACAATGGGACAACGGACCTCCGGGATCATGTGACCCATTTTATAACCGTAATGATCTCCAGGGACATGCCCGATGCAGCCATGTGCAAGTATTTTCTCACTACTCTCTTGGGAAATGCACTCACTTGGTTCAATTCCCTCCTACCGATAAGTATAAAGACCTTCTCCCAATTACGCAAACAGTTCGAATCACACTTTGTGATAAGCAGGGGAGTCAAGAGGAAGTCCATCGCCTTATTATCACTACATCAAGTCAAAGAGGAATCCCTAAGGAACTTCCTGGAAATGTTCAAAGAGGAAATGATGAGGGTCTCTTCGTTGAATCATTCGATCGCATTGGTTGCGCTATTAACAGGCTTGCGGCCCTCTGATATGAAGGTGTCCATCACAAAAAAGCCCCCTGCTACCATCCAAGAATTTTATACTCGAACTGAAAAGTACATTTTTGTCGAGGACGCCGAAGCATCCGATTATAGAAGAGACCAGATTGACCGAAAAGAACGGAATCAGTCACCCCGGATATCTCCACCTAAGAGAAACCGGGCGAAACTCCCACCTCCAAGGAGATACAACAACTACACCCCACTGACTGGGCCCCCTAGCAGGGTCTCAGCCCTTATCAGAGATAAGCCATACATTCGATAGCCCCCACGATCAACTGAGGATGATTCCAACAAGGACAGAATAAAATACTGTCACTTTCATCGTGACTATAATCACATAACCGATGACTGCAAGAAACTAAGGGACGAATTGGAATTCCTAGTACATGAAGGAAGACTATGGGAGTTCATCGCCGGAAGAGAAAGGGGTCCCCCAGCCGAACATCAGCGTGAACCACCTCAACACAACCAAGAGGAAGAACGCCAAGCTGCTAGGCCTCCGACCGACCAAAGGGATGGGGTGATTCTTCAGGTCCGTAACGGACTAACAAAAAATGAGGTCAGGCACCTAATCACACCAATTTTCTATTGCCCGAAGGTAATTCCTCCTGTATCACAAGAGATCCTAGCAGCAAGCACCAACAAACAACAAGGTGAAAAAAGGCCAGTTATTGGTTTCATCGACGAAGATCTTATTGGGATCGATCTGAATCGACACAATCCCCTTGTGATAACCGCTAAAATTGGATAATTTGAGGTTTGGAGGATCTTTGTTGATCAAGGAGCTGGCTGTAATCTCCTATATCGGGATGCTTTTGGACGAATGGGATTCACTCCTACCAATCTTCTGCCCCACGCGGGCTCGGTTAAAGGACTCTCAGGTGAATGGATATATCCCGATGGTACTATCTCTCTCCCGATCACTCTTGGAACACCCCCTAATCATGCGATATCTTCCATCGTATTTAATGTGGTAGACCTCCCTTCACTCTACAACGTCATCTTGGGTAGACCAGGTCTGAACACCTTAGAGGCTTTGCCTAGCACCAAGCATATGAAGATCAAGTTTAGAACATCATCAGGGATTGGGACTCTATCATCCGAGTCGGAGCTTTCTACTTCTGCTCCTAAATAGTCATCAGATTTTATTGTTGGTATTCTTCTAAGATGCAAGGGTATTATCCACGTCCTTGGAGTCACTTATCAACGGACCTCTTACATCTCCATGTCCTGATCCTATCGCTAGGAGGGTCTCAATCGCCCAGGATCTACCAATCGTACGCATCGTCAACAGGGGATGTAACTCCCCGGACGGGTGGACGTGGCCTAACTACTCTAAAAAATTCCTATCGCTAGGAGGTCTCAGTCGCCCAAAATCTACCAATCGTACGCGTCGTCAATAAGAGATGTAACTCCCCGGAAGGGTGAACGCGGCCTAACTATTCTAAAAAATCCATATCATTAGGAGGGCCTCAGTCGCCCAGGATCTACCGATCGTAGCGTCGTCAATAGGGGATGTAACTTCCCAGACCAGTGGACGCAGCCCAACTATTCTAAAAATTTCCTATCGCTATGAGGGTCTCAGTCGCCCAGGATCTACTGATCGTACGCGTCGTCAATAGGGGATGTAACTCCCCGGACGGGTAAATACCGCCCAACTATTCTAAAAAATTCCTATCGCTAGGAGCGCTTCAGTCGCCCAGGATCTACCGATCGTACGCGTCATCAATAGGGTATGTAACTCCTCGGACGGGTGGACGCGGCCCAACTATTATAAAAAATTCCTATCACTAGGAGGGCCTCAGTCGCCCAAGATCTACCAATTGTACGCGTCGTCGATATGGGATGTAACTCCCCAGACGGGTGGACGTGGTCCAACTATTCTAAAAAATTCCTATCGCTAAGAGGGCCTCAGTCGCCCAGGATCTACCAATTGTACGCGTCATCAAGAGGGGATGTAACTCCCCGAACGAGCAAACACAGCCCAAGTATTTAAAGATCCCCTATCATACAAAAGGTCTCAGCCACTCAGCCCCAGTGGATCATGTGTTCCACTGATGAGTTAGACAGCCTTTCGAAACAAGAAGCATGATCATCCCGTTCTAAGATAGGCGAAAAGATCTAAGTCCTCTTGATTCTACTGAAACAATGTAACGAAAAACAAAGAAGATGACTTCTATAAAAAAAAACACAAGAATCTCTCATTAAACAAACAGAGATCACTTAGTACAAAAACCCAGGCAGAGGTTATACAGTCGAATTTAGAGTATCGATCTCTTCTTCAATTAAAGGTAGAGCCTCACTCAGGCCCATACTATGAATTATCTCTTCGACACATTTTAATCTCTCGGCCAATCTACGGTGGGAATCCTTCTGAATGATGGCTTACCTAGCGCAGGACTCCTCAAGCTCCGTAATCTTGCATTCTATCGTTCGAAGAGATTCCTCACGAAACTGAGCCAACTGCTTGTGCACCAGGGCCTCTGACTTCAGCCTCTCGCATTGCCCTTGACACTGGACCAATTCCGATCGAAGGGATCTCAATTCCTCTTCCTTTTGACTGAGAAGGGCACCAGATGCGTTACCACCAACTGAAAACTCCCCTCCCTGAAGGGAGACTGATTCCCACGGACAAGTCAACTTAGAGAGCCGTCCCTCTAAATGGCTTATTACCTGCCTCCCCTGCTGTCCCTGAAATCGAGCAAGGGCCATGGTCTGCAAGGAAAACCAGATTAACAAATGATAAAAGAGGGAGAAGAATTCGAGGGACGCAATGAGAATATTACCATCAAGCCTAAGGACTCAAGGGCTCCGCCGACCTGTTCGTAAGACATTCTATGAAGGTCAAGTTCACAGTGATGGAAGTCAAATTGCCCAGCAATGCGCTACGCTTCCGCTAGATCTATATAGCTATACTGCATGTCTCCAGCACAAACGACAACGGTTCCATGTTCTTTTGAGCCTTTCTTTCCATCGAAGGACCGAACAGGGATAGAGGACGAAGAAGATGCTCCCTCAGGAATTTTACGTTTCCCCTTGCGCAAAAGCCAGACCGGAACAGCGGAAGAAGGTCTTGCCATTCTGTCCCTTGCGGCTTGAGAAACATTCATTCTTGCTCCGGCATCAAGTGAAAGAAGACCTCTAGCTCCCCCTAACTCGTCTACCTTAACATTTGTTCCGCTCAATGGGTTATCTTCATTTGGGGCAATTCCTTCCATTGGTATGGCCTCTGTCGGCTCCAAGTGCTTAGACGAAGCCCCCAGCACAGATGGGGGCAAAGAAGCCCTCCTCCTTTTTGCCAAAGGGGACAGCAAACCGCGAAGGATCTCAGTCACCCTTGGAAAAGACTTAAATAGGGCCTCAGACGCCCCGGGATCAACCTGAAGAGGTCTTTTCGCACTATAACGAGTCGACTTGTCAACAGTGACACTTTCTAGCATGACGTCATCAAGATGACTTAAAGAGTCGACTAACTCGACCTTCGCTCTCCCCAACAGAAGAGGCCGATCAACTTTTCTCTTTTCCCCAAGCAGTAAACCAGCCAGAGATAACATCTGATCATCCAGCAAGAATCGACCCATATGCTCCGACCGGTGGACTTGCAATAGCCGCTAATCGACAGAATAAAACGACCATGCTTCGAAGCGGTCGGAGGTTTCAGCCCTACATAGGGCACCCCGTCAGCCTTGGGAAGCTAGGACATGCGATCCCTGTCCAAGAACTCGACAAAAAAGAACTTTTGCATCCAGTTCTTATCGATGGACTCATTGTAGAAAAATCTCCAACAGAACTCGGGCCGGGTCTGTAGTTTGTACCACCCCTTGGTCGGCCCATTACTCTCACACCTCATCAGAATAAAAACCGAGGACAAAATGTCAAAATCGAAAAGAATGTGACAAAACCCTAATAAGGAAACTACCGCGACCACTAACCGCCAGGTGCTGGGAATCAGGAGAGTCGGGAATATGTTCTACTGACGCAAAATCTAAAAAAAAAATACCCATATATGGAACCTTCAAACCGTACTTGACCGATTGAAGATACATTGGCATACAGTTCTCTGATACCCTATTAGCCCTATTAACTTCTGTCGCAGACAATAGGGAATAATCGTCCCCCAACAGTATCTCAGTTTGTATTTCTTGAAGCTCTTGTACTGACATGGTGCTCGTAATATCACCAATGTTTGAGAAAGCCTGAGGAGCGAACATCTTAGTCACCGATAAATACTCTTTGGTAGGGAGAGAGAGGGACAAAGGTAGAGGAGATGGAGAAAGCTGTGATGAGAAAATCCCTTATGGGATGCGTGATAAATGGTTTACCAAGACCGAAACAACTGCGGTCGTATTAAAAGACGCTCCGATTTAAAAATTATGACTCATGGCGCCTCTTTCTAAGAAAACTATGAGTCAAGGGCAAATGATGAGACATAGTCCAAGACCCAAACCAAAAGAGTCAATTCCCAAATGGCCCACAAAAAGGGGGCCTTCTGATCAGTGTCTAACATCCACAACAACAATCTACCGAAGGGCCATAGTCACCCCAATCGTTCTACTGAAAGGTTTCAGTCGCCCGAGTCTGCCAAACGATAGGGACTCAGCCGATTAACTGATCGTGACTCATCAAGCGAAGATTGTCACCTCAATCAGTCAAGCAACCAAACGAGGGGCAACACCCCTAGCAATTAAAAAGGGAAGGTCAGAACTTCCTTGATTTCAGTTTTTTATTTCATAACAATAATTCCGAGATCTTTCAGATAAAGAAAACATCCCTCCCAAAGAGGAAGGTTTCCCGATATATGAGGATCGTGATCAATTCGTAATATTGACTTCTGAGATTTTCGAAATCAGTTTGATAAGGAAAATAAGGTGGAAGTTCCTTAGCGGCGCACAACTCTCACAAGTATAAATGATCTAAAAACCCTCGACATCATGTACGCTCTTTAAGCCTAACACATGGGGCATACAAAACACAGAGAATTGCTTTCCCTCTACTCTCAGTCTATTTCTTTCAAACGAAAATCGCTCTTTACTGACTTGAGCGTCAGACCCTCCTCGCCGGAGCATCCTCCGACGGTTTTTGTAGGAGTATCCACCATCGACGGCAACCGTTCGAGTCAACAAGGAGCTGGTATCTGAGAAGTCAAAACTCGCCTTCTTCAATACTCTATCTCAATGATCCCTTTTGAAATTCCCTTAATATCTTCATTGCATGAGCAAACACAAACACCATAGTTCATTGCAGACTTCCCCTCTCCCACACGTTGAGTGTCAAACTTATATCTCTTTATGAGATATTTTGGCCTAGATTTGACCTTAGACTCTGGTCTTTATGCTAAAAAGTATAGCAATCCCCTCTCCATAAGTTGATTCGCATCATCGTAAATCTAAGAAAAGTGACACCAATAGTTTAAAGTCAACATCAAATGTTAATGCTTTTCGAGACAGTGGAAACTAAATACATGGAGAAATGCATAAACATTTAATACATAGTCACTAACCTGTTCTTTGAACCATGATGAAAAAAAAAAATCATTACAATCGCAATCCACCTTTGTTTAAGATAGTCCTTGGGAAGTCTTCAATGCTCGAAAGTGGGCAGTACGAGAAATCATTATTTAGTTAATGTGCTTTAGACACATAAGTAGGGAAGTCATTAGGCAAAATATGAGCTTACTTATAATGTGGTTTCAACCACCAGATAGCTAACTTGAACATATATATGAGGTTGTTATTCCTCTTCATCGAGAATGTAATATTTTCTACATTTCCAACTTGGTTGGTCAAAGTAATTGAAAGGGAGAATGGAGTAATAAACTATGGGTCGAAGAGACCCTCATCATTTATGTCGAATCTCTATCTTCTACATGGCACATTGGAGTCAAAATAGTACCATGTAAATGTTGCACCCTCGTCATACATATATACACTGACGATTGATACTTCTATGTATGTCTTATTCATCACTTATTCATCACTTTTTTCTTTAGATGATGCAAGAATTTAATAACATCAATAAGAAAACATATAAATGTTGAGAATGGAGCAAACTATGGGTTGAAGGGATTTGACGGGTTGTCGGAATCCTCAAAATTAATATTTAGTCCCCAATATGAATAATTTTGTAGCAATGTGATATTAGGTTGAATTCCAAAAAAACTAAATTAATTTAATTTCTTAGTTAAATGACAAAAATAAAAAAAGGGGTTTAACAATTAAATTCCTATTACAAAATAAAAATAAGAAACAAATTAGTTCAAAATAACAAAAATTGAAAGAAAATCAATCTACCAAACTTTGATATGAGAGCTTATCACATTTAATTGTTTTACTAATCAGGGGTTAAAAATGGTTATTTTGCAATTCAAACGTTTAATCTTAAATTTATTATGATAGTCATAATAAATTTTGTATTTTCATAAATTAATTGACTAAAATCAACATGTCAAAACTTATCATTAATCAATTGGGTATGATAGAATTCCATATCAATATAATGATAGCACTAAATTTTATGAAAATTGTTAAGTCAAAATTCAAATAATTAGAATAGCCATAATTATTAAATTTTGTTCCATCAATTCCCTTAATTTAAATGTAAATATTGGCTAAAAACTCATAAACACAAATAACCTAATTGTTACTTATACTATTCATTCATGATAATTATGAATCACTGAAATCATGTATTGTTATAGAATAGTCAATATTGAATTAATTTGTCAAATTAATTACTGTCAATCCTTCATATAAAATAAATCTAGAATCAATAAATATTTAAATTAAAGGACAAGAAATTAAATGAAGTACATAATCTCGAAGATAATCGAAATAAAATCCCTCCTGAATCAAAAAATAAACTTGGTCACTCATGGTGAAAAACATGATCTCTTGAATTTCTTTAGAAAAATAAAAGAAAAATAATGGGGTTTGTTCTTGAAAAGAAAGAAAAAAAAAAAAAAAAAAGCGCAAAGCTCACATCTCCTCCTGCCTCCCTTCATTGCCAAAAGAAATTTAGTCTAAAAATAAAGTTCTTAAAAAAAAAAGGATTTCCAATATTCAAATTATTGCTAATGATAAAAGTACCGATCAAAATGAAACTCTTAAAGTTAAGGTGGCACAAGAGATGATATGGCAAATTCCTAACATATGGAAATCTTGACCTAATGTTAGTAATTTCAAGACCATTTTCTTGTAGAACATTCCATTTTCATCACTTACTAATTTTGTCTCTCGGATTATTGTAAAATTCATTCATTTTTCTTTATATTTCCTTTATCAACCCTTCCAACAATTTAATTGAATAATTTATTATAAAATATCCAATAAGTACAATATTCATTTAAAAATATAATAAAATTGACTGCAAAAATAATATTAATTTAAATCTTATCAAACTCCCCCACACCTAAACCAATACTTGTCTCCAAGCATTCCAATCAAAATCAAAATCAAAAATATTTTTCAAGTTAACTAAATTTCCTCAAATTCCTACCATTGTGTTTGACGAGTTCAAATCAAAATTGTGGTTAAGACAATCAATATTTCATGGCATTCAATGCTAAATTAACTATAATATCCCAAGTAGTTTTCTTGAAATCAAGAATATGCAAAATTCAACCACTGTCATAAAGAATTTATTTAATGCACTCATTTCGAGAAAAATATATATATGACACTCAAGTTAACATAACAAAATAGTATTACCATAGGTTTGCTAATGTATCATATCTCCATTACTCAAACATATGAATTTCATACATTAATCAAAAGCTTTTTTATTTGATTGTAACATAGTTAGGGACCAGGTAGAATAAGAGGGTAAATTTGACGTGTAATGTATATGTCAAAAGAAGTATGTTAAGAAACATAGGATCTATTTTTCACTATCAAGCACATTCCATAACATGGAGTATCAATCCAAGCCAAAAGTAATCCCCCTTTTCTTTTTCTTTTCACTCATTCCTCAATCATAATTTTCGGATTTTTTTTCTTTTTTTGTTTTTTGTTTTTTGTTTTTTTTTTTTTTGTTTTCCGAAATAAAATAAACTTAGGGATGAATGAAGATATGGTGCATATTTCATCATTTTATCATATAAAACAACCCTAATTGTATGATTGAATCCCCAAAGATAATCCTAAAATTAATGTTACCCCATTTTCCTTTATCAAATAAACACCCAATTCATGTTCTAATTACATGCTTTTTTGATATAAAAGCCAAAAAGAATGTTAATTGTAAAAGAAAAGCCATGTGTCAATTTATGAGGTTATAAACAAAAGAAAATGATATAAGATCAAATGGGCTCACTAGAGGAAATAATATGCACAGGAAGGTATTTTTTTTAGAGCTAAAAAGGGGTTAATCTAAATGACTTAATCATTTTAATGCATGAAAATAAAAAATGTGGTCTCGACATTCATAACAAAGCAAGTTATAGAATAACTTACACTTATAAAAAAATGAGAACATAAAAGGTGTGTTACTCTATAAGGTCCAATCCTCACTTTGGATAAGTTTTGTGTCAAATTACACCATTCTATCCTTCAATTTAATCATTAAAAGATGAACAATTAATCATATACCACAATGACCACTAATATCAATTATTTATCAAGCAATCTGGTCCAAATCTAGTATACACAAGAGTAGTAAGCTTTCAATACATCTTGCTAACTTGAAGTCAAAAACTTTTTTTCTTTTTTTTTTTTGTTATATATATATATATATATATATATATATATAGCAACCAAATGTTCTCAACTCCCCCACACCTAAAATATGCATTGTCCCCAATATATGCAAATGGTAAGAAATGAGAGGAAAAACTAGCATATAACTTGAAACAACTAATATCTAATGAAAAAAACTAGCACAAATTCTAAAACAAGTTGCAAGTCTTATAAAATATCCCTAACAACACAAAAAATCAGCAGCTAGAATTGTCTCCAACTCAAAGCAATGAAACGCAAACTAGAAAATAACTAGAACTAACCAACAATATAGAATAAGAACTAGAACCAGATTTTTTTTTAAGACAATTGACACATAAAATTAGGGCAATAGAAAGAACGATAGAAGAAAGGGAACTCCCCTAAAGTGTCGGCAGTGCTGATAGCTACGTGATCATGCCTTATTTCTTTGAGCGTGTCTGCCAACTATGAAAATCTCTCTTCAAGCAACCGCATGAGCACGCCCTATTCTTTGAGCGCTTTTGCCAAATATTAAAATTTCTCTCCAAGCAGCTGTATGATCACACCCTATTTCTTTGAATGCATCAGCCAAACCTTGGAATTCACTGTTATATGGCTTGAATTTTGGTTGGGTGTATTTTTTCTATCTCTCATTCTTGTACGCCCACAAAAACTAAAAGAAAAAATTATGATACCAATTAAATACCCATAAATTGAAACAAGAAATCAAATATCAAACTAATCAAACTCAAGAAAAAAATATATTGAATTGTCTCTTAACAAGCGCCTTTTTTTACATCATTATGCACGATGTTTTTTAATGGTTTGACTTCAATTTGATGAATAATATGGATGTTTTAACCAAATGTCTAGCGCTATAGAAAGCTCGGTATCTTCGAGAAATATTTCAACCTATATCCATTCACTTTAAAGACTTTGTTCGTGTCAAGACTCTTAACCTCCACTACACCATGAGTAAACACATTAGTGACAACAAATAGACTGATCCAATGGGAATGTAACTTATCTGACATGAGTTTGAGTCGAGAGTTGTACAAGAGCACTTTCTGCCCAACCCCAAATTATTTTCTTAAAATTAAATTATCATACAACAATTTGGTTTTCTCTTTGTAAATTCTTGAATTCTCATAGACCTCCAATCCTAATTCTTATAGTTCTTATAATTGTTGTTTTCTTGACTCGCCGACCTCCTCCATATCCATATTACAACTTTGATTGCCCAATATGCCTTGTGCTCAATTTCCACTAGTAAGTGACAAGATTTGCCAAACATCAATCCATAAGGAGACATCCCTATTGGTGTCTCATATGTAGTCTCATAAGCCCAAAATGCATCATCCAAATATAAACTCCAATCTTTATGTCCCAGATTGACCATTTTCTCCAAAATGGACTTAACCTCCGAATTGGAAATTTCAGCTTGCCTATTTGTTTGAGGATGATAAGCTGGGGTAATCCGGTGATGTACTACATAATTCTTCATCAAGGTTTTGACTTCTCGATTACAAAAATAGCTTCCTTGATCATTATGATGGCTTTAGAGATTCCAAACCTGCTGAAAATGTTAAACTTGATAAAATTTACAATAGATTTAGAATCGTCAGTCTTGGTGGCTTTTGCTTCCACCCATTTCGATACATAATCTACCACCAAGAGTATGTAAAAATAACTACAAGATTAAGGGAAGGGTCCCATAAACTCTATCACCCATACATCAAATATGTCACAAACAAAAATAGGAGTTTGGAGCATCTCATTTCTATGGGATCAGGTAGCTGTTCTTTGATATCTATCACAACTTTTACAAAACAAGTATACATCCTTGAATAAGGTTTCCCAATACAACCCACTATCCAGAATTTTCCTAGCAATTCTTTTCGCCCCAAATTGTCCACCACAATCATAATTATGATAGTAAGGCAAAACAAATTTATGTTCATTTTTAGGTACACATATTCTAATTATTTGATCAAAACAAAATTTCCATAAATATGATTCATCCCATACATAATATTTTGTCTCATATTGAATCTTTTTCTTTATTGACTTACTAAGATGATCAGGCAAAATATCAGTAACCAAATAATTTACAATGTCTACATACCAAGGGGTTGTACCTTGTAATCGGAACAATTGCTCGAAAAATTTCAAAAATGGGCAATGTCTCTTCTTCTTTTACTAACCTGCTAAAGTGAATTGCCTCTGAATTCTCAACTCTCTTTCGATCCTTGATTTCCAAATCAAAATTTTAGAGTAGGAGTATCCATCTTATCAATCTAGATTTTGACTCCTTCTTCCTCAAAAGATATTTTAAAGCTGGATCATTACATAGAACAAAAAGCATCCGTCTATAAGCGAATGTCCCAAATGGACACGTGAATGTTATCTTGTCTTGGTCCTCTTGCGCAATCACAATCTAATAGTAACCTAAAAAACCATCAGAAAAACAAAAGAATGATTTTTCAGCCAAACTCTCAAATATTTGATCAATAAAGGGTAAGGGAAAGTGATCCTTTTTTGTGGCTAAATTGAGTGTCCGAAAATCAATAACCATAACCAACCACTTTGCACTCTCATGGGTACCAACTTATTGTTCTGATTTCTCACTATTGTGATCCCTATTTTCTTTGGTGACATATGGATTAGACTTATCCACTTGCTGTCCGAAATTGGATAAATTATTCCTTCATCCAAAAGTTTGAGAATCTCTTTCATTACCACTTCTTTTATTGTTGGATTGAGTTTCCTTTGTGATTCCCTCACCGGTTTGGCATCCTCCTCCAAGAGAATTCTGCATACAAATTGATAGACTAATACCCTTTACATCGGTTAAAGTCTATTGAATTACTATCTTATGTTCCTTTAGGACTTGAAGCAACCAAGTTTCTTGGTCATCCGTCAACTCCCTTGCAATGATCATGGGCAAAACTTTCTTCATCACCTAGATAAATATATTTAAGGTGGGCTGGCAAGGTCTTCAATTCCAACTTAGGAGCCTACAAAATAGAAGATAACAATTTCTTATGAGAAAAAAGCAATGGAATCAAATTTGTTAACCTTATTTATGATTCCAATATTGGCTCCAAAGATTCGTAAGTCTCGATTAACTCCTCTTTTGTTTTTAACTGTGCATTCAATTTAAGGTTTATGTCACTTTCTTGTTCAAAACATTTCTATACAATTGAATCAACAAGGTTAGCAGTAAAAACCAAACGACACTCATTTGGGTACTTCATGGCTTCAAAAATGTTAAATTTAACAATCTCTCTATCAAACTCGACAGAGAAGGTTCCCTCATTCACATTTATTTTAGTTTTTGTTGTTTTTATAAATGGTTTTCCTAATAGAAGTGGAACTGAATTTGTGATGGTGTCTTCATTTTAAAGATATAAAAATCTACTAGAAATATTAATTCATTAACATGTACCAAGATATCTTTAAAAATCCCTTCTGGATAACCAATAAAACTGTTAGCTAACTAAATAATCACTCTAGCTTCTTTCAAGGGACCTAAATTTTGGAGCAATATAAATTGAATTTGGCATGCCATTGATTGATGCTCCTAAATCAAGCTTGGCACACTCAAATTTTTTGTACCAATAACACAAGGTAAAGTAAACATATTGGATCCACATATTTTTGGGTGTTCTTTTGATAACAATAGACACATTCTTCCCCTCCTTTGTTTTCTTATTATCTCTCAACTTCCTTTTATTTGTACACAATTCCTTCAAAAATTTAGCATATTTCAGAATTTGCTTAATGGCATCCAACAATAGTATGTTTATTTCTATCTTTTTGAAGGTTTCCCAAACGTCCTTCTTGTATTCTTCTTTCTTAGATTTCTCCAACTTGCAAGAAAAATGTGGCATAACTGTATTGGCAAGGTTAGGTGAAAAGGACTCAGATGTTACCTAGATTGGATTTTCATGAATGCTTTAATCTTCTTTCTCCATATCCCCTTTTGCATCAACCTTTACAATCGATGTTGGGCTCGATTTAAATTCCTTTCCAGTCCTCAACACCACTGCACCAGCATTTTCCTTTGGATTCACCACTATTTGTGAAGGTAACTTTCCTAAATTTTGAGCCTCTAACTTGTTGATCGGGGTTACTAGTTGAGTGATTTGATTTTCCAAATTCTAAATGTTAGCTCTCATTTTTTGAATGCTAGTTCTTGTTTCCTGTTGAAATTATTGAGTGTTAATCATGAGAGCATGTACTATACCTTCTAAAGACATACATGAATTTGAGAATTGTGAATGGGCAGGTGATGGTGGTTTATTGTAAGGTTGAGGTGGATATCTTTGTTGTGCTCCTTGACTCCTATATCTCCAATTTGGATGATCTCTCAACCCAGGATTGTAATGGCTGGAGTAGGGATCTTACTTCCTTTGAGGTTGACCAGGACATCCTCCTATGATATTTGTTTGTTGAGTAGGATCTTCTTGCAACGATGGGCACATATCCGTAGGATACCTTGGAATTGAGCATATGCCACAAAGTTTAGTGCCTGCAATTGCCCTACACCAACTAATGAACCAAAGCAGTTAGATAAAAAAATCTAAGTTTCAAGATTCGAATGGCTTGCCTTATTAATGGCTCCATCTTTCTTTGTCCCAAACTGTTGAGAATTTTTAGCCATATTGGAAATCAACTGTCTGGCTATTTCTAGTGTTCTATTGACCAAAACTCCACCACTATCTTCATCCACCATACTTCTATCCAATGGTAGAAGTCCTTCACAGAAATATTAAAACAAGAGTCATCCAGAATTTGATAATGTGGGCAATTAGCACAAAGTTGTTTGAACCTCTCCTAATATTCATACAATGTCTCTCCACTAATTTGTCTGATTCCACATATTTCATTTCTAATGTCGGCGGCCTAGATATAGAAAAAAATTTCTTCAAAAATAGCCTCTACATTGTATTCTATGTATTTATCGAAACAGGAGGCAGATAGTACAATCAATCTTTTGCCTTATCCATTAGAGAAAAAGGAAACAGCCTTAATTTTATGAGTTCCTCAATTACACTTTGGGGCTTCATGCTCGAGCAGGCAATATGGAATTCCTTCAAGTGCATATGTGGATCCTCACCTGAAAGACCACAAAAAGCATGAAGTAAGTGAATTAAACTAGATTTGAGTTTAAATGCTACCTCAAAAGTTGGGTACTCTATGCACAAAGGTTGCTGGGTTAGATCTGGTGTAGTTGGCTCCTTCAAGGTCCTCTCATTGTTTTTTATCTTTTCTTTCTCTTCAAAAATGAACCTACCACAAATTGTCAGATCAAATTCAGAATTCACCTTTTTGGATGAAACGCTTTTCCTTTGCTTAGCCTCCTTTTTTAAATGATGAGCAATTTTCTCAATCTGAGGAATATATTCCAATTCACTTTCTTGAGAAGAATAGGTCATAAAGCAAAAGAGATCAGTAACACAAATTAAGAAATTAAATAGTTTCCTGGCAATGGTGCCAAAATTTTGACGAGTTGTCAAAATAATTTTGTAGCAATAGTGTATCAGATCAAATCCCAAGGGAAGTAAATTAATTTAATTTCTTAGTTAAATGATAAAAATAAAAAAAATAAAGGGGTTTAACAATTAAATTGCTAAATTAAAATTACAACCTAAAAATAAGAAATAAATTGACAGTGTAAACTAACAAGAATTGAAGGAAAATCAAACCTAATCTAAGGGTTCACCATATTCAATTGCTTCACTAATCACGAATCAAAAATAGTTATCATGCAATTCAAGCATTTAAACTTAGATTTATTAGAATATCATAATAAACCTTATATTTTTCTAAATTAATTAACTAAATTCATGATCTAGTCAAAACTTATTATTAATCAACTGAGTATAATAGTGTTCTATATCAATATAGTGATAGTACTAAATTCTATGAAAATAGTTATACCAAAATCCAAATAATTAGGACAGTCATAATTATTAAATTTTACTTCATCGATTCCCTTAACTTAAACATGAATACTGGTTAAAGACTCATAAACACAGATAACCTAATTGCTACTTGTACCATTCATTCATGACAATTACTGATCACTTAAATCATTATAGTTATATAGAAGAATCAATATTGAATTAATTTGTCATATTAACCACTACCAATCCTTCATATAAAATAAATCCAAAATCTCTTGAGAATGAAAACTCACATCTCCTCCTGGCACCCTAAGAATATCTCTTTTTATGGAGAGAAAATAATCTAGTCTAAAAATAAAGTTAAAAAAAATTTACAAAATTCAAAATAATTACTAATGGTAAAATTATCAACTAAAATGAAACTCCTAAAATTAAGGTGGTACAAGAGATGATAAGGTAAATTCCAACCTGTGGAAATCTTGACCAAATGTCAGCAACTTCAAGGCCTTCTTGTAGAACATTCCATCTTTAACACTTCCCAATTTTGTCTCTCAGATTGTTGCGAATTTCCTTCATTTTTCTTTGTAATTCCTTTATCAACCCTTCCAACTATCTAATTGAACAATTTATTATAAAACATCCAATTAGTATAATATTCATTTAAAAATATAATAAAATTGACAACAAAAATAGCATTAATTTAAATCCCATCAGGACCCTTATCTTTTCTGCCAGTTCTTTGTCTTCTACATGGCACATTGGATTTGGGATAGTATGATATAAATGTTGCAACTCTTTGTACATATATACATCGACAATTGATGCTTCTACATGTGCATTGTTCGTCACTTATTTCTTTAGATGATGTAAAAATCTAACAAAGTGAAATTAAAACCATAGTAACATGGAGAATAGAGTAAACTATGGATGGAAGTGTCCCTTATCATTTATGTTGGTTCTTTGTCTTCTGCATGGTGTATTATAGTCGAAATAATATGATACAAATGTTGCAACCTCTTCGTACATATATGCATTGACAATTAATGCTTCTATATGTGCCTTATTCATCACTTTTTCTTTGGATGATATAAGAATCTAACAAAATCAAAAAAAAAATAAAAAATAAAAAACAAAGTAACATGGAGAATGGAGTAAACCATAGCTCGAAGGGACCCTTGTCATTTACATTAAAGTCGAAATAGTATGATTCAAATGTTACAACCTCTTCATACACATATGTATTGACAATTGATACTTCTACATGTGCCTTGCTCATCACTTTTTTTTTAGATGACGCTAAGAATTGACAAAATCAATAAGAAAACATGGTAACATGATGTGAACTGAAATTATGTATATATATTTTGAAAATTATGTATATATAGAACTTCTTTGGATGAGCATACCTTTCAAATGGGTACATATAGTGATATTGGACATGACCTCCCACTTCCCACCGGGGTCTCATACGGTAAGTGGACATAGAAATGTTCCATTGAAATCAAAAAATGACGGTGAAAATATCCTCTCTAAGTTACAAAGGATGATAAAGATGTCTCTCTCCAACTTCTGAACATGTAGTACAGTTAAGGTTGTTAAACAAATGTCACAAAAGAAATTGCTAAGCTAAGCCAATATGGCCCATACATAATCTGGAAGAAAGTCCCTAAATGTTTTATAGAGTAGATTTTCTATTAAGACCCGGTAGTCATGGCTTTTCATTCTCATTAATCGCATTCACTTATATCGACATATCTCCTAATATTTGATGCGTAGTTATTACGAAATCACAAATTTCATAGCCACTCACAACTAAGACACTTTTGCTCCTTACTCAGTGAGTAAACAACTTTTGGTTTACGGCCTGTGTTGGTTGGAAATATTGTGACCGAAGGACAACGACAAATTTCTCCCAAATCTCTCTTCGTATTCAAGTTGTCCTTCCCTTGACCCGTCACATCCATCATAATATCAAGCACATTTGCAGTGCTATTTTTCTCTATATACATGAGATCAATATGGTGCTGCACAAGATTTGTACTCCAGTAAGGAAAATCCTAAAAAAAATACTTTGTTTCTTTCATTTATTATCTGTTTCGAAACCTAGCATCATGCTTCTTGGGTCTTCTATTACTATTCGAATTTTGGATACGCACTGCCAAACTCCATTTCTTGTGAACCTTGGTGGTGCAAGATCTCAATCAAACTATTTTTTTTTTTTTTTTTTTTGTAAATTGCTTAATATCCATCATGAAATAGTGATTTGCTGCAAAAATAGGCAAAAATTATCTAGAAAAGTCGAAATATGATACATTTTTCCCATACTATAGGTAGAAAGCCTTCGATTGCTCCTTGCAGATCGGATATGTCAATAAGCCTGTCGTGCTCTATCTAGGCAACATTCCATAAAACGGAGGTAGTTTATTATCCAAAGAAGGGTCGCCCTCATCTGAAAGGAAGTATCGTGGCTATATCATATGTTTGAACTCCTACGTTTCAAAATAATTGCAATTCCTCCACTTATGGCTGCATGTCCACATCAAGCAACTTCTTTGGATTGCATGTACGGCGCACAACTAACATCAGCAACATGTACGGTGTCTTCAAGCCCATGCTAGGCGGAAGGTTATATGGAACAAAAATAACAAGCCAAGAATAATTCTTCCCCAATGGACCAACGGAGCACATCCATCTGTTCAAAGACTCAACCATATGTCATGAGACTCCATTGCAAAATCGGGATAAGTTGTCAACTATCCTCCACTACTGTGCATTTGATGGGTGAAACGTAACTCAATCTTTTGAAATATGCGATGTATGCTAAGTCATGCACTCCATATGGTCGCTTATTGATAAAGTCACTACAATTTAGGAGTCAATAACAAATAAAACAATTTTTTAGATAGTGTTACTTGCTTTTTAGAGCTCTTGTACCTCAGATTCCAACAACACTTACAATTGTTTATCGATGCATTACTCCTCCAGAATAACATACAACCCTCTCTACATGTGCATTCTTTGAATTGGAAGGCCTTTATTGGCTTTTGCTATTTTCCTATGGTTTTGTGAAGTTCTATATATCTCATACCGTTAGGATTTTACCGATACTGTTTTGTTTTCTTCGGGTAAGTGTTGGTAAAATCCGACGGCTATGTTTTGGGATTTCTTGTTTGTTAAATCCTTTCTTGTATTAAGAATTCTGAGTCGCTAGGATGGCCACATCGCATGCGTGCATGTATAGATTCTCACTCCCCATTGTGTGCTGCTATGTACTCGTGCATGTACAGGTTCCTCCTCTCCGATGTGTGCTGATGTATGATTGTATGTATAGGATCACACTCCCCGATGTGTGCTGATGTGTGTGTTTATACGTTCAGGGATGAGCCAGATGGGCTCCTTGCATGTGTGTTGTTTATATGATTTTATGTTTTGAAGAATCTTATACTTTTGATGATTTATTGTAAATTTGATAGCCTTGCGGAGTCTCGATATATGGGTAGATTCTGTCCGTGTATCGAGACGACGCGACGGTTGTTGCGTGGTCAATCTGAGGATTGGGACGTGACACATATTTTGTAACCATTGAATTATCACCAGCATGAAACTTAGGTGAATTTCACTTGTTAAAGTATCCAGATAGTTTATTGAAGTTCATGACATCCAAAAAATCAAAAAGCGCTTCTCATGGTATCTTCTTATTCTCTGTTTCTGCATCTATTTTCTCATTTCTCTAAGTTTAGGACTGTTGAATCATTGGTCTTACGTTTCAAAGGACTTGGCTCATGATCTTTTTACTAACTCCAAACTCTCTTGGAGGCTTAGGTTCAGAGAAATATTGGCTTGTGGTTCTAAGGACGCCTTCTCTCAATTGGTTTCTTCTGTTATCGCTATCATATTTTGCTAGTCACCTATTCAATCAATGTAATGATCATCATAAATGTGTGTGCAAGAAAAATAGAGTTAAAGTTGTTATCATATCGTGTTCCCCATGAAAACCCTCACTAAACTTGACTCAAAAACTCCAAAGCTAGGAACACTTGAACCAAAAATCATCAACCAACCGTTGAGGGCATCGAAATTGTAGCGACATTATCATATGTATATATTATAAGAAATTAGAGTATCAATAGCCCCACTAACATTTTGTCAAATATCAATTTGCAATCAAGATAGAGCCACAAATTAACCAAATCATTATATTAGCACCTGAATCAAATTGTCAAATAAACCAGTTTATTTTCAAAATTTTGAAGTTTCGACAAACTTTTCTTAACAAATGGCTCATATGACCCCAAGACGAGAGTAAATCAAAAATCAATGGTAAATCAAAAGTCAGTACGAGATTTAATCAAATACTAGTTGGAGTTCACCGCGCTATGCGCGGTGTGTTGTAATTTAAAAAATATAGCATTTAAAAGAAATATAATGATTGTAAAGGTAATAATTTTTAATTTTAATTTATCATTTTTTTAATTCGTTTATTAAATTGATTAAATAAAAAATAATTGAATTGATGGAGAGGGAATGTGAGTAAAATATTATATTTGAATATTAAGAGATAATAATATTAAATATTATAGAATGTTTTAAAAATTGATTATGCATAATTCTTTTAATTTTTAATTATATTATTTTTTGTAATAAATGAGTATATCTCAATGAGAGACACTTCAACTCTTTTTGAATTATTAGGATGAATGAGGGACAGTTCGACTCTTTTTGAACTATAAAGATAAAGACAGTTTAGGCCAATTCGAACGAGGTAAAACAATTATTTGTTTTTTACATTATCTTGTACTTAACCTAGGAAATCAAGATTCATGCCATGCGCTAATCTCAAATTCATCACTTTCCTTGTTAGCTTTCCCAAAATGAAATTATTCCAACAAAAACACTAATATAGTATTAATTTTGGAACACAGGTAATGTATAAAAAAATTGTAAAGTATATTAGTTTAGCCAAGACAAATACAAATTAACCATTTAGGATGTAATTTATTATCAAAAAAAAAAAAAAAGAAAACTGAAAAAGAGTTTCAGTATCCATGATCTCCTATAAAATTCTCACAACTTTTTTCAAACCTTCGGAAAGACTAAAGAGGAATGAGGCAAAGTGGACAAAAGAACTAATTTAACTAATGAGATCCATGAAGTTAAAACTGAAAAATAAATTCACTTTATTAACAAAATGGTAATAAATTTAGCGATTTAGCGATGCACATTTGTACGGGAAAAATGAAAGAAAAAAATCAAAAGAACGAAAAAGGGAAAAAAAAAGCAAAAGAACAAAAATAAAAACAAAAAAATAAAAAAACAAAAAAAAAGCTCAAAATAATAGGTGCAAAAAACAAAGTAATAAAAAACAAAAGAAAACAAAAAATAAAATAAAAAGAATATACAAAACAAAATAAAAAAGAATAAATAAACAAAGTAAAAAAAGAAAAAAGAGTGAGGGGCCGTTGCATCGGCGGTGGAACCGTCCTTCCTATGTTATTTTTTTTTTATTTTTAGGTTTTTCCTTTTGTTTTTTTAAATTCCTTTTTTTTATTCTTTTGTTTTATTCTTTTATTTTTTATTTTTTTTATTTTTTTTATTTTTACTACTACCATTATAATCACTAATTACTAATTAGATTAAATCCATCACAATTTAGTGAAAATAAAAGAGGTCAGAGAGTAAAAATTTTAGGTGAGAGAGTGAAATTTCTTAGTGGATCTTGAAAATGAAAATGAAAATATATGAATTAAATTTAAGGCCGTAATTAAATTTAATTCCGATCAAAACAAAAAAGAAAAAACTAAAAATGTGCGGTCGTCTAAGAGAAACAAAAGAACAAATAAAAAATCAAAAGAACAAAAAGAGAAAAAAAAGAATAAAAATTAAAAATTAAAAACAAAAGAATGAGAAAAAAGGCCCAACATAGTAGAGACGCAAAACCAAACTAATAAAAAAAAATAAAAACAGAAAAAAAAGAATAAAAAATAAAAGAATAGAATCGAAATAAAAAAAAATAAAAAGTAAAATAAAACAATTAAAAAAAATCAATAGTGGGCCCCTACCATTTTGTTTGACATGGGGAGAGGAGAGAGAGAGAGAGAGAGAGTGAGACACGGGGAGAGGAGAGAGAGAGTGTGACAGAGGGCAACCGTCCGATCGAACGAACACACAACGAACTCACGCCATCGGATCATGACCAACCCACCAATTATATATATCTAATAATAATAATAATAAAAACCAACACGAGATTTAATCAAAAGTTAGTGCAGGTCAATTTTGAGTTTTGAGTTAATGATCGTTTTGGAAAATGAATCAAATATTAAAAGCTACCATATTTGATCTGATTTGTTATTGATTTGGAAGAACATAATATTTCGTAAATAAAAATATATATTTTGAAATTAAATCCCAACCCTTCAATTTTTGAACATCACATTTTTTACTCACAATTTTCAAAGATTACACTTTTGACTTGGAAATACTTTAAATATTTTACAAAATGCACCTAAACTTTTCTAAGACAGAAATAATGTTTCATGAATTATCAAAAATTTTCATGGAAAATAATTATGAAAGGATAATTTTCAAGAATAATCAAAAAATGAGATAGTATTTCAAAAATAATTTTAAAAATGGATGTTGTCAGTCTCTTTTTTTTTTTTTTTTTCCCCTGTAGAGCCTTCCCCCCTTTTTTAATAATTTCTCCCAATATATTTTTCTCCTACATAATCTCCCTTTTTCCTCTCTTTTTCTAAACCTTCTTTGTTTCTCACTTTTTCCTACGTCTTCTCGGTCTAACCCCTAGCTGTTCTTCTTAATGGTAGTGTGAGCCAAAACCATAGAGAACACTGTTTTATATAGGGATGATCAAGGGGACTAAAAATCAAGGGTGAGAGATTAAATCATGTGTTAGACAAAAATGAATTAGTCTGATCTTTGAATTAAGGCATAAATTTGGAACCAAGCAAACTATTTGTTTAAAAATATTAACAAAACCATGAGTTCAAACAAGGGATGATGAACGGCAGTATTTGATCAAAATATGACATTCATAAGGTAAAAATGAAATTTCATATTGGTTTGTAATTGATGTACCGAAAGGACAATTAAGATGGAATCATGAATTTGCCCTTCAAATCAACAATACAACCGCTTCATATTTTTCAAATTTTAATTACTTTTCAAAATATTTTAATCCAAATTTTAGGTTTCTAACCCTTGTGTAAAAAACTAATAATACTTTTTTATATTTTTTAAAAATTACAATACTTATTTTTAAAAAAAAAATTATAACTATTATATTACATATATGCACATTTATATTTTCAAATATAAATCCACTCTCTGTTTTTCTTAAATCTATTTCCTAATATTAGGGTTTAGGATAATTACACTTTGGCATCTCTAGTCTATTTCGTTTACATCTACACTGTTGACACCTTCTTGTTCTGTTTCATTGTTGCGAGTCGAAAGGATTGCTCAAGATACAAGAAGTTTTCTAACTCTTTGACATCACGCGCACCTGGTTAAGCACACAATTCTGGAACTCATAGCTTAGTATTGCTCGGAGGTTTCTTGGCCTCCCTCCCTTTCAGTGCATGCCAAGATGCCAAACATCAACTATTTTGTCTCAAACACAAAATGATTTGATGGTACAGGTCCCAAATGGTCCATTGCCAAAAGACCCAGAGATGATTAGGCCTATTAAACCATAACTATAGACCACATAGGGGCCTCTCGGTAAATGTCCAACTCTCTCTCTCTCTCTCTCTCTCCAAATGGGTCGCACATTCTGGCTTAAGCCTCTTAACCACCTCGATTAAACCCTCTAGAGTAAACTTCTCGCTCACCTCTTGGTTGAACTCTCTCGGATACTACCAAGTGGTCTCCCACAGAGCGACGTCTCTGCATAGCAAACTAAAATTATGATCACCTAAGATTTGAATTTTCCCTAATCTCAAGAGTAATCCCTCCCTATAAGAAAGAAAATTTTCGTAATCTCTCATGATAAGATAGAAAATCTCTATAATAATTTAAACTTCCCTTATTCCATAGGATTTTAAATTTTCTAAAGATCCTTGATGGTAGTCCCTATAATCTCGAAAGATGCACGGCGATCTCTCCATAAGAAAATTAAGGTTTCTACACTCTCAAACAAAAGACTTACCATGCATGCACATCTATATATATTAAACACAGACAACCCGTTAGGCACATTTTTTACATTCAATAACTCTATACTCATTACATAGATGCTACACAGGGCTATTTTAATGCTCTACTCAGTCTATTTTCTTTCTCTATCACTTCTCTTTTTGACTTAAGTATCGGAGTTTTTTTCGTCGAAACCACCTCCAGTGGATATTTGCAAGTCTCATTATCTGTAAAGACCTAAAAGACTCATTAGCACCAGTTCTCTGCTTGGGTAAATAGAGCAGTTATCTATGGACCAAAACTCACCTCCAACAGATTAACGTCGTTCGTAAGAATAAACTGACTTTTTAACCAATCACACTTCACGCCTTGCTTTATTGCCCTTTTAGTCGCTATGCTGCCCAAAAAGAAGAATGGAAATACCTCAAAGGCCATGTCTATAGTAGGAGGACATATGTCCAACCCCACAGACCCTTCTCCACCAACGACTCTTATTAACCAACTGGATACTTCCATTATCTGCTCACAGCATCAGATGGAGCTACCCACCCAGGGATAGCCCCAGTTGCTTACTACCCAACTTCAAAGAAGGTCGGATTCGTCCCTTACTCTTACCTCTCCTAACAGAGTCAACCATTCCTAAATGGTAAGGCTTGAATCAAAGATGTAGGGTATGAGCAAGCAATTAGAAGAACTTAGTTATGCCCTTAGATAAGAAGTTTCGTCCTCCTCTCGAAGATCAGGGCACTCACGTTCATGCATGCTTCAACCTCAAAGGCACTGAGATCTCTCAGTGACCTCTCACCATGACCCAGACAATTTGAAGAAGCAAGTTGAAGAACTCGTCACCATCGAACTCAAACGTGCTAGCACAAGGAGAGACAATGTCACCCAATACATCACTAGTCTTCACTCTTCAATTCAAAAATTTCTACTGAGCCGATGCAGCAAGATGTACTCCTATCCCCTATGGAGAGGCACGATAGCACCACTGACTCTTATGACCACATGACCCACTTCGTGTCAGTGATGATTTCGAGGACATGTCGGATGCAACCATGTGCAAATACTTCCTCATAACCTTGAAAGGAAATGGTCTGACATAGTTCAATTCACTCCCCTCGCTCAGTGTCAAGAGTTTCTCATAGTTAAGGTAATAGTTTGAAGCCCTTTGTGATTAGCCACAGTGCCAAGAGGAAATCTACATTCCTCCTACCACTACAACAAAGGAACGATGAGCCCTTGAAAGATTTTGTCGACAAGTTCATGATCGAGATGATAAAGGCCTCTGGTCTGGACTATTCCATCGATTTGGTAGCACCACATACTGGATTGTGGCCTCGGGAATGAAAACCTCGATCATAAAGAACCTTTCAGCCACTATCAAGGAATTCTATACTCGGGTGGAGAAGTAGCAAAAGAGGATAAGGCGTTCGATAGGTGCCAAAGCAGAATTAGAAGAAACAAGTGCAGTCACTCACCTCAGTGACCCTTACCCAAAAGGAGTCGGCTAGGACCTCCATCTCACTGCAAGTTTAATAGCTACACTCATCTAAATAACATGCCCACCCAAATCCTTATGCAAATTAGAAACAAATCTTATGTTAGATGGCCCCCATGTCCAGTGGAAGATAATTCAAGAAGGATAAAACTCAAAACTACCACTTTCACAAGGATTACGACAATCTGACAAACGAATGCTGAAAGTTGAAAGATAAACTTGATGTCTTGGCTTAAGATGGTAGACCTTAGAGTTTTATAAACATAGAGTGGGAAGATCACCTCTACCGGGGACCACATGGTGTAGGCCAAATAAATAAACCAAATGAGCCACAAGTCATAAAAGTTGCTCGGAATCAAGCAAATGGAGTAATCCTCCACATACAGGGCGAACACCCCTTTACAGCACCCCTTACTTTCTATGACGCTCCTCCAGTCTAGAGCTTAACCAACCAAGTAGAAATAAAGGCAATGGCAGATCAAGCAAATAGTCGCCCCAGTCTTCCAAGCGACAGAGACATCCATGTCTAAGGAGGTTCTTATAGCTCATATTAAGAAGGAGCAAAAAAGAAAGAGATCGACAATTAGTTTCAATGATAGCCACTATAATCTGCTAGTCATCACTGACAAAATAGGTCAGTGTACTATAAGGAGAATCATTGTCGACTAAGGAGCATGTTGTGATCTTCGACAAACGGGTCTTAATCAAGCACATCTCTAACCTCATATGGGCCTTTAAAGGGACTATCGGGTAAATAGTTGTACCCCAAAGGCACCATCTCACTCCTAGTAACCTTAGGAATGCTACCCAGCCATACAACTATCACAACTACCTTCAACGTGATCAAACTACCGTTACCTTGCAATGCCATCTTGGGTTGGCCTAACTTGGATACTCTGGAGACACTGTCAAACACCAGGCATATGAAGATCAAGTTTATGACACCTCTCAGTATTAGAATGCTCAGTTGTGACCCAGGTCCACTGAATACCATGGTCTAGTAATCTCTGTCCACCACCTACTGTTACTTTATTTGTGATCCTATGTTAATTGATTGAAATTTTTATCTTACAATTATTCATATAATAATATTTCCATTTTACATGCTTTATTACCTTCTCATAATGCTCTAATCATGTCAATCCGATAACATTTAAAAGCAGCTTATAAGTATCAAATGCATCATCATACAGGTTCTAACACCTGACCGGGTAGACACGGCCCACTCTCTTAACTCTAAGCCTTATATGGGTTCTACACCCACTATCTCGGCTCCACGTCTCCATCCACTCTCTTGGCTTTATACCTTAAACGCATCATCATATGGGTCCTAGCACCCGATTAGGCAGATATGGTCTACTCTCTCAACTCTATGCCTCACATAAGTTCCGTATCCACTCTCTCAGCTCTCTGCCTCATACGGGTTCGCACCCACTCTATTGGCTCCGTGCCACTTAGGGGTTCCATGTGAACTATTTTGGCTCTATGCCTTGTATGGATCTTAGCACCCCAATTCTCAACTCAATGCTTTACACAGACTTAAATAGGATATCACTCAACCCTTCTTAGCTTTACAGATCCTAGTAGGATATGTCACTTACTCTCTCAAATATAAAACTCGCATAGATCCTAGCATACGGGTGGAATCAAACTCCTATTTTCTTGGGTTCAACACTTAAAAGGGCTTTAACACCCTCTCTCGACTATAATGCACTTGAAGACAACTCAACGCTCAAATCTTCTATCGACAAGGCAACGAGAATGCAATTGGGACAAGAAAACACAAAAAGATAAGATTACTAAGAATCTACATTCATTCAAATATTATATACAACAAAGAAAATAAGACCCATACAAACTGGGGAGAAATACACCAAAATAGAATGCAGCAAAGGAAGAGGAAGAGAGCAATGCGTAAAGAGACTATGACGAAGGAGGCGGAGGAGGAGGAAGAGACTTTTGCCATAAAGATTCAAGGTTACCACAAAGAGTGGCACCATGAGAACCTGCATTAGCTTGTCTTAGTCCCTCGGAGATAGCATTGCCTATAACTCTTGCCAAGCTCTCCTCTAGTCTCAATCGGATAAGAACAACCTTGGTCTGTTGTAACTTCTTGACAACTCTCTTGTATTCATCTTCAAGCTCAATTATCTTTTGCTCCTGCTCCTTTGCTAGTTTCTCGGTAGCTTGTAGCTTAGCATTGTAACCTCTCTCTGTAGCTTCTAGCCTCTCAATCTCTAAGATGGCCATTTCACATTGTCAAAATGACAACTCCAAGTCAGCTTTCAAATATTCCACCTCCTTGTTTTTGGTATTTAAGATTGCCCTACTACCCTCTTCTCTTCACTTTACCTCTCACTTTAAGCCAAAACATTGTGCAACTGAGAGATCCCTTCATCCCTTTAACTAACTAGATACTCCAAATGCCCAACCACCTGATCTCTCTTCAACCTTTGGAACTCGGCTAGAACAATAGCCTGCACAAAATACACTAAATTAGCCCACTATAACTAGAAACTTAGTTAAAACATACCCCCAAAGTAAAATCATATTTAAATCCCAGTAGACATTAGGGCCTCATCGCCTTGTTCCATAGACAATCCATTCAATTCCAATTCATAGTTGTCGACACTAATCACTACAATACCTCTCTTCTTTAAGTCCTTCCTACCATCATAGGACCTAACCAAAACAGAAGGGAGAGGAGCAGTTCTCTCAGACTCCCTTCTTTTACCTCTCTATATATACAAGCTCTCGAGAAAGGCAGCAAACAGCCCAACTATGGACTCCCGAGCCATACGCTTAGGAGATGCATGCCCAGATGCACCTAAAGTCCCCCTATTGGTGTCCTCTCCCTATACACCTCCCTCGGTGTCCTTTCATGTAGGACCCCCCCGACATCTTCCCTTTCGGTACCCTCCTCGAGAGCCAATACTAGTTACTAAGGAAAGGTCACTTCTAGCTCAAATCCTTCAACCTATACTTGCTCGGCCACCTCTAGCTAACGAGCCTGAGATGCCCCTGCCGAGCCCTGTTCTCTTGTCTCCTCTACTTCCTCACTCCATGGGCTCAACATTTGCACTTTTTCTTTTATTTTCCTCTTTAGCACTGAAAGAGGGGGAGTATCAATCGATGGAGCACCTTGCTTCGATGCACTTTTCTCCTCTTCAACACTTTTTCTAGACTTGGCCTTCATCAGTCTGTCGATGGGTATCTTCATTAAATCGTCCTTCTCAACAAAAGGAACAGCATCCAGAAACTTCACGACTTCCCACCAGCATACCTTCCAACATTAACACTTGGTCACCCAAGAGAGTTGCCACACAAATGGACCTACTCCTCGTAGAACAAAAATACCCAATAGAATGCACAAATCTTAAACGACGAGAAGGCTATGGGGACTTTAAGCCCACAAAAGGCTCTCCTCTAGCCTCTGGTAGCACTAGCATCAGTTCCTTATTCACAAACTCAGTAAAAAGAACTTCTCTATCTAAGCCTTATCAATGGTCTCTTTATAGAAAAATCTCCACCTTAACTCTAGTGGAGATTTCAAAACTAGCCCTATGTGGAGCTTCGAGTGGGACATCTTCACATAGAAAAAAGCTAGTATCTCAAAATCAAACTTCAAACGATAGTAGCTTAATAAGCTCGCTACTGCCACAACTAAGCGCCAAGCACTAGGGATCAATAAAGCCAGAAGGATGTTTCAACCTTTCAAAACTCTAGCAAGGGGACCCATATGCGGCAATCGAAGGCCATACCTCGCATACTCCTTATACATCATGACACATCTCTCCAGTGACCTATTTGACATCTCTTCCTCTATGGGCAACAACAAATAATAATCATCAACTAACAACACATTACCAAAACTACAAATGAGCACTACAATACTGCAATACTGCACTACTGTAACCAATAACAATTCACATGATAAAAAGCATGTCAAAGAAGATTCATGAAAATTGAGGTCTCATGTATCGTATTTAATGCTCCACTTTTGCATCTATTCCAATTCCCTAATTCATAACCTTTCGAAACTGCTCCTAATGTCACTTCTTCAAACTGGAGTGGGAAGCAAATAATGGTATATGACCCAAACGGCCTATTGCCAAAAGGCTCAGAGATGTCCAGGCCTACTAGATCGTAACTACAAACCATATAGGGACATCTTTGGTAAATGTCCAACTCTCTCTCTCTCTCTCATATTCTTGCTTAGGCCTCTTGACCACTTCAGTTAAACCCTCTCAGGGAAGCTTCTCGCTCAGCTCTCGGTGGAACTCTCTCAGCTATTACCAAGTGATCTCCTACCGAGTGACATCTCTGTATAACATATCAAAATTATGATCACCTGAGATTTGAACCTGTCCTAATCTCGGGAGTAATCCCACCTGATAAGAAAGGAAATCCTCATAATCTCTTACAATAAGTTAGAAAATTTTCGTAACAACTTGGACTTCACTTATTCCATAGCATTCTAAATCTTTTAAAGATCCTTAACAATTGTCTCTATAATTTTGGAAGATCCTCATTGATCTCTCTATAAGTAAACTAGGGTTTCTACACACTCGAATAAGAAACTTACTATGCATGCACCTATTATATATATTAAACACAAGCGACCCGTCTGGTACATTCTTTATGTTTAATAACTTTACATCATCACACATGGACCATACAGAACTATTTTAAGATTCTATTCAGTCTATTCTTTTTCTCTATCATTTCTCTTTTTGACTTGAATATCAAATTCTTTTTTGCTGGAGTCACCCCCGATGGGTATTTGTAGGTTTTATTATCTACGAAGGCCTAGAAGACTCATCATCATCGATTACCTACTCAGGTCAACAAAGCAGTTATCTGTTAAACAAAACTCACCTTCAACATGATTAACTCATAACTAAATAAACAAAAACTCTAATTTTTATGATATAGATGGTTAAATAAATAAGCATACACAGTTTTTACTTGCTCAGTATCATTCCGTACATATATAATTGGAAGAGACCTATATATATATATATATATTATAACAGACTTTTGCGTTGGACAATTATTTTTTTAGTTAGTTTTCTCTTAACATGCAAATAAATAAATAAACAAAGACTTTGGCATTTTGAGAAAATCAGCTGTGAATTTCACAAGTTTTGCCTTCAAATTTTAGTAATAAAATAACTTCCTAATTTTTTGAAATATTATCGTAAAAGTATTCTATAATATTCAATAAGATTTGTTATTATTTTATATTTGAAATTTTATTGTAGTTATAAATAAATTTGTAAAAGTGTATTTGAAAATTAATCTTTAATTATTTTGTGCTCTATATTTATTTTAGAGGTTAAGTGTGACAAATAATGGAACATGTAATTTTATACTCGATAACTAAAAATGATATCATATTATATATTTTGGGCTTGGATCTGAAAGATCACTATTATTCTCATCTTCAGTTAAAAGTTAAAATTAAAAAAAAAATATATCACGTTTGCTTCACCAATACCGCTGCCATCACCTGTATTATATCAAATTTTAAAATATCAAAATTATTTTTAAATTACTCTAACATTTAAAGACTTTTTAATTCTATTACAAAAGTTGATTTTCTATTTCTTTTAAAATTAGTCACAAATTTGAAATCTTAAGGAAGAAATTATATGATGATGGAGCAAACTCAAATCTTAGTTTATTATTTTTTGTAATTGTAATTTTACAATTTTATTATTATTTATTTAATAGTTAACCTAAATTAGATGAAAGGGCGAAGTAATGGCAAGTAAATCTCAGGGGTTACTCTTTAGAAGTTTAGAACTATATAAAATATGGGGTTACCTTCATAAAATAAAAGTACTTCATGCAAGCAGGGCAATAGGGCATGAGACGATGGGTCCTGTGGCTGTGGAAAGAATGGGAAAGGCCCCACCCCCCCAAACAC
Organism: Dillenia turbinata; assembly: GCA_037126225.1. Classification (NCBI taxonomy): domain Eukaryota; kingdom Viridiplantae; phylum Streptophyta; class Magnoliopsida; order Dilleniales; family Dilleniaceae; genus Dillenia; species Dillenia turbinata. Next base: position 662,508 of record JBAMMX010000028.1, on the reverse strand, counting down.
CGGTGGTGAGAGTTCAATCTTGACGCCATCTCGCTTCAATAGTTCGTCTTCCAAGCAAAGGGCAAAAAAAAAAAAAAAAAAAAAAGGAAAAACAAACAAACAAACAAAAACAAAACAGGAGAGAGAGAACTTACGGCCGAGAGAGAGAGAGAGAGACCGAGGAGAGAGAGTAGAGGTTCAAAAACAATCACCAATTCCTTATCGGAAGCGAACCAGCCAGCCACGCATACAACTCCCCTACCCTTCAAAACTCTCTCTCTCTCTCCCCCGCTCTCTGTTCACTCTTTATCTCTCTCCACTAGCTCTGTCGTTGAAGTTATCAGAAACAGCAAATTTGTTGGTGAAATTCTCTCTCATTGAAGTTTTCGCAAATATCAGGTTTGTCATCCCCTCTCAGGCACTGAGATTTTAAAAAACGTAAGGCTTTTGTTGTGGACATTTTCTCAATAGGGTTTCTGAATTTTTCACAAATCACCAGTACGGTTTCTGGGTATAACTTATTATTGACACATATGCGGGCAATTGACTCAAATTGAGGTAAATATGGCTTCTCTGGCTTCGCTGGTGAGCTTGGGGAGCGCAGGCACAAGGTCATCGACTCCATTTGAAGGTTCAGATTGTCTGATCAGGAGAGTTTCTCTTGTTGGTCATAGAAGATACAAAAGGTTTTTCTCTGTCTGTAAATATGCATCCACTACTGATTTAATTGCTGAACAAGGGAATTCTATATCTTTGAATTCTAACACACTTAGAGGAACAAAAAATGATGATGACGATGATAATGGTCTTGTTCTCAAGCCTGCACCAAGACCTAACCCTGTTATCAAAACTGGGTCTACGTTGAATATGGGTTCTCTTTCTTGGGACCAATCATCTGATGATGAAGATGAAAAAGCAGAGAATTTAGAGGAGAGGACTAAAGTAATCGAGTCGTTGGATGAGGTATTGGAGAAGGCAGAGAAATTGGAAATGGCAGGAGTAAGTGGTGGTGGGCAATTGGACAATAAGCCTAGGGCAGACCAGAAAAGTAGTAAACGCTTAGATTCCTCAAAAAGCCGGAAATACAAGACTTTGAAGAGTGTGTGGAGGAAGGGCAGTCCAGTTGCAAATGTGGAAAAGGTTGCTCAGGAGTTGCCAAAGGCTAATAATATTAATAAGGTGGAGACAGATAAGCCAAGTGCTCAACAAGCCCGGGTTCCACTGAAGCCCACTCAGTCTCAGCCACCCTTAAGAACACAGCCGAAGTTACAGGCAAAACCATCAGTGGTAGCAACCCCACCATTAGTGAAGAAACCAGTCATTTTGAAGGATGTTGGGGCAGGTCCTAAGTCCCCTGTCACCAATAAAAGTGGGTCTTCTACAAAGCCGAAGGAACGAAAACAGCCAATCTTAGTTGACAAATTTGCATCAAAGAAACCGGTTGTCGATCCCCTCATTGCCCAAGCAGTTTTAGCCCCTTTAAAACCGGGAAAGGGCTCTCCATCTGGAAAGTTTAAAGAGGACTACCGGAAGAAAGTTGGCTCGGCTGGAGGATTTCGGAGACGTATGATTGATGATGATGATACTGAAATTCATGATGATGAGACGTCTGAACTTGATGTTTCTATCCCTGGGGCGGCCACAGCAAGGAAAGGGAGGAAATGGACCAAGGCAAGTCGAAAGGCAGCTAGGCTTCAAGCAGCTAAAGAGGCTGCTCCAGTTAGAGCAGAAATTCTGGAGGTTGGGGAGCAAGGTATGCTTATAGATGATTTAGCATATAATTTGGCAATTGGCGAAGGTGAAATTCTTGGCTTCTTGTATTCAAAGGGCATTAAGCCTGATGGAGTGCTGACTTTAGACAAAGACATGGTTAAGATGATTTGTAAGGAGTATGAGGTGGAAGTAATTGATGCTGATCCAATCAGAGTGGAAGAAATGGCAAAGAAGAAGGAATTCCTTGACGATGATGACCTTGACAAGCTGGAAAAAAGGCCTCCTGTCATTACTATAATGGGCCATGTAGACCATGGAAAGGTAAGAAAGTAACAATCTATAGTTTTCAACTATTGGAAAGCCTTGCTTCATCAGCTATAGCTGGAATATTTCTCATATGTGTTGGGTTCTATTTTGGCAGACAACCCTTTTGGATTGCATCCGAAAGAGCAGGGTAAGTGGAATCTTAATCATCCTAATATCCTTTTGAAATTTATAAATTCTATTTTTTATCCTTTTATTTTGGGGAGGGGTTTCTAATTCCACTTTATAACCATGTTTTATGTGATGCTTCTACATAGAGAGAGTCTACAAAAGTTTATTTTATTCTAGTTGTTGCATCATGGATTAGTATTTAATCTATGCAAAATAAGCTTCTGCATCCCTCATTTCTGAACTCTTACAGCTAGACATGACAGGTTGCTGCTTCTGAAGCAGGGGGAATCACACAAGGAATTGGAGCATATAAAGTGCTAGTGCCTGTTGATGGCAAATTGCAGCCATGTGTATTTCTTGACACCCCAGGACATGAGGTACCTGGATGGTCCTGTTGCGATTATACTTGGTGCTGGATCACTTATATTCTGATTAACTTGGTGCATGATGTTTCAAAGTGTAAATTTATGTCAGTTTTACTATTAGCTGATATTGAATGTTCCTAATTCTTGCAGGCATTTGGAGCCATGAGAGCTCGTGGAGCTAAGGTGACAGACATAGCTATTATTGTAGTGGCTGCGGATGATGGAATACGGCCTCAAACAAATGAGGCCATAGCACATGCCAAGGCAGCTGGGGTGCCAATTATAATAGCTATAAATAAGGTATACTCAATGTAGGCTATACATGGGTTCTAGGCTGGAACTTCTAGTAATCTATATCACTAAATGATCTACCCACCCAGTTGTCTGTGGTTGTTGCCCTCAATTTTCTGGCTATTGACAGTAAGAGCTACAGACTACCTGATTTATTCTTTGTTTTACAGATAGATAAGGATGGAGCTAGTCCGGAAAGGGTTATGCAAGAGCTTTCTTCAGTTGGTTTAATGCCAGAGGACTGGGGTGGTAACACCCCAATGGTTCAGGTTTGTCTTATGAGTTTGAACTGTGCAGTATTTTCTTCTGATGATTTTCTCCTGCTATATTACCTAATGTCCTTTGTTTTCACTGTCAGATTAGTGCTCTTAAAGGTGAAAATGTAAATGAGTTGTTGGAAATGGTTATGCTTGTGGCTGAGGTAAGCTTGTTCTCATCATTTTTAAGATGAACATGAATCTTATCATCCGGAGGAGCCCAAAGTGGATACATTTTTCTCATTTCATAGCTGATCAGAATGTTACATATTTTTATTGCATATTTTGCATTTTGGATGGCTGCAAAACTGTTATACCTACAACCTTTTTAATTTCAAGATATGTTACAGCAAGAACTAGTTTTATGTCATCCGCTTATTCTAACCTTGAGCCCCTTTTTTGTTTGTTTTTAAGTTGCAAGAGTTGAAGGCCAATCCTCATAGAAATGCAAAAGGAACAGTCATTGAGGCAGGTCTTGATAAATCTAAGGGGCCTGTTGCCACAATTATTGTGCAGAATGGCACCCTTAAAAGAGGAGATATTGTTGTCTGTGGTGAAGCATTTGGAAAGGTTGGTGAATTGGACTTGATACGGTTGCAATTTTCTGTGATTTGCCTGTTGCTTGATGCTACTATTGCATTGATGTCCACATTAAGGTCCTTCTTAGATTGTTTCTTACAATGATACCTGTTTGATGGATTACTTAAATGCATGTGTTCAGGTACGGGCTTTGTTGGATGATACCGGAAATCGTGCTGATGAAGCTGGACCTTCTATGCCTGTACAGGTGCGTTGTTTGACAGTTCAGTGTTTGTCTTTTTTAATTTATGTGCATTCTGCGAATAAATAAAGGGTGTGGATGGTAGTTAGGCTGCATTGTCGCCAAACCATGACGGATGGGCACTTTGACAAATTTTGAACCACAGGACAGGGAAGTTTTTCTCCTCTTGTTATATATATATATATACACAGAGAGAGAGAGAGAGAGAGAGAGAGAGAGAATTGATAAACAATTTTTGGTTTTATTTATGGGCCATGAGAAAATGAAATGTGCAGTGGTATTGTTGCCAACATCTTACCACTCTTAGTCGCTGTCACCTTTCAGTCATATAATGCCTTGTGGCTCTATATGGTTGGGATGTCAAAAAAATGCAAGGGAAAGGTGGGAGGAAGTGGATTGGATAAGAAGGATGATGTTGATGCAGTAGAGAGAAGTAGGGAGAATAGAATGCCAGGGAGAAGAGGAAGAGAAAATTAAAAGAGGGGAGGGGGAAGAGAGAGAACCAGCGAGGCAGAGGATATTCTCGGGAGAACAGACGATAGAGAGAGGCAGAAGGAATGAGAATAGAGATGAGGACGGAGGGATAAATAGCCCAATTTGATTTGACAGTCAATACCTTAAGTCCCAAATTACGCAATTTTCCAACATATTTAATTATCCTAAAAACTCAATAACTTAGTGGCACTGATTTAATGGTGATCAGTGCAAAGTATAGATCTTCCCTCCCCCCTATTTGACTAATTTTGTTGTATTGGAAACAACTATTCTTAGAGGAAATCAGACACATTCTTCCTCTTTTCATGGGATTTGGACCCTGTGAAAAAGTACATAGTAAACTTGTATCCTTATCCTTCTGCAATGGCATAATCCTCAAAGGCAATTGAGACAATAAAAAGCAAAGAAAATGGAATAACAGCTATCTCTTGAAGTTTGCATATTAATATCCAGACTCAGCTTTCTTGGATAAATGGGGTTAAAGTCAGTAGTCAAGTAAGAATGCTAAGAAGAACCTTCAAGAATTTCTTCATATGAATTGGCACAATGGTTGGGGGGAAATTTCAACTTCACTTTTATTACTTGCTTGTCTCCATTGTCCTTGAGTGTATTCCTTCTCTCTAATAAATTCTCTCTACTAGCACACACATGCACGCATACCAATACCCATCGCTTAGTATTAAAACTATTGAAAAAAATGAAGGTACTCGAAGAAGCTTTTAGATGCAAGATAAAGTGTTAAGGAGATAGATGAAGACAAAATGTATGGGGAGGAACCCATATTAAGTTTCCTAACTCTTTAGATGTCTATTAATGCACAAAATGATTGAGAAACACTTTTAGAAATGCCAAGAAAAATATCAATCTAGTTATACTTCTTTGAGGTTTTATAGTACATCTAAAGAAATATTCAAAGATTATTTTGGAATTTATAATTAAAGTGAATAGTCACAAACAACTCTTGGATTTTCTATGTTACTACATCTGAGCAATAACCTTTGCGTGAGATTTTTTTAACTTTCAACAATACTAATAAAAGAATTAGAGAATATACTTGTCCAATTTTGTTAGACTTTAGTTTTGGAGAATTGGTGACTGACTAATAAACAGCCTCTTTGTCGCCTCATGCTAAATGGAATGGTTTCCATCTGTTAATATCATAAGTGTCATGGTAATTGTATTAGCTGAGTTTACTATCTGTGCAGTAATTAACCCTAGGTTGCCATGTGCCCTGGGGTTTATTCATCATTTTAAGTTTTATTTCCTTTTTGGATCCCAAGACTACATATTTGCCATATTTTGTTTCTATCCCCCAATCCAACAGATTTCAACCAAATGAATTTTAGAACTAGAGCATGTTAAATTGCAGTTGCAAAAGTTGTTATAGCTGCATAGCACTAACTTTGATGAGGACCTGGAATTCACCCATGCCAATGTTTTCATGATTTTCTATGTTACTTGGGCTTGTTTAGTTCGAATTGGTGGGATAAAAGAATTTATTACACCCAATGAAGTGCTACAACTTGGTATTTTATTTTATCTTTGTCTTGTTTGTATGTTACTTAGTTTAGGAAAAATGTCAGTAAGTTATCAGTTGGTCTCATTACTCTACTTGTGTTGACTCTTGATTTTATTCTCTTCTGATATATATTTGTGAACTTCTGCACTAGGTCATTGGTTTAAATAATGTACCTATTGCTGGTGATGAATTTGAGGTTCTTGCCTCCCTTGATGTTGCACGTGAAAAGGCAGAATCACGGGCAGAATTATTACGACAGGAGCGCATATCTGCAAAGGCAGGAGATGGGAAGGTTACACTTTCTTCCTTAGCTTCAGCAGTTGCAGCAGGAAAGCTGTCCCGGTTAGACTTGCACCAATTGAACATTATCATGAAGGTTGATGTTCAGGTATGGTTTGTTAATGATAAAAAGGATGTCTGCAACGCATAGAATACACTATAATAAAGGAAACTTCCTCACTAAATGAAATCTTAAATGTATTTAGTATACCCTAAATACATTCAAGATTTCACTTTCTGAGGTAGATTCCTAATGACTAAATGATTTAAAGAAAAGGAATGAGACCACAGTATGTTTGATGCAACATATGAAAGAGAATATTCCAAATTCTCATTTAGTGAATGTTTTACTTATCTAGAGATATTAAGCATAAAGTAGAAACCTTGTTGGCCTATACCACCTAAATCTAGGATGGGCATGGAAATTTATGTTTTGGTCTTCTTTCGGAAGTGTTATAATGCTGTCCTAGACCCTATAAAATGGTCCCTATGTGGGTTTTCTCTCCTTATTTTGATTCTTATCTGTGACCAATTCCTATGTCTTTTAAACACCAACTGCCGACTCTTTGGCATTGCCCAGCCTATTGTGGGAGGCTTTTGATCAAAAGCTTAACACTGTTGTGTGCACTAGGCATGTAGGTGGGATTGTAAAACCTTCATGGTATGAAGTGAGAAACACCATGAAGTCTAAAATTTCATTAAGAGATGCATTTCATTTTATAAGAATAACCTCGGTGTATAAGATAGTCATATTTGATTCTATAGTCATATTTGATTCTTTGTTCTAAGTTATCTTTCAAAGGTTGCGTATCAACAACTCTTATTCAACTACATCACCAGGTCAATCACCACCTTGAATGTTATTGTCCCCAATGCATCAAATTCTACATTCGTATTCATTGTAGCATTTCTCCCCAGCTGCTATTTGAGGACCATTGGTTCATCTTGATGCAAGCATGTGGCCACAGTACACATGCATGCATCTCTTATTATAAATTTTGTGAACCTTTACTGCAACATCATCATGCTGCTGGCCTCATCAGCAACTTTGGAAGTGATTACCATGGATGGCAGTTTTGTTTTATGCATATCTGTTTGAAGTAGATTAAAAGAAAATGAGGAAACAATTAAAGAAATGGATTGATCTAACTTCAAACGTTGTCTATGATCATCGATTTAAATTATGGTTGTGGTTGTGCCATGGATTTGGCCTACACAGTGTCTGAGTTATGTAACTGAAATTACTTATAATGATGGGCTTTCAAAACTAATGTGGGTTGTGGCTGTTGCATTGAATTTACCTCTTAATTATGTGAGGCAGAGATTTCTTAGTAAGGAGCTGCTGAATTTTGTCATCTAAATTGGGATGAAACATGTGGTGTATTTAATGATAGACTGCTGTATGGTAAAGCATTGCAACTATAGTTCGCTGCTGTCAGTTAAGTGATCTTGTGCCCTGAGGCAATTAATGTGAAAGTTGTTCATCTTCTTCAGGGGTCCATTGAGGCTGTCAGGCAAGCTCTACAGGTGCTTCCTCAAGATAATGTTACGCTAAAATTTCTCCTCCATGCAACAGGGGATATAAGTACTAGCGATGTAGATCTTGCGGTTGCTAGCAATGCTATTATTTTGGGTTTCAATGTAAGAGCACCAGGTTCAGTTAAGAGCTATGCAGACAGCAAAGGGATTGAGATACGTCTGTACAAAGTTATATATGACCTTATTGATGATGTCCGGCTAGCAATGGAAGGACTTCTAGAGCCTATTGAGGTAACATGATTTAAACCTATGGGTATCAATTCTTGCTTCAATTTTCTGCTATATTTTTCCATGTATTATGTACAACGATGGTGGACATTAGTGATTTTGCTTATATTTATGGTAACATGATTCGTCTTTAGATCTAAAATATATTGAAATGCTTGCATGCTAATAGCTACTGTTTCGATTAACTACTCTTTAGGAGCAAGTGACAATTGGGACTGCCGATGTCCGGGCTACTTTCAGCAGTGGTAGTGGTCGTGTTGCTGGATGCATGGTGTCAGCTGGGAAAGTAGTGAAGGATTGTGGTATTCAAGTTGTGCGAAATGGAAAAATTATCTTTGTTGGTGCCTTGGATTCCTTGAGACGGGTTAAAGAAATGGTGAAAGAGGTATTTTTTCTATTGACTACTTCCTAGAGTTATCTGCTTAGAGTGCATTATGACGTTCAAATAATGAGAGAAACTTGCTTCATTCTGCACTAAAAACTCACTACCCGTGCTCCCCCTCCCCTGCTGTTGTTTCTTGTTATATGGGTAGGTATGCGGGGAAAGAAAGAAAAAAAAAAAAAAATTCAGCGCATCACTAGAAGGGAAACATTGATCTAAACTTTCATGGCATATGGGGAAACTAGATTGTTTTCTTTTTGTCTCCATGTCCATTTCCAAACAGATGCTGTGGAGTAGATTCATGAGTTGACAGGAATAACATTTTTGGTGGTTTAAGGACATGAACTAGGGTTTGTGTAGATTTAAAAGCAAAATTTATGGATAACAAACATTTGAAACATATAAGAAACTGCAAGTGCATATTATTGCTGAAATCGATCAATTGTAAGCTGTTGTGCACTCACGAGACACTATATACGTAACAGAATGACACTGATATAGTGAAAGCTAAAATAAGAGGATATGACACTTGTACGGACACATGTCAAGAATGTGACGTATATTTGAAAATATTACACATTTGAAAAAGGAATTTATATGGTCAACTAAATTAAACAACAACAATTTAGACTTTCTATCCCAAAATTTGGGGTCGGCCATATGAGAGACAAATAATGAGAATTGAAATCGGAAAAAAAAAAGGATTAAGCTTGTGCGTATTCTCTTACGCCACTCATTCTTATCTAAAACTATCTTCTCAACTAAATCCCTTTTTATCATGTATTTACGAATATATTGTAATCAAGTTTTTAACAGTCTATCTCTACGTTTTATTAAATCTCCTATTTTTAAGTTTTCAGTTTTTCTAATAGGTGCGTCCTTAGGTTTTCGTTGCATATGTCTAAACCATCTTAGATGGTACTCTCTCATCTTATCCACAATTGAACTAAGTCTCAACTTATTACGTATCTCATCGTTTCTAATTCTATCTCTTTTACTTTTGCCACACATCCATATAAACATTCTTATTTCAGCAACAATCATTTTTTGCTCTTGTTGCTGTTTACTGGCCCAACACTCAGTGCCATTCAATAGCACAGGTCTTATTGCAGTTCTATAAAATTTTTCCTTTAGATGTAATCGCATTGCGCGATCACAGAGCATTCCGGATGTCTTTCGCTATTTCATTTAACCAGCTTGAATTCTATTGTTCACTCGTCATCGATGCTGCCATCGTTTATACCTTCATCTTCATTTTATGCATGGGGTTTTTATTTTGACTTTTGTGCTATATTAAGTTCAACAGTCTATAACTTCACAATTAATGAACCATTGTATCCATCAAGTGATTTTTAAGTGAGCTAGAAGTGTCTTTTTGAAAACAAATCTATGATAGGATGAGAAAAGAGCTCAAGATCATCCTTCCCTCAACAACAACCACCATCTAAGTTTTAATCCCAAATTTTGGGGTCGGCTGTTCGAGAGACAAATGTAGGAGAGAGAAAAGAAAAGGGAAAATAAATAAATAAATAAATAAAATTAAAGTTCAAAAGCAAAAATAGAGAAAAAGATCATCCTTCACTCGGGTCGGTTGAAATGCTCCGGTTGGTATTTAGGAAGAAAAGGTCCAAGTGAACAAGGAGCTCAAGGTCTGCTCCAGTCATTGAAGTCAGTCAAAATGCTCAGGTCAATCTTGACTCTCCTTGGTTGTCAGCTTGGTCAATTTAGTTTAGGTTAGGTTAGGTTGGCTGATTTAGTCATAAGTTCTATATAAATGAGCAAATCGCTAGCCACCTAGGGGGAGGAAATTCTATAGATAGGGAAACAACGATACATGACTTCATTAGAATTGTTTTCTCTTAATCACCACAAATTTTTTTCAAAAAATTTAAAGCATATATTAATGTGACCATTATTATTTGTCCTCTGCCTCCATTGACATCATTCCTTTAGACTCCTCAGACACCTCTTTATGACACCAATCAACAATCTTTATGAAAAATGTTGACATTGTTGAGAATTGTTCAATAATGTCTTCAAGGCTTGACTGGACGCATGTCATTCGTAGAAGTTTTGGTACAACAGACACCATAAGTAATTCGTTGTGTCTTTTTGGAGGTGACCAGTGGGTAGAAACATGTCAACTTATTTCTCAGGTCTGATTTTGGTTTATAGTAGTGCACAACAGCAGGTTCCTTTTGGTTTTCCTATAAAAAATATATAATTTAATTGCACTCTGTGCATTTGAATTTGCTTTCCTGTGGTAGTCCTGCTATGGCGACTGACTGTCCATCCTGTCTGATCTCTATGGATGTTTTACTTATGTAGCCAGCCACGTTAGCCTTACATGAGAGCCTTTTCTAAAGGCCAAAAAGGGGCACTTGTTTATGCAAACCAATTAAAATTTTCGATTATCCTATATAGATTCCCCCTGCCCCTCCCCCAAATAGAGATAGCAAATGGGCCACATGAGTAATTCAAAAACACCCTGTCAAAATATTTGGTTGCTCCCGTGTAGGACAATTGATTATGTGTTGATACATAGACCAACAAAATGATAGATGCAAAGACTATTATTTTTTCTTTCTGGATGTTAGAAATTTGTAAACCGTTTTTGTAGCAATTATGTTCACCTATAGAGTGGTAAGCAATCTTTTCAATTGGAGAGGTGAGGGAAGACAAAAATGTGCAAGGACATTTAAATTGCAAGTAAATATTTATGTCTAATATTATATGTTTGGCCTTCTACTTTCCTTTATTATGCATTCACCATGGTAGCGAGACATATATTTCATGCCCAACCTTGAGTTTTAGCTTATGATTACCCATTAGTAGTAGCAAGAGAAGCCTAGTGATACATTAAGATGGAAAAGCACTGATGGAGTTCTGTTCCTAATAGGCGGTTCAGAATCATAAGTCTCATATTGCACCTGAGTTCTACATCAGAAATTACCCATTAGTAGCAGTGAGAGAAGCCTAGTGATACATTAAGATGGAAAAGCACTGACGGAGTTCTGCTCCTAATTGGCGGTTTAGAATCATAAGTCTCATATTGCACCTGAGTTCTACCTCAGAAATTACCACTAGGTGTGGACTGGGTCAGCCCCACCTTGAACCCACCCTGCCTGGAGGCACAATTTCACTTCCCTTTCTAACCCCTTGTTGGGCACTGGATGTGCATTTGTGCCATATGAATCCAAAGATCAAACATTTGTGTGATGATATTTGGGAATGGGGATGTGAAGGTTCACCTTTTTCTATTTTTTCCAGTTTCTTGATATGTAGTACACTTTCCGACATTTTTGAGGAGTTATTGTTCATCTGAAAATCCCTCCAAACATTTAATGGTTTTAGATCCCATAACAATGCAACACTTCAGTGTTGTACCATGCTGGCAGTTTTTTGGTGTATTGATCTGAGAGGAAGTTCTGGATTTACAAGGAGAAAATCATCCAGTTTACTTGGCGAATAAAATTAGTGTCCTTTTGGTCTTAAATTGTTTGATCATATGGAGAAATTTTTGCTCTAAAGCTATAGGGGGTGCTGCCTAGGTGCTCTGAGACCCTTTGAGAACTTTTGAAGAGGGATAGAGAACCATCCACTAGTAAAAAGCTCTAGGTTCATAACAGGCTGTAGCTTTTTATTTGTTGACGGTTTTGCCCTGCTTGAAGCTTTAGCAAACAGGATCCACGTGGCTCCACTATTGCTGCTGTCTGATTATTCAGCCAATGCTGGTGCTTTTAAGTCTTTACTGATCTAAAAACCCCAGAGTAAAACTAAAGAGGAACTGACAGCATTTTTTATATGCTCTAAAATACCCCCTCCCCCCAAACAAAAAAGAAAGGAAAAGAAAAAAAGCAATGTTCATACTATTCCGTTTTCAGTAAAGTCTAAGGTGACGTGTATTTTGGACTGATTTTGTTCATGAATTTATTTATATTTACTGGGAATGCACTTGATGCTCTTGAAATGTTGACTTTTTATTTGTGTTGACGGCACATCATGCCTACATTTTATCTGTTATGACTTCTGAACAGGTAAGTGCTGGATTGGAGTGTGGAATTGGGTCAGAAGAATTTGATGATTGGGAGGCTGGAGATATTATTGAAGCCTTTGAAACGGCGCAGAAGAAGCGGACGCTTGAAGAAGCATCAGCTTCAATTGCAGCTGCACTCGAAAAAGTGGGAATTGCGTCATAAAAGGCCTATTGTTTCCGAGTTGGCTTAGACTTCCCTCCAAAAGACAATTACATTTTTAAACCTCAATCATTACCGCTTAGCATTTGGGGCTATGTTCTGTTGGTGTTCAGCAGGTATAATACAATTCGATAATGCTGCAATTAAGCTGCCAGTCTTTCACTTATTTCAACAAGCCGATTGCAGGAGTTCTAAGCTGCTATCTATGATATGGTTCATTGTTGTACAACGTAGTGGTGTATATTTGGAAAATTTCAGCTTTGGAGTATTTAACAGATGTCTCAAGATACAAAGATGGAGACACTTGTAACACCCACCCAGAAAAAGAAAAGGAAGAATCAAATTGACATGAATTAAAGAGTTGCAAAATTTTTCAGGGTGCTAGTGTTGGTGACTACTGAGCTCATTTCTTCGTCCAAGGCCCATTTGATAGAGGCCACGCATGACATTCAACCCTAAAATTTATTAATATAATAAATTATTCATAATGTTTTTAATACCCTCTTGAAAATTTTTAAGTTTCTGTGCAAAAAAATCTATCCTGATCAAAAAATTTATCCCGATCAGGAAATTTCCATTTATGTTTGCTATGCTTCACTGTCTCTGCTGCTAAACGCCAGCCAAGCACTAAATTTTTGGAGTTTGAGGCCGTAGACACTGGAAATCCCTCCTTGGCCTACATCTTCAAGCTGATTGAACAATATCTTTCTAATCTACCCATAATTAGCTTATTTAATCACTTCTTCTTTTGCTCCTGCTCCATATGAATAATAAACTTGGGATTTTTCTGGAAATCGTACTAACTATGATGAAAATGTATACACAGCCATCTTCCTCTCTCTTCCACCCTCAAGAGTAATAAACCTGAAATTTATGACAGAAAGCAACTATTAAGGTCTCTGAGAATGAAAGGATAAACTTGAGGTGGACAATCCTTATTCCACACTCCAATGGGTTATGACTCAACTGGCACAATCCTTCCCCCTTTTTAGAGGTCTCGAGCCACCCCAAAGCAACAAAAAAAAAAGAAAAAATCCTCAATCCACACCTAATTACAGATTATGATCGATCTCCATACTTGAGGATTATGATTCAAATGAGCTTTGCCTAGTAAGTACCGCCGTATACTTACTAGTTATGTCAGAAATCTCTTTTAATAAGCTTAACTAGCCTGAGAAATTGAACTAAATATGAACACTTTCAAAATAAGTGACTGATTCCTGATTGCATAGGAAGAAAAGAAATCAATGTTTGATGTCTAAAATGTATACGCTACAAGTACACTTCTGCGTAATTTGGATATTATCTCAACTTCTAAGAATTAAGAGTCTTCAAAAATGATTTGTCGATATGAAATCAAAGGTTTTTTCTTTGCTCGGTTTGAAGTGTGTGCGTGCTCGGCTGTATGTGCATGGAGAGTGAGACACACTGCTATACTTGTGCGGTTGGATGCGTAACAAGCAAATATGATCTCACTATGGAGCTTCTATCATTATTATTATTTTTTTTTTCTTTCCGAAAAACAATCATATTTATGATGACAATATTTCTTTTTTGCTGTTAAAAAAAAAGATTCCATTTATTGATGAAAATAATCTCTAAAAAACATTTTTTTTTTTGTCTAATTAGAAAACTTTCAAATTTAAAAAATATGTAACAAAAAATATTTGAGATTGACTTGAGAAAATTAGACAAAATTATAAACAATAACATTCAAAAAATTACAGAAATTATTTTTGATTCAGTTGCTGCGAATAAATAGATTCTAAAAAAATATAACAAAGTAATAAATATAATCATACTGACTGTTTATAGAAAATATAAAACCTTTAAAAAAACCTTAGAAAAATATTTTGATTTTCTGTGAAATAAATTAGGGTAAATTAAAAAAAAAAATAAACCTTGTATTTTGACAACCTTTTAAATTGCTGATTATGGTTTTAAAATCAACAATTTATCCCATCAGCTTGGCATCTTTGGCAAAGTGTCCCGTGTCGTTAGTATTTTGCTCCTTGTGATTTTTCCTATCACCCCCATGAGTTAAAGACAATCTATGTGGAAATTTTTATTGCCACGTAAAAAATCCACATGTCAAAATAAAATATTAAAAAAATATTTCTTTTTTTATTCTCTCGTTTTGTCTCTCGTCTCTCCTCATGGTTTTTTTTTTTTTTTTTTTTTTTTAATTATAACAGGATTTGAATCTCAAATCATAGAATTTGAAAGAAGAAATGTGATCACTGGATTGTCTTTTTGGAGACTTCTCCTCATGTTTTCTTAGTCCATTTCTAGGACAAAGACGTAGAGAAAGCAACATATGTTATTTTCTTATGGACGTATAGAAGAGAGAGGATCTAGCTCTTACCCTTAACTATAGTCCGTAGGACTAACCCCAAACCTTATCAAATACTCCTTAACTAATTTGTTTCTCAATTCCACCCTCCACCACCTAATCACATATTTAAAAAAAAAAAAAAATGGAAAAGCTTTATGCTCTTATGAATAGCATGTCATTCATTCACATGTGGGATTAAAGAAAACAAAAAATATATTTTTTTCTCCTCACTATCGATTGATTAAAATTCATATATCTAAAATAAAAAATATAAATACTAATAATTAAAATAAAAATAAATTAATTATTTTTCTAATATATTAAAATCAAACATTTACAAACATAAAATCAGGTTTATATAACACAAAGAACTAAGAAGTTTCATAAAGAGTTTAGATCTGTGGTAGATAAACACATTTATGACATAAATATATTTAAAATTTTACAAATATAAATAAAATAAAAAATTATGGCTCTGAAACTGCTAGCGTATTAAAAAAAACAAAGAAAAAGAAAAACATACTATCAAGAGCTTCTCCTTTAAAACTATTTTTTCATTAAAAAAATCTATTTTTATGAAGAATACTGAATTTCTACTTATAATAAGAAGAAGAGAACTAAAAAGGAAAAAGAAATAAAAAAGAAACCGTACCAAACAGGCACGCACTTGATGTTCTCATTGAGCAAGGGAACCAATGTCAGAGAATATAAGTTCAAGATTGATGTTAATGCTAATGTTAAGTTTTGTTTTGCAGAAAGTATCCTTTATAAGTTTGATAATTTATTCCCTATGCTATATTCATGTTTATATACAATACAAAAAATGCGACTTTTCCCAACATTTACGTACTGTTCGCCAATATTTTTCTTTTCCTGATGTTTTCATAAGGAAATATTGGCAAAAAGACCTTTTGTCCACGTTTTGGTGCCAAAATAGAGAGAGAGAGAGAGAGAGTTAGGAATTTTTCCAACATTTTAGTATTAAATGTCGTCAAAAGTTTTGTCAAAACGTTGGCAAAAGGTAGGTAGAGAGGGAGAGAGAGATGGCTACCGACATTTTTACTTAAAAATGTTGGGAAAGGGTAGAGTGAGAGAGAAGATCTAGGGAGAGACATTTTAGAGAGAGAGAGAGAGATGTCAACATTTTCATTTAAAAATGTCACATATTCAACTTTTGTTGACATTTTCAAGCCAAATGTCAGGAAAGTTCTTTTAAAACCCACGAGCATCTCTCTTCTCCTTTATTTCTCTCCTCTGTTTTCTCTCTACACTCTTCTCCTGCCTTCCACCGCTACTCCTCCCATGTCAGGAAAGTTCTTTTAAAACCCACGAACATCTCTCTTCTCTATTGCCAGAGGTTGCTCTCTCTCCTCTACTTCCTTCTTCTCACTTCTCTCTTTCCTCACTGCCACCTCCATCTTCCACAAGTGAGTTCCTCCCCTTCGTGTGAATCTAAATGCATTTATGATATTATTAGTCTATCAGTAAACATATTTTGGTATATAGACATGATTATGGTAAGATTAGGAATAATTTAGGACAAAATTAGGACAAAATTAAGGCAAAAATAGGCCAAATTAAGGTTAAATTAAGATAAAATTAATTTATATTATGCTAAAATTAGGCAAAAATAGTTCACAATTAAGGTAAAATTAATTTATATTAGGATAAAATTAGAGTAAAATTAATTTATATTAGTATAAAGTTAGCGTACAATTAGGACAAGATTAAATTATATTAGGGGTAAAAGTAGGGCCAAATTAGGGCATAATTAAAAATTATTAATTTATTATAAAATAACATTAGGGCAAATTTAAGGCATTATTAGGGTAAATTAATTTATGTTAGAACATTAGTTTATAATAAATTATTTTATACTACAATAATATTATGACAAATTTAAAGTATAATTAGAGTACAATTAGGGCAAAATTAATTTATATTTCTCAAATTTATATTTTTTCCATAATTGTTTTATATATATATTTTATGTATGTTCAAATTATTTTATATATGTTTCTAGAATGTATATTTTATATATGTTTCTAGAATGTATATGTATAAGTCGTAGAGACTATTTGTTTCTATTAATATGTAAATATTCTATTATATTTTTAGTAATATATTTTATATGAAAACGTTTATTCATGGCAAATTCACTTTTGTATCAAGCAGATTTTTGAAATAATTGTCATTCAAAGAAAATCAATTATTATGAAAGATTTTAAGAAATGGATAAATCTTGGATATAAAAGTCAAGGTTGAGTATTGAGTATGAAATTAAAGTATAAAATTTATGGACTTTGCGATTGAAAATTCAACTGCGAATAGAAAAATTGCATGTCCTTGTTGATGGTATTATAATGTTTATTAGCAATCTCTTGACAAAAAATAGTGGAACATTTGATATGTGATGTTATTATTAGGTTATACGATTATTGGATATTTCATAGGACATCATTGTCTAGTGTCTAACAACACCAATCACACTCTGCAAAAGTACAAAGTATCAAAATGTTGAATTTGGAGATATGGAAGGGTTATTAAAAAATTTATTTGAAACTCATGATAATGAGGTTGATGATCAGAAATTGAAAGCAGCAAATGTAGACATATCAAATCAGTGCATAGCTGACATGGTACATAGCGTAGGTAAGCCAAATATGAATAATTTAATATTCATGAAGTTGCTTGAAAGTGCAAGTAAACAACTCTATCTTGGTTGCTCAGATGCTTCTAAAGTGTCTGCTGGTTCGTATGATAACCAAGAAATGAGATTGGATTAGTTGTTTTTGATTGACTTTTTTAAAAAATTATATCTAACTCCATTTAGATCGAAAATAATTTTATAGTCATTTTAAATATATGCTGAGAAAAATATAAGGATAGAGAGACAAATTTAATTTTATAATGGTTAGAACTTGTGCCTATGTCCACTTTTCTAGCCAACAAGCTAGGATTTAACAATATGTTAATTTTCCACTATGATACAAAATTACAAAATACAACTCAATGACTGTTGACTTATAATTTTCCTTATTTGAAGACATCTTTATCTAATAGTGGTGGTATGACAAATCACACTAAATCTATCTCACAAAACTCAATATAAGATTCAAGACAATAGAACACAACTACAGAAAAAAATATTCTGTAGATGACAACAAACTTTAGCTGAGCAGCAATCTTCTTTTTCTAAAAAATGTCCTAATTTGTAGACTTAAAATTCTCCTAATTTTTTGAGATTTTCTAATTGTTGAAATTCAAATTTAAAATTTAAATTTCACTCTTGACATTTATAAATTTTGACTTCCAATTGTTAAAACTTGCTGAAAATTTGGAATCTTCCCAAAAATCAACTTTTGAATATGCCTCTTGCTTTCGCAAAATTGAGTGACCGGCGAACCTCAACCACAAATTTTTCTAGCATTTCCTCCGGCTTTTAGTGCCGTATATATTTAAATTTGTCCTTACATACCTTTTTTAATTTGCAATTTTTGAATTTGAAAAAACTTCATCACTCAAGGAGATATAGTGGCCTAAATATATGCAAATGATCATGTCTCCCTTCCTGAAAAAATATTAACTCTTTGGAATTTTAAATTTGAACTTCAGCAAGCTTGATATTCAGTTGTTGAGAGATTAATGTGTGTATCCGAATATATTTTTATACTAAGTGTAGTACCCAATCTATATTTAAATTACTGAGCTGAGTTTTCGATTAATAAAAAGAATTTCTGCCTTTATAATAGTCTGAATGCCTCTATAACAGCCTCTATAGTCTAACATAACTTACATCTAAGACATTCTCTATAACAACTTCTATGAATCATTTTTATGAGATTTTCTAAACAAAACTTAATCTGCATATTTAGTAAAAATGTTAAAATAATATGAAAAGTTTTATTATCATCAAAACCCCAATGAGACAACAATTTCTCTAACAATCTCTCCATTTTAATGACAATAAAACCATAAAAATAAATATTCAAAAATATCAAAAATGTACATTTTCAAGTGAATGCATATTTTCAAACTCCCCCTTAATTTATGGACTACACATATATATTTTTTATCATTCATTTATTTGTTTTTTTTATTCTTCCCATTTTTGTTTCATCAAAAAGAAAATAAATCAAATATTAGAGCAAATATCACAAAAAGAAATAGAGAATAATAAAGGCAATATTTTAGAAATTTCATTGATTTATGCAAGTCTCATTTATTATTTTTAATGGAAACTACATTCTAATTTCATTTCTAATATTGTCAAATCTCTCTTTGTTTAAGGGTTTTGTAAAAATGTTTGCAAATTTATTTTTTGTTTCAACATATTTTAAAACCACATCTCCATTTATAACATGATTAATAATAAAATGGTACCTAATCTTTATATGTTTGGATGTTGAATAGCATTCATATTGTCACATTTTATCAAAATATTCATATAATCTAACCCATAATTTTGTTGTTGTTATTTTAGTCATAAGAGTTAAACACAACAATTTCCTATTGAGATGTATTTCGACTCTGTCATTGGCAAAGCAACTTAATATTGTCTTTTAGACATCCAACTCACAATCCTATTTCCTAAATGAGTCAAATGCTTCCTTTTACTTTTTAAAAATAAAATCCAAGTAAATTTACAAAAATTATTTGTTTTGAAGAATCCAAACAAGTTTTGATCCTCTAGAAACCAATCTTGTATCAGAATTAATTTTTTCTTGAAGTGTACTATGTTTATTTATAAAACAATTCCTAACAAAATGATCAAATTTGTGACATATATAGCAAGAAAAATTATTTTTATTCCTTAAATAATAAGAGCTATAATTTCTAATATTTTAATTATTCTGAACAGATATTAGTTTCTTATGTTAAAATTCAGCATTGTATTTTTCTAGAATTTTACTTTTTCACTATAACCTCGATGGATGCCTCTATGGGTTCCTCTATGCATGTTTCTGTGACCATTTTTTGTAATCTGTGAATATTTAATTTGACATTCTTCTGCAGGTTTAACAAAAATGGTTTTGTTAGTTTTTGAATCAATTTCTAAATTATTTTTATACCCAAAACGAGTGTTGGAAAAATCTTTTTTTTTTTTAGGGATCAAAAGTAGTTTTGATAATTTTTCATCACTCTCATTGAATTTTTGGAAGGTGTTTTTAATGGACATGGACAAATTTTCAACCCTTGTTTTCAATAGACATATTTCTTCTTTCATAGCAGAACTTTCCATCTTTACAAATTTATTTTCAGACTTTATATTAGTTAACTCAAAATTTAAAAGTTGATTTGTTTATTTGAGAATATCTTTTTCATTTTCTAAATCAATTATTCTACATTTCAGTTTAGTAATCACACTAAGCACGTTTAACATCATATCAAGAATATGCAGAACTTTCAATTCAGTATCAGAGTTAACGTATGACTTTGCCATGAGACAAAAATTGGCTTCTTCTGCACTTTCTGAACTTTTTGATTTTGAATTAGACTCATCCAAATCACTCTATATTGTCAGTTTAGCCTTTTCCTTTTTCTGAAATTTATGCAACTTCTTGAGTAGGATAGAACACTTGCATTTTATGTGATCTGGTTTCTTACATTCGTAACAATTTATTTCTTTTTTCTGTTTCTTTTCTTTGTTATTTTTTCCAGCACTAAATTTAAATTTTCGTGAGTTATTAGACTTTTTAGATTTAAAAATTTTCTTACTCTTATTTTTAAGAACACGGTTTAGTCCTTTTGTTAGCATATACAACTCTTGATCATTGCCTTCTTCATCCTCTGAATCTTCATCTTCTTTTCCTGCAAAGGCTATTGTTTTCCTCTTGCCTTCTATTTCGTTAGCATGGAAGATTTTAGACTCATACAAAATCAATTTGCCTCTCAACTCATTTGGGGACAGCTTGTTCAGATATTATGTTTCTTCAATTGTTGTTTTCTTGGAGTCCTATGCTCTCAACAACACACGAAGAATCTTTCTAACTTGATCAGTGCCTGAAATCTTTTTGTCTGGTGAGTTTAATTCATTAGTAATAATAGAAAAATGATTAAACATATTTTTAATGTTTTCTCCTGGTTGAACTCTAAAAAGATCATACTCTTGTATCAATAAATTTATTCTAGTTTTCTTCATTGTGCTGGTTCTTCATGAGTGATACAAAGTCTATCTCAAATCTCTTTAGTTGTAGCACATGAAGAAACGATATTAAATTCAATGGAAGAGATAATACAAAAAAGTAAATGTTTATCTCTAAAATTTATAGAAATCATTCTCTTATCATTTTCGGTTATTATTGGACCTTTCACATCTAGATCTCTAGATGCAATAACCTCCCAACCTTTATAGTTTATGGCATTAACAAAGATCTCCATCTTACATTTCTAATAGAAAAAGTTTACTCCATCAAAATATGGAGTCCTATTTATGGATTGACCAAATAATAAGTGTGAAGCCATTGGATCTTTTGTTTAAAATTAGTCACTTTTGTGGAGTAAAATATTATGCTCTGATACCACTTGTTGGTTCCTATAACAACTAAGATGTGAAGTTGAATTGGTTGTATTTGATTGTCATTTTTAAAAATTAAATCTAACTCCACTTAAATTTAAAATAATTTTATGGTTATTCTAAACATATGTAGCGAAAAATAAAAGTAAGGATAGAGAGACAAATCCGATTTTATAGTGATTCGGCCTTGTGCCTACATCCACTCTTCAATCCAACAAGTTGGGATCTAGCAATGAGCTAGTTTTCCACTATGATATGAAATTATAAAATACAATCCAAGAACTGTTGACTTCTAATCTTCCTTGCTTGAAGATGTCTTCGTCCAACAGTGGTGGTCAGACAAATCACACTACAAAACTCAATACAAGATTCAACACAATAGAACACAAGTGTTAAAGAAAAAAAATATTCAACAGATGATAGCAAACTTTAGCTAAGCAGTAATCTTCTTTTTCAGAGAGTTCCTCACTCAAATTTTTCTATAAATTGTTCTTTTTAATATATTCAATCTTGATGTATGTGCCCTTTTTAACTTGAATTTTTAGCCTTCAAAACTTGCTGTAATCAGTACAAAGTTACTAGCCAAAGAGTAGTAACTTTCCTGAAAAATTTTCTGATTTTTAGGTGCTAAAGATTCCTCTGATTTCTTGAGATTTTCCAATTGTTATAATTTAAATTTGAATTTCAAATTTCACTCTTAACATTTGTAAATTCTGATTAGAATTTTTAGTCTTCAAAACCTACAGTAATAACGCAAAATTACCCTCCAAAGTTCAATAACTTTCCTAAAGAATGTTTGATTTGTAGGCTTAAATAACTTCTAATTTCTTGAGATTTTCTAGCTGTTGAAATTCAAATTTGAAGTTTGAATTTCACTCTTGACATTTATAAACTTTGACTTGAATTTTTTTAATTGTTAGAACTTACTGAAAAGTCGAAATCTTCCTAAAAATCAACTTTTGAATATGCCTCCTACTTTTGCAAAATTGAGTGACCAGCTAACCTCACTCACAATTTTCTTTAGCTTTTCCTTAAGCTTTTAGTGTTGTATATATTTAAATTTGTAGCCCTACGTACTTTTTTTAATATACAATTTTCGAAGTTGAAAAATGTTTATCGCTTAAGGTGATATAGTGGCCTAAATATATGAAAATGATCATGTCTCCTTTCTTGGAAAAATACTAACTCTTTGGAATTTCAGCAAACTTGGTCTTCAATTGTCAAGAGATTAATGTGTGTATCTAAATATATTTTTAGACTAAGTGTAGTACCCAATCTACACTTTAATTGCTAAACTGAGTTTTCAATTAATAAAAAGAATTTCTACCTTTATAACAATCTAAATTTCTGCCTCTATAACAGTCTCTATGGTTCAAAATAACTTATTTCTATGACATCCTCTATAGCAACTTTTACAAACCACTTTTACAAATTTTCCGAACAAAATTTAATCTACACATTTAGTAAAGATATTAAAACAATATGAAAGGTTTTGTTATCATCAAAATCCCAAGGGACAACAATTTCCCTAACACTATCATTTGTTGTCACTTTATACTATTTTAAGTACATGTATGAGTGCCATTTTGTGTCATTTAATGGCCTTTCGAGATTTTTAACTACAGTCTTTCCACATGTAGATATTTCTATGTCATCTACTGAATTTAAAAAGTTTAGTAAGGTTTTAGACCTTGATTATAAGAAGATACATGCATATACGAATGCTTACATATTTTATTAGGGTGATATTAAGGATCAAAGTTGCTGTCCCGTTTGTGGTTTATTTCAATAGTTATCAAATCAAGGTTACAAAAAAAATGAAATTATAAAATAGTTGGTTTTAGACTATTTCTATGAGAGAGAAAATTTTATCATTTGCTAGATCTAAATCCTATGTGTGTAATAAGACTCATCCTGAGGGTTCTATTATAGAAGGATATATTACATAAGAGTGTTTAACCTTTTGTTCAAGATATCTTAATAGAATTAAGACAAGATTTACAAAGGAAACTTGAAATCCTAACTTAATCAATGTTGAAGAGTCGAGTAATTATTTGTTCAAAATTTGTGAAAAATAATTAGAAGAACTGATGTGGTAAGATTTGATAAAACCACATGGAGTCAGACTCCTTTATGTATGTAAGTAAATTAATTATGTAGGTTTGTGTGTTTAATATATTAAATCCAAATGATTCTAATTTAATGAATTTTTTCAATAAATATCAACAATTTATAAGGAGGCAATATCAGAGACGGTTGTTTAGTCATGAAATTGATATACCAACTTGTGAAAACTTTCATGTATGGTTGAGGAAAACATAAGATATACACTAACTTGGTTAAAATCTCATGTTCCATGCATTGTTTATCTTAATTATATTAATTTAAGTAATCTATATTTTATATCATTTTAGCTTTCAAACCGAGCTATCATTGCTGAAAAAATTAGATGGTTAGCTAAAGGGTCTATCTCTATTACTGAGAGATACATCAAACTTGCAATTAATGATTTTAAATTTCTTATTAGAGACTATAAGAAGAATAAATGGAATCAAAATTCTAGAATAATTGTGAGTTCATCAACAATAGGCTATGCAAGTATTAGAGACACGAATTCAAAAGAAAGAAGTGTGGACTAACATGGTATTTTTACAAATATCATCGAATTAGATTATTATAGAAAAGTAAAAGTTGTTTTAATTTGATATGATTGGACTGATGTGCTAAGTGGAAGAGGTATTAGAAAGGATGACTTAGGTTTTATACTTGTGAGTTTTGATCAGTTAATACACACTGGTGAACAATTAGTTTGTGAGCCTTTTGTGTTTCATCACAAGTGAAGCAGAAATTCTATTCACGAAAATCCTTAAGATGAGAAATGATTTGTTACTATCCATACCGTGTCAAGAGATTATTTCGACATGGGTGATGAACCAAGTAAAAGTAACTTAGAAATAGATTGTGAATGCTTATCTTTTTCTATTTGGTTGTTAGATAAGAATATATATGGAGATTCTAACTCAACTTGGGATCAGGATAATATAATTGAATATTTATATGATGATTAGCAATTTGTTGACTCTGTGTATCTCTCTCTATATATTTCTCAAACTTGTATTGAATTATTTATATTCAGAATTATTGTTAATTAAGATATGTTTCTTATTGTTATCTTAAAAGGAACCTTCACATTTGTATTTATAATTTGGTTATTATTTGTTAATTTAGTTATAATTATGTTCCGAAAAAAATAGAAATTAAAAGGTATAATAATTGTGAAAACATCTGAAAAACACCACGAGTAGCTATTGATGAGTGCCCTGCTATGCGATTTTGGTCTATCATGATTTCGGACAAGTATATCCTAATTGATTATTGTGTATAGTGCGAAATAAGTGTCGTTCCCATGAGAATATTTGCATTAACAATTATAAAATTCCCTATCTAAGTTGGACAAAAAAAATAAAGATTGCAGAGATATTAAAAACAACTAAAATATCAAAAATAGAAAATTAATGGAAAAAAATCTTATTTTTATAAAACCCTAGGATATCGATTTTATCTGTCTTCATTTTTTTCATATGGTAGAAATCTTTCAAATCTCTTAAAATTTATTAACTAAAGATTCATTCTTGATAATAAAATATTTTCCTGAATTAGATTCACCCAATGGTCATGCAATGAAACTCTAATTCGATTAACCAAAACTCAATGGTCATGCAATCTTCATTAGGTCGAACTGTATTAAAATCTATTGAATATTTGTAATTTAGAGTTTCTCCTAAAATACCCACACACATAATTAATTATCCGTCCATCTCATGACTCTATGTGGATTTTATTGTATTTGTTTGATTCATACAATCTTCTCTCGATTTTCTGCATATAATCGCAAATCATCAAGTCGTAGGATCCTACACGAATGAAGTATTAAATTCAACAATAAAATTTCATCAACTAATGAGCATGCCAATACAGATTTAAGGAAAAGAAATAAATCAAACAATGCTACTAATCAAAGAACAGTATACATAAATCCTAGGAACAAGAAATCTAGCTAGACATAATAAAGAAGACAATAAAGGTAAAGAAGGCATTATAATCCCTTTTACACCCAAAGGAACAAGTGAAATCCCGTCCAAGGAGGTGGCTGCTAGGTTTTTCTTCTCTCCCTCTATTTGTGAGGATGTCTCATCTTTATAGACTAAGACCTAATTATCCTAAGTGAATAAGAATTCATGGGTCTTCATAAGAGATGGTTATTTCACTTTGACTTGGGCCTTTTGAATGCAGTAGTTTGTTCCCAAATTTCAGAATCTTCATGCCTGAATTAACTTTTGCACTCTTCTTTCCAACCCAACAAGAATCAGGCCAATCGGATATTAGAATAGAAAATTATGTCTAAAATACTAACAGATGTTTGTGTAGTCAATTATCCCTTAAATAGGCCTAATAATTCTAAAATAAAATCCATAAAAATGATAAATATAAAATCATGAACGAAAGCCTAAAACAGTCCTAAAAGTTATAAATAAATTCTAAAATAAAATAAAATAATTCAAATGTATAAAAATATTGCTATCAAATACCCCGACATTTAAATGTTTGGTTGTCTTCAAGCAAGAATAAATTTTCTTCAAAACCAATTCAATCTCCCAAGTCCCAACCATATGTATGACAAGTTCAAACTGAAATTACAATTAAGATAATTAATACTTCTCAGTTTTATGGAGGGTAAGTGTATCGCTCAAATCAACATAATAAGATAACATTACCATATGATAGCTAATATATCAAATCTCTATCACTTATATATATGAAATTCATACACTAATCAAAGGTTGTAATGGAGTTAAAGTAAAAAGTAAGATAATGGGTAAAAATAGTGGGTTACAATGATTTACTAAAAATACTAAAATATCATGACATGGTATATTACATCAAAATAAAGAAAATACTAATTTTAACTATGAATATGTAATGCGATATATCATTTATTCAAAACAAAAAACTATGTAGAGAAATTTCACTATAAAAAGTGAACAATATCAAGAGTGGAGAATATTTTTTATGTTTTTTTTTCTTTTTTTTCACTTTTTTTTTTTTTGGTTTTTGTTTTTACTTCTTTTCAACTTTTTCTTTTTTCTTTTACATTTTTTTCCTTTTCCAACCAGCACTTTTTTTTCCCACTTTTTTTTTTCAGTTGTTTTTTCTTTTTCATAACTCAACATGATAAAAACATATAAAACTCCAGCATAAAAAGTAATAACTAAAAACATAATATCATACTATCAACTATAAATATATTAGTGAATTCGAGTTCAAATTCTAGAGTTAAAAATAGATAGATCCTAGGGTAAATCATGTGGGTAACATATGAAAGAAAATGTTTAAACTCAAATTGATTAACTAATGGGTAAAATGATAGGAATGGAATTTTTTGGAATCCAAAAGTGTGTAAAGCTAAGTGCCTTAATCATTTTGTAGCATAAAAATTAAGAATGTGGTCTCAAAATACATAACAAAACAAGTTTTAAAATGATCAAATCATGTGTGATATATGCTCACAAGAAAAATAAAATGATGAGAGCAAGAAATTGCTTTTTAAGACTCAAATCCTCACTAAGGTAAATGTGGTGTTAAATCTTACATGGCTATCCTTCAAATTAACCATAAAAAGAAGCCACTCATGTACCAAATAACTACTAATATCAATCATCTATCATGCAATTCAATTCAAAATAAGTAACACATAAGAATTTGAAAACTCGAGAAAATTTAGTTGGTATGGAAAAAATTTTATCAAAATTCAAGAAATTTAACAAAACTCAAGATTTTTTTTTTTAAATGTCCTAAAAATTAGAATGAAGTAAATCAAAATAATGTTCCTAAAAAATCAAACTACAACCCCCCACACTTGAACCAAACACTGTCTGCAATGTAAATGAAATACTAAAATCAAGAATAGAGAACATAAGACTCCTGATTAAGTCGGTGAACTTTTAACCTTCTCTTTAGCAACTTCTCTTTTTCTCATGTAAGGGGCTGCTTATTAACCTATAATATGCCATGAAAACTTAAACCTAAATTAAATCAACAAAAACAAATATTAAAAAAATCATAAAAACATTGGGTTATCTCCCAATCAACGTCTTTCGTTATTGTCTTTGACCAGACATAATCTCTTTGCTTCAACCTTCACACTCTGACCATTTATAACATCTTGTCATACTTTTGTCATTTTCTTGTCAATTCGAGCATTCTCAGACATCTCCTGTTCTTTCTCAAACTATTGAATTGCAACTTCCTTTCTTTGCCAACATGAAACCTCCATTTTGATTTAAAATCACTGAAATTCATACCCAAAGTAACATATGCATCAACATATTTATTGTCTAAAAAATCATACTTGATATGTGAGAAATTGATAATACAATTTTTAATATGATCACTTAAATGAGAGACATCGACATCATGTTCAGAAATCTTTTTAGTGCACTCAATTCTAGAAACCTCTTTTTTATCAAAATTTTTTATGCGGCGGAAAATGTCATGCCCCGACCCACAAATCTAGCACGCGACAACCGCCTCGATATCTCGATATACGGTCAACACCTCCCCATATACCAGAACACCGCAAGGTTATCAAAATCAACCTGTAATCTTGTCAAAAATCCTGTTTTCCTCAAAACATGTTCCCAAGTAAAAGTAAACTTAAAACACGATATTTTACCTCAATGCATGAATAAACAACGATTCGAGAGTTTCAAATACATTTACATAACATAAATATAGTCATCCCAAATAAATATACAATGGATATGCTATAGACCTCAAATAAATATATATTATCATCAAATTTCATTGCGGAAGCATAATCGGAACTATACCCAAGGCTCGTATTCTCCAAATGAACGCTAATGTGTCGAAAGGCTCTTGACACATCTCCCTGTCAATCTATATTTGGAATCATGGAAAATGAGGGGTGAGTATTATAGGGAATACTCAGTGAGTGAGGGGATCGACAATATATTATTAATCATATGTGTGAGCACGGAGTGTCAAAGCAAAATTTTAAAATGCGATGGCATTATGAAACAATTATGATATTTCCACAAATCATAAATCATATGACACACATCATGGTATCTACACACGCATCCATCAACATTTCAAAATCATATAGAGCTAGCCAATAAAATATCCCTGGTGATGCTCTACCGCGACCAATGACGGGCACATTGGGGGTGTTTCATATGCAAGTATAAAGAAAACATCAAGCTTTCTTCCCCAATGTTGGCCACGGGTCTCAATAGTATCAAACACACATAATCAATCATGTATAGAATCCCGCCCAGAGCTAGACAGTGGCATTACACACGTCCTCCCCTATATGGTTCATTTGGCTGCAACTATACATATGGCGTTTGGGGGATACCTCCGGCCGAAGCGTATCCGGACACAATGGATGCCACTGCCAAAGCCCTTCGTAGCTACAGAAATCCATCATGGACATCATTACATCATCATATCACAAGTGGGCATCCGACTCACGCATCATGAATAAGCGATTTGGCCCATAACAATTTATTAAACCAAGTCAAATAAATGTGTCAATACAAATGGAAGTATATAAATAATGTCAAGTTCACAAAAGTGACACAATGTCATTTCAATACAAATTTCACAGTTGCATATCATTTAAACAATTCATTGAGACACTCTAATGATCACAAAAGAAACATTTGTAAAGATACATCAATCGCATGCTTTCACACACATCATACATCATGTCATTTGAAAAGCTATAAAAACATGAATTTGTTCAATCAATAACATAGTGTCTACAGTCCCACTCACAGTATACAGGAGGATACGTCACTCCCTAGAATGCTCCACAACAAGTAGAAAAAGGGCTCCCCTCATTCGATCACCAAGCAAGACACTACAATGCTACATATAAACCACTCAACTCATCAACCTCATATTATAACTCTTGTATACACAAAACAGTTCGCATACAAAACATTTCCATTCTTTATATCCCAAACCAATTACCAAACTAACACAATTTATTACCTTACTTAATATACCTATACTAACTATAAAACAATAATTCTTAACATTTTCAGCCTAAACTTACTTCATATACACAAAGGCATGAAGATTCATTCTAAGAAATCTGGACTGCAATATTTCTAATCTGTGCAGTCATAGTAAATAGGCTGTAACTTTCACTACACATATCCAAATCATATGATTCTTATCTCAAATTAAAGATAAGACATAGATCTACAAATTTCATAACTGGAGCTTAGGTTAGTTCAGACCAGAAGACACCTCAAAATTGAAATCAACTCCACGACCAAAATAGGACAGAACAGGGTATTTCACTGCAGAATATCTAATTTTGAAAAATCACTAAAAATCCAATTCTCTTCAGAATTTAACGAATCATATCTCATTTTAAAGCTATGGAAGTCTAGGTTCAGCAGAAATTTACCTAGTTCAATTTGCAATAGTGTAGATAAAATTATGATTTAAAAAGTGCAGCAAGGTCAAATGTCCAGAATTCCAAAGATCAGATTTTTCCATCCTCATTCCTTATTCAAGTTTTAGGTCAATACAAGCAAATTTTTCTGCATACAAGATTGGCACATGAAACCAGGTTTATCATCTCACTAATTTTGCATAGCCAACATTCCATTTTCAGCCAAAGCATTAAGCCAAAGTTTCTGCACATATTCCTTCATGTTTCACCTAAGTTCTAAGCTAGGAAATCTTACTTAAACATCATGTTATGTTTGCTGAAATTTCCAGCAAAGTTTTAGCATGCATACCTTCTTGAAAACTTGGTTTTTCTTGTTCCAAACTCACTGTTGCCTTGCTGAAATTTCTGCACAACACCAATATCAAGTGCAGTCCACTTTTCTCCTTCAAGTTGGATTCTTTTCCCCCCTTGAGCTCACAATTTTTCCTTTTGATTCACCTAGCAAATCTCCTTCTCTTCTTCTAATTTTTGAATATGTTGAGCTATGGTTGAAGAGTGTTTGATTTATGTAGAAATATTGGTAGGTTGTTTGGGGAAATCAAAATTTTCATCAAGGAGAGTTCACGGTTTTGGAGGGAGATATGAAGAGCTCTCTTTTTTTCTTCTTCTTTGGTTCCTCACGTTTTTGGAAGAATGAGAAGGGCTAGGGTTGTGTTGTCTTCTCTTTTAAGCTTAATTCACTTTACTAAATTCAATCTCAACCATCCAAATGTTTCAAGGTCAATCTTAACCCTTGGTTTTCACTTATTAACTAAGAATGGTCTCACTCATTCTCTCTCTTCCTCTCTCTTTCTCTCTCTCACGTTTTCTCTCTCACTCTCTCTCTCTCTCACTTTCCCACTCTATTATTATATTTTTATTCTCTAATTTAATTTTTTAATCTTAAGGTTGAAGAAGCCAATTTGGATTTCTCTTCCTTTCTTGACCATTGATTTATTCATCATCAAATCCTCACCATTGAATCAATTTACTAATAAATTTCATTTTCTTTTTACTTCTTAAATTCATTAAATAAATTTTAATTACTACCCAATTAATTTAACTAATCATTCATTTTCCCCTCTCTTAATTTCTTATAAATTTCAAATCTCTCGAGTCATAAAATTTATTTTGGATTTTGAAAATTCTCAGAATTTCATCGTAAACCCGAAACCTCATATTAGGTCTAATTAAATTGATCCCATATCAAAACGGGGGCGTTTAGCCTTGCCGAGAGGCTTTCGTCCCAAATTAGGGTTTCTAGGAAACTTGT
The DNA here is from genome assembly GCA_037126225.1 of Dillenia turbinata. Lineage (NCBI taxonomy): Eukaryota > Viridiplantae > Streptophyta > Magnoliopsida > Dilleniales > Dilleniaceae > Dillenia > Dillenia turbinata. The sequence continues at coordinate 631,394 of JBAMMX010000028.1, read as the reverse complement.
ACAGAAATTCTTGATTTGGCTCTACGAAGTATAATTTATCTAGATTTGAAGTTCTCATATACCTCTAAGGCTATTCTGATTATCATTTGACCCCTCAGTGGTTGTTTTGAAAATTTTTTATTCCCGACGATTTTAGCCGAAATTTTTGAAAACTATTTTACCAGAAAATTTTCTGAGTGAATTTTTGATATTAAACTAAGGAATATTACATATATATGTGAGGAGGAATACAATACAATTACACCGAAATATCAGTGATTACAGAAAATATTAAATTCAATTTTTTCATCATTGACCCTAAAACTCAACTTTTTAGCAAAAATATCAATCAGAGTGCATGTAATGTTCAGGAAAGATCAATCTAAAATCAATAAAGTACTCTCTATATCATCCATATCCAAGATGACAAAATCAACAGAAAAAATAAATTTATCAATTTTAACCAAAATATTATCGACGATACCTCTTAGATATTTTATACTCTTATCAGTCAATTACAATAAAATGTTAGTAGGTCGACAATCCTTTAACTCTAACTTTAAGAATGTAGAATATGACATAAGATTCACATCTGTACCCAAATCATATATAATATCAAAAAAAAATCAAAAGAACCAATTATGCAAGGAATAGAAAAGCTCTCTGAATCATTTAGTTTTGGTGACATCTTTCTTTGCAAAATCGTGAAGCACTTTTCCGTAAATTTGATTTTTGAACCCTCATGTAGTTTCCTCTTCTTTTTAATCACATCCTCGAGGAATTGCCAATAACCTGGAATCTGTCTAATGACATCCAAAAGAGGAATGTTAATATGTAATTTCTTAAAATTTTCTAAAAATTTTACAAATTTTACTTTTGCACGTAAAAGATGGCCAAGAAAAGGAACATGGAGTTTATATTCACTTAAATGTAAAGTACTTCTCGATTTAGAATCTAGTGCCTTGACCTTCTCATCGGTAGATTGATAAACCTCTTTCTTGACATCATGTTTTTCCTTTATTTTCGGGGTCGGATCTGAAACCTGCTACGATTCTTTCTTATTCCTCAATGAGATTGCATTTACTTGTGCTCTAGGGTTCTTCTCAGTATCACTTGGTATTCTACTTAGTGCATGAAAATGAAATATGTTAGCTAATTGATCAATTATTTTTTCAAGCCTCTCAAACCTTTCATTAGTTGTTGTTGCTAAACGTTCAAATTTTATATTATTCGTTGCTACCAAGTTCTCATTCCTTTTACTTACTACAGTTGCTAAACATTCAATTGCAATCTCCTATTATGGTTTGCTCTCCCTTGACTGTTGATTTCCCAAAGTAAAGCTCAGTGGATTATTTGGTTGTGGTGGTGCTCCTTGACTCCATGAAAAAGTTAGGATGGTTCCTCTACTCGGAATTATATATGTTGGAGTAAGGGTTATTCTAAGTCCAGCCAAAATTAGAAATATAGTTCGCTTGCTGCACCTGCGGACACTCAAAAGACACGTGAGTAGAATCACCACATAAGTCACAATATAAGGCCTGATTAAATACAACATTAAATTGATTAGTTTTTATGTCGTTAATCAAATAGTCAATTTTCATATTAAGCATGCTAAAACTATTAATCTCAGGCACACCAGCTCTTTGCCTAAGAGTCTCACGCTCATTAAACCAATCATATTGATTAGATGTCATATCATTAGGTAATACACATGTTTCATCATATGATTTGCTTATAAAAACACCCCCTGTTGTAGCATCTAAAGTAATTTTGACAGAATTTAAAAGACCACCATAAAAGTTTACAAAATCAACCAGTCAAGAGTACTATGATGTGGGTATCTACTAATCAAATCATTGAACCGTTCCCAATCATTATACAAAAACTCACCCTCAAATTGTCTAAAACTAGTAATATTATTCATAATTTAGCTATCTTACCAAGTAAAAAATATTTAGTCAAAAATGTCTCAGAAAGAATTTCTTAATTAGTAAAATAATTAGTAGGAAAGAAATTAATCACACCTTTGCCTTTCCCCTAAGAGAGAAAGGAAACAAGCTTAATTTGATGGTATTGGCGCTGACTCCATTTAGCTTGATTGTGTCATTGACCTCCATGAAGTTCTTCAAATGGTTGTTCAGATCTTTAAAGGCTTCTCTACGGAGCTGATTTGCTTGCATCATTCCAATGAGACTCAGCTTCAGCTCGAATTGTTTACCTCCAAAGTGGGTCATGCAATACTAGTTTGAATGTCCTGAAGTCTGGATATAGAATACTCTCTCATTGCTCTATTCTCATGGGCCATTGTTTCTTCCTTGACTTCCCTAGTTTGTCTATAAATAGTTCATAAAGTGCTCTCAATCTCAAGATCGAAATCAACCAAATCAAGACTCTTGAATTGCAGCATGCACTGTATCGACATAAAAAATAGCCAAAAATTTGATTTTCAAAATAGTCTACAAGAACCACTCAAGAAACTCTATATTACCTATATAAAGATATAAATCACAAAAAGAAGCAAGATAATGCACAAACATATCCAGTAAAGCACTTGGAAATCTCTAAAAATAAAAATAAAAATAAACAAAAATAGAAAAACCTATGAAAATGATGAAATTTGGCCAAAATATGGTGGTGTCCATGAAAGATCATGGGTTTTGCTCAACAAGCTGAAATACTTTGAAACAAGTTGTCGCAGAACCCTATATCAAAATCAGTTTCCTGGACTCCTAAAATTCCCACAAATTTTCCAAATTCTATTTAAATATAAACCTTAAACAATGATTGTATAACCCTAAAAATTATAAAAAAGAAAGTAAAGATAGTGTTCAATCTCAAACAAGATTATTTTGATTGATATGTAAGAATTACCCCGACAACGGTGCTAAAAGGTTATTATGTGATTTTGGTTTATCACGATTTCGAATAAATATACCCTAATCGATTGTTGTGTATAATGTGAAGCAAGTGTCGTTCCTACGAGGATATTTGTATTACCAGTTATAAAATACCCTATCTAAATTGGACAAACAAATCAAGATTGCAGAAATATTAAAAACAATGAAAATATCAAAAACAGAAATATTAATGAATAAAAACTATAGTTTTATAAAACTCTAAGACATCATTTTCATCTGTCTTCAATTTCTTCATATGGTTGAAATCTTTCAAATCCCTTAAAATTTATTGACTAAAGATTCATTATTGATAATAGTAAATTTTCCTAAATTAGATTCACCCAATGGTCATGCAATGAAACTCTAATCCGATTAACAAAAATCCAATGGTCATGTAATTTTGATTAGGCTGAACTGCATTAAGATCTATGGAATATCTGTAATTTAGGGTTTCCCCTATACACACGTTGATCTCATAACGCTATGTGAATTTTATTGTATTGGTCTGATTCATGAAATTTTCTCTTGATTTCATGCATGTAATTACAAATCAAGTTGTAGGGCCCTCTATGAATGAAGCGTTAATTTAAACAATAAAATTTCATTAACCAATGAGCATGCCAATAAAGATTTAAGGGGAAATCAATAAATCAAACCATACTATTAATCAAAGAATAGAATCCATCAACTTCTAGGAACAACAACTCTAGCTAGACATAATGAAGAAAGACAAAAAAGGTAAAGAAAGCATTACAAGCTCTTTTACACCCAAAGGAACAAGTGAAATCCCATCCAAGGAGGTAGCTGCTAGCGTTTTCTCCTCTCCCTATATGTGTGAGGATGTCTCCTCTTTATAGACTAAGTCCTAAGTATCCTAAGTGAATAAGAATTCATGGGTCTTCATAAGAGCTAGTTATTTCATTTTGATTTGGGCCTTTTGAACTCGTAGGCCTTAATTTCTAGCATTGTAGTATATTGTTCCCAAATTTTGGACACTTCAAACCTGAATCAGCTTTGCACTCTTCACAAGATTTGTGGGCCTTGAAGTTTTCTTTCCAACCTAATAAGAATCAGGTCAATACGATATTGGAGCAGTAAGTTATGCTCAAAATATTAACAGCTATCTTTGTAGTCTAATATCCCTTAAATAGGCCCAATAATCCTAAAATAAAAACCACAAAAATAATTAATATAAAATCATAAACTAAAGTCTAAAACAGTCCTAAAAGTTATAAATAAAGTCTAAAATAAAATAAAATAAAATAATTCAAATGTATAAAAATATTGCTATCATGCCCAAATGTAAATAGAAACGACACTTCACAAGTGGTAACCTATGGTAATGTAGCACAAAGTTCCATCTACAGTACATACATATCTATCTAGAAGTATAGTTGATAAGACAATTATCTTAAGAAAAGTTAAAAACTCTATTTAGGTATCTCTTTGTTTATTATTGTCTTGTATGTCTTGGTTGAATTTGGTTTTATTTGAGAATTTTTAGTCATATATTTAATAAATTTGTGCAAACTCTTCGAAAAGTTTTATAGAAACTAAAAAAAAAAAAAGAGGTACTATTGATGATATATAAGTAGTAGTGAAGATTGTGACTCCATATGCACAAAGGTCATATGTGTTGCAGTTAATTTTCACAATGTGATATTACGTAAAAGCTATTTTATGGGATATTGTCATGGATACATTTTAACTATTGTATATACATTTGTTTAAGTTAATTAAATAATTATTTGTGATTTCTTTATTATTGTGGTTGAAATTGTGTTTATATTATATTTGTACTTGATGGATTTTTGAAATTATATTATATGCAATTTGTGGTTGATGAATATTTGAAGTTATATTTTATATTTGTAATTGATGGTTTTTTGTTTGATATTTGAAGTGTTGTTGATGGATATTTGGATCATTATGTGTGGATGAAATATGAAATATGGATGAAGTATGTATATTGTGGTTGATAGATATTTGATAAGCACGTATTGGAGCAGATTTTTTATACCATTTTTAAAGGAACCAAAATTTTCAAAATAATATTATTTTTTTTCCAATGTTTAGTTATCAGAAAACATTGCTAAGTGCAAAGAGTATTATTGGCACTTTCATAAATAAATATCTACAAAGGTTTCAGCATTTGCTAGCATTTTAGTGAAAAAATGTCGGTAAATGTTTTAATTTTTACCATCGTTTATTTGCAAACGTTGGGAAATCTCAATTTTTCCAAACTTTTTTCGTGTCAAAATGACAACAAATTATAGGTTTACTAACATTTGCAAATATTAGGAAAGGTAAGTCTTTTCCAACATTTATTTACAAATATGGGGAAAATCCATGAATTTTTTTTCCTGACGTTTTTTCCAACATTCTTTCTTTCATTGCCTCAACCTTTAGTGATGGTTATAAAACATCAGGAAATGGCAATAAAAGAAATTGAGAAAAATATGTTTTCTTTTTATAGTGATAGTAGTACTTGTTATGTTTATATGTTAGACTTATGATCAATGTTTAATTTATAAGAAAGTTAAAGTTGAGATTAAAAGAGAGAAAATGTTAATTTATCAATATAGCATAAGTATGCTAAGTATGCTATGATGTTAAGATATTAATGCTAATATCATACCATGCTATTTGATATATGCTATAATAATACAATGCCTTGCATTATGATTTCAATGCTTAAGCTATAAAATATATGATATGCTGAAAAGGTTTAATGTTATCCACAAATCATGTTCCATGAACCTTAATTATGTTGTATGTTATGTAATGCTTTATATGGTGATTTTTTAGATACTTGCTTAGCATGTTAGTTTCATGAATCTTTTCCCTCTTCTTTTCATATTTGAGTAGCTGACCATGGGAGTATAATGTAGATGTGCCATGGTATTCAATTCTCTTTTTATAGTTTGATCCACATTTTCTAGAGAAATTTTATATTGTACAAGTTATGTTTTTACCTATTTTGCTTCAGTGTTTTCATACACATGGATAATAATTTCTAGAATGTTATAGTAAATGTTATTTGTTTTGTATGTTTAAATTTACATTCACCTTTAAAAGTTTATTCTTTTTTTTTTAGTGAGATGACACTTGAATAAAGGGTTATTGTATAATTAACTTTGGTGGAAATGAATATAATTTGGTGATTTTGTTTGTAAACTTGTCAAATAAGACTAGTGTTTTAGAAAAGCTATTTGGTGAAAGCCGATAGAGTGGTTGCCAGTCGCTCGGAAGTTATATCTCGTATATTGGCATATTGAGAGACGTCGAGTCGAGACATTGGGTACGAAATCTATATGAGGTGTAAAACCGAGAGAGTGGTCACCAGCCACTCGAGAGTTACATCCACTATATTGGCATATTAACAGGTGTAGAGCTGAGAGATTGGATACAGAACCCATATGAGATGTAGAGCAAAAAGAGTGGTCACCAGCCGTTTGAGAATTAAATCCCGTATATTAGCGTATTAAGAGACATAGAGGTGAGAGATTGGGTGTAGAAACTAAATGAGACATAGATCCGAGAGAGTGGTCACCAACCACTCGAGAGTTACATCTCATAGATTGGCATATTGAGAGGCATAGAGCCAGGGGATTGGGTGCAAAGCCCATATGAGGCATAGAGCTGAGAGAGTGGCTGTCAGCCGCTCGGGAGTTACATCTTATATATTGGTGTATTGAGAGGCATAGAGTCAAGAGATTGGGTACAGAACCTATATGAGGCGTAGAGTCAAGAGAGTGGTCACCAACCGCTCGGAATTACTTCCCATCCTATTGAGAGGCGTAGAGCCAAGAGATTGGATACGGAATCCATATAAGGCGAAGAGCCAATAGAGTGGTCGCTAGCCACTCGAGAGTTACATCCCATATATTGGCATATTGAGAGGTGTAGAACCCATATGAAATGTAGAGCCGAGAGAGTGCCCATGTAGGGCGTAAAACCAAGATAATGTTCGTGTAAGATACATAGTCGAGAGGTTGAGCCTGCAAGAGATAGAGTAATAGACCTGTGTCTTTTGGGTGCAAGGGCCTCATATATGCATAATTTATTAGATGGACCATGTCATATAAAAGGAAAGATTATTAATAGCGAATTATAAGGTGACAAATATTAAAGTGGGGGGAGAGTTATAGATGTTACTCATAGTAGACATGCAAGTTATGTGAATTCCATGTTCTCGATTTGGTAGAACCATTCAAGTGGTTAAGACGATACATTCCCGGTCGGACGATCAAGTGCACTAGATACAGACCTTCAAATTTGGTATGAGTTTTCCCTACTTGGGGCTATCTGTTGCCTCTACTCTAAGAAAGACTAGGTCTCCTAGTTTGAACATTTGGGTTCTCAATCTTTTGTTATAGTATCAAGCTATCTGCTATTGATAAGCCGCCATCCAAGCAAATATAGTGTCTTGTAGTTTTGATAAGAGATCCAATCATTCGTGCAGTGTGGGATCATTTGACTCTGGCTAGTATTTTTCCACACGCAATAAGTGAATACCAATTTCCACTAGCAAGATGGCTCCGCACCCATAGGTAAGGTTAGATGGTGTTTCGTCAGTGGTTGTTCAGGGTGTAGTTTTATAGGCCTAGAGGATTCTGTAGAGTTCATCTACCCAAAGTCCCTTTGCTTTGTCAAGTGCTATTTTGAGCCCCTGAAGGATTGTTTGGTTGGTTGTTTCGATGAGACCATTGGTTTGTGGGTAAGTGACAGAGGGAAAGCAGTGCTGAATCTTGAGTTTATGGCAAAAATCTCTAGAGATTTTGTTATCAAATTGTTTACTATTGTCAGTGATAATGATATGTGGGAGGCCAAATGTGGTGATGATGGACGACTACACGAATGTCTAAATCTTGCTGGCTATTATCTTAGCTAAGGGTTCTATTTCTACCCACTTTGTGAAATGGTCTATGACTATAATGAGAAATTTTCGTTGCCTGATTGCTTATGAGAATGGTCCTAATGTGTCTATTTCCTATTGCACAAATGGTCGTGGGCTCGCAATTGGACAGAGCTCGGAGGAAGGTTGGTGAGGCACCAAAGAAATGCATTAATACTTGTCATATTTTTTTACATAAGCCTTTGCGTTAGTTTTCATTGTGGGTCAAAAATATCCTTGGCATAGGGCTTTATTCGCTATATTCCAAGTGCTCAAATGGTTGATGCACGCCCCCTCATGGATTTCACTTAGGACGTTGTTTCCTTCTTTAGACGCCGGGCATTTGAGATAAGGATAAGTGAATGACTTCTTATGGAGTGCCCCGTTAATGATGGCATAATGTGTAGCTTTGTGTTTGAATCTTGCATCCTCTTGCATGGAGTTCAACAATTGGCCATTTTTCAAGTAAGTTTGGATGGGATCGTTCCAACTCAGTGAGTCATCAGCTGTCATGATCTATTTTGGGTTGTCAATACTTAGGTAAGGAAGGCTTTCAATGTAAACCGTCCAATTTGTAGCAACAAATTTTGAATTAGCAAGTTTGGAGAACGAGTTGGCTCAGGCATTCTTGGATCAGGGGATTTGTTAGATGTCGACCTTGTTAAATTCACTAATTACTTCTCTAAGTTTCGTAAGATATTTCACCATCGTTGGTTCTTTAGTGTTGTATGTTCCTTCGAGTTGCTTGGCCATAAGTTGGCCATCGATGAAGACTTGGATGTCTTAAACTCCTAACAGTGCTACAATCTGTAGTCCCATCAGGAGTGTTTTATACTCAGCTTGGTTATTGGTAGCTTGAAAATCGAAGCGAAGTGTGTACTTTGCTTTGAAATTATCAGAACCTATTATGATGAGTCTGACACCACTTCTTGCTAAATTGGAGGAGCCATCCATATTTAAGGTCCATATTAGTAGCGAGCTTCTCTCTAGATGGTCATTAGCTACTTGTTCGGTGAGGATTGGGAACATAAACTCAATGTTGAAATCAGCTAGAGTATGGCCTTTGATGGCGGGTCTCAGTTGGTACTCGATGTCAAATTCACCGAGCTCCATGCTCTATTTGATAAGTCGACCCAAGGTGTCCTTCAGTGGGATTTACTTTAGTGGTTGGTTAGAACCACGATTTTTTGTGCCTAAAAATATGGTCAGAGGAGCCAAGCAATTGTGACAAGAGTGAAGGCCACCTTCTCGATGTATCTATAATTGATTTCTGATTTTTGGAGCACTCAACTGACATAGTATATGGGTTTTTGTATGGCGGCATCCTGTCTTACTAGTACAAAGCAAAGGGTTCCGCTAGAGATATACAAATAGAGTTAGAGTTTCTCATTAGGGATGGACCAAGAGAGTTGCGGAGGAGATAAGAGGTACTCCTTGAGTTTGTCAAAGGCCACCTGGCATTCCAGTGTCCTTGCAAATTTTCAGGACTTCTTTTGTGCATCAAAAAAGGGTTTGTACTTTTCTCTCACTTTAACATAAACCTGCTCAGAACCACAATCCGTCTTGTGAGGCATTGTACCTCCTTCATTCTTCTAGGCAGTGTCATGTCTAGGATGGCCTGGATCTTTTAGGGATTGGCCTCGATTCCTTAGTGAGTGATTAGGAAACCCAAGAACTTGCCTAAGGTAATACCAAAGGTACCTTGGCAACATTTAGCTTCATTGCTTTAACTTTTGGAATGTCTCTTTGAGATTTGTTATGTGGTCGTCCAAGCTAGTACTCTTGACATGCATATTGTTGACATTGGTTTCCATGTTTCACTGAGCTGCCTGTTGGAGACCTTGTCGACTCGCTGCTATAAGGTTGCTTCCACATTTTTTAGGCCAAAAGGTATGACTTTGTAACAGTATGTGCTGAGCTTCATGATGAAACTCATTTTTTCTCGTCTTATAAGACCATGTGTACGTAATTGTAATAGAAGTACATGTCCATGAAACTTAAGAGCTGATGGCTCAATGAGTTGTCTACAAGTTTTAGATATTGGGTAGCAAATAGTTGTCTTTCAATCATGCTTTGTTTAGGTCAATGAAATCAATACAGATCCTTCACTTGTTATTCGCTTTTTTCACCATGATCATGTTTGCCAACCATTCGGGATATTTTACCTCTCAGATAAAGTTCACTGCTAGGAGCTTTTACATTTCTTCTTGTATTGTTTGTTGGCATTCGAATGCAAACACCCTCTTCCTTTGCTTTATGGGCTTGCGGCTAGGGTCTACTGTCAATTTATGTACGATTGCTGATGGATGTATTTCCAACATCTCTTCAAGCAACCATACGAAGATATTGAATTAATGTTGTAAGCATTCGGTTATGGCTTCTCAGAGATGTGTTGGTAGGTAGGTACTGATTTGAACTATTTGGCCAGCTACATTTGAGATCAAAACCTCAACCACCTCTTCACTAGGTTTTAGTTTAGCAACTTTCTCATAGTCGTCATGAGTTCTATGACTTCTATGGAGAGATTATTTTTTTCTTCTTCTGGTGCCAAGATGCTCGAGGGTCGGGATCACAATTCAGTGTCTCGATACTAAGAGATATTATAAATTTGATTTTCATGTGTTTGGCACTTGGCAGGGCTTCCAAGCCATCAAGGTTGGGATGGCCCAGGATGGCATTGTAAGGGGACGATAGTTTGACCACGTTGAAAGTGATTATGGTAGTTACATGGTTAGACGGCATTCCCAAGGTTACCGGGAGCGAGATAATACCCTCAGGTTAGTCATTCATTGGGGAGCCCCTACAAAGGCCTGATATGGGGTTGAAGATGGGCCTAGTTAAAGCTTATTCACTGAAAGGCATCCCAATAAAAGAGATCACAACTCGCCCCTTGTTTAATGAAGATTCTTCTTACAATGTATTGACTTATATTGGTGGTGATGACCAATGGCTGTCGTCGATAAAACCAATCATCTCTTCTCTTTTGTCTTTTCTTGGTATACGTGGTGAAGACCTCCCTGGAAATGAGAGTTCCCACTTTTCTGGAATACTAGCATGTCCAAGGGTGCGATTTGAAGCTGCTGCGTTAGAGGAGCTTCCACCGGGCAAACTAATGTCACAATGGTAGGACCTTAGGGGTATTGCCTTCGCTTTTTCTTTTCAGTGGCATGGCAATATGAGAGAAAGAGATTGAAATAAGCATAAAATTTTCTTGACTAGTTAGTTAGTTGTTTCCCACAAATGGTGGCAATCTGTTGAAATCAATTTTAACTCCACAAATAAATTGATCTTTGGACTCAAGCGGGGATCAGGTGTCGATGTGTCAATTGGATCTTCTTGAATGGGAAACTTACAAAAAATCTATCAGAGGTAACTTCGATGGAGAAAACTCCAACACTCGAGTTAGAAAGAGTAAGGAGGAAATAAAAAACTGAGAGAGCCTGAACTATAGTACTATGTTGCCTCTGTGTGATGGGTTTAGAGTTGAGAATATTGCATACATTTTATTGGTTTTCTTTGCTCAGTATATATATTGTGTGTCTGCATGGTAAGAGGTATAGAAACCCCATTTAGATTGTGGAGTGACCATTGAAAATCTTCTGAAATTATAGATATTGTATTTAAGGACTTTCGGTAGATTCAAAGTTCTTTAAAATTGAGAAGAGTCCAATCTATCATGGAGATTTCCTTTCGTGTCGGGCAAAATTTCAAGAGATTCTTATCAAATTAGGGAAGGTTTGAATTTGTTAGAAATGTCATTCCTTTTCAGGAGATATGACTTCTAAGATTAGGAGAGGTTCATATCTTAGGTGATCATGATCGTGTTTTGTTAAACGGAGATGCTGTTTGGTGGGAGGCCACTCGATGATAGCTGAGAGAAGGGACATTGAAAGGGTTTAACGAACAAGAGACAAACGAGAGTGTTCAACCCAGAGAGAGAGAGAGAGAGAATTTGTTTATAGCTATTTACCGAGAGACTCCTTGGTGATCTATAGATCTTGTGACTATAGCCTAATAGGTCTCATAGTCTGTAAATTTTATGGTTATAGGTTATTGGAACATGTATCATCAGAAAGAAAAAAAAAATAGTGAAAAAACATGAATTCTTTTATTTTATTTTCATATATAGTAAAAGAATTTTCACACATTTTTTTCTTTTGGGTTGATAGAAAAACCATGGAAAGAGAAATGCATATGGTGGGATAATTTACTAAATGCATAATATTGATTTTAAAACCATATAAAAATAATTTGAAATGCTATCGAACTACAAGAGAGTTTATACAGATATAATTTTGTGTGGGGTGACAAACACGTGCGAAATGTGTGAACTAGAATATTATTTTGGTGCACTTGCGTGAGGATCCATAATAGAAACCCGATTAATAGAAAAATAAAAGAGAAAATTACATGTCAAGTTCCTAAACTTTACCCCAAATTTATAAATTAGTTTTTGAATTTCAAAATGCTACGATTGAGGACCTAAACTTCAAAATACATAACTTGTTAGTCCCTTCTTTAGTGACGGCGTCATCCTGACTGTTAAATGCCTACGTGTATCCACGTGGCAGTCTATGTGGAGTCAATGTGACATATTAATCAGTGAGGGGGAGAGAGAGAAAGAGATAAGGACTCATCGATTGAAAGCACTATTTTTAGAGAGAGAGTGAAGATCTCAAAGGAGTTTTACTAAAGTTTAGGGATTTTTTTTACTGTGTTCGAGGGGAAAGCAATAGTTGAAAGTGGTTCTCGACAAGGTACTTCGGTTTTGTTTAAAAATTTTGGCTTGTGGTCCCAGATTATTGGTTGGCGATCGTCATTTTCTTCATGGTGGGGTCCTTATTAGGTATGAATATCTAACTTTTGGATTACTATTTCTATAATATCAAGTTTACTGGGCTTAGTTTAAATTACGGTTTCAAAAAAATTTGGGTTTAAAAAATTTGGGTTTCAAAAAAATTTGGGTTTGAAAAAAAATGAGGGTTTAACAAAATTGACTTCTTTAAATTCAGTAATAAAATGTGATTAAGTTTGTATTGTTACAGGATCTGAAAAATTAAAGCTCATTTAAAATTACAATATGAAATTAGGGGTTCAAATTAGGGTTTTAAAATTTAGGGTTTCTTTATAATTATCAATAAAATGTTTTTAAATGTGTAATTTTTGTTGATTGAATCTGTATTATACTATGTTAATATTGATTGAAGATCTGTAAAATTAGAGTTCGATCAAAATTAGGGTTTGGGAAAAAAATTAGGGTTTAAAATTAGGGATTCAAATTAGGGTACAGTTTGTTAAAGCTATTGCTATAATTTGTTATTGATATAAAATGCTATGTTAAGTATTGGTACAATTTGTATTGGTATAATTTGTATTGCTATAATTTCATCTATATCCTGTTGGTTTAATTTTAATATTGATTTTTAAGTATTTTCAATTAACTATATTATGTTGTGATTGTTGAAATACTGTGTGTACAATATCTTAGCAATTTTCAAATTTTTTCCTCCGTCAGATATGGATTCTTCCAAATTCATTGCTGCATTCCATCATGGGGGTAGATTTCTAAACACAAATAGTTACGAAGGTGGTGATTTGACATATTTTGATAATTGTGATAGGGATAAAATGTCAATATTTGAATTAGGGCACTTGGTAGCAGAGTTAGGTTATAAAAACTATGTAAGGTCATGGATATCTTTGCCTGGAGATGGTTTCAGCCCAATATTGACTGATTTTGCATTATTATGTTATGTGGATAAAAGGAAGAAAGATGAGGAAGTGCATTTTTATATATGACAGTGTTGATGATGCTTGTGTGTTAGAGGATGATGTTGATTTATTTATTGAAAGTGATGAAGACATTGGGCAAAACGAGAGCTTTAGTGCTGAAATTTTGGTGAGTAGTGATTGTAATTCTAAAAAGAGTGATGATGAGAGTTCAAGGAAAGAAAGGGAGGAGTCAATGTCTACTGATAATCCGATAGAGGGTGAAGAGGCTAATGCAAGTGATGAAGAGGTCATTGTAGAATTAGAAGAAGAGGGAAACTTCAGACATGTTAATTTCTCTTATTGGGATGAGGTAGAAGAGGAGGAGGAGTTAGAATACACAATGAGAGAGGATACGAGTGATGATGAAGACACTACTAGAAACAAATGTAGATATGAGGAGTTCAAAACTGATTACAATCCTAAATTTATTAAATTTAAGCAGGGCCAAATTTAAGAAAGTCTAAAATTTTTTAAAGATTTATTGAAGGGTTATGCTATGTATACTGGAAAGAATATCAGATTTGTTAAAAATGACAAGGATCGAATGAGAATTAGATGTACTGAAGGTTGTAATTGGTTGGTTTATGCAAAAAAGAAAAAAAAAAATTCAAGGTCATGAGGAGACAACAATGGTAATGACATGTAACCCTGAACACAGCTGTGCTAGAAGTTGGAATAATAATCATTCATCAGCTAAGTGGCTTGCAGGGAAATGGGTGAAGAGTATCCAAAGTGACCCTAACATAAAAGTGCATACTCTTCAGCAAAAGGCAAAAGAGAAATTTATGGTCAGCTGTGGAAGAATGAAGGTATGGAGGGCAAGAGTTTTGGCAAAAGAACTAGCCGAAGGGAAGAATAAAGAGCAATTCTTTTTGTTAAGACCATATTCCGAAGAGATTTTGAGAACAAACAAGGGGAGTACTTGTAAAATTGAGAGTTATCTACCTTGTCGTGATGAGCATCCCTTATCCATCCAATATCCTCAAACTCCAATCTTTAAAAGATTGCACATTTGTCTGGACGCTTGTAAGAGGGGATTTTTAGCAGTTTGTAGGCCATTTATTGATTTGGATAGTTATTTTCTGAAATCAAGTTATGGAGGACAGTTGTTGGTTGCAGTTGGGAAAGACCCAAATGATAAAATCTTCCCACTAGCTTTTGCAATTATAGAGTTGGAGGAAACAGATTCTTGGATATGGTTCTTGCAGCACTTACTTAGGGACATTGGAGATGATAAGAAATGGACTTTCATGTGTGATCAACAGAAGGTATGAAACTGGACCATTAGGTAGCAAACTAACTTGTACATATTGTGTGTAGGGACTAACTTGTACATGTTGTGTGCAGGGACTAATTAATGTCATTTCAATATTGTCTCCACATTCTGAACACAAAATATGTGTTCGACATCTGTATAAAAATCTACTCAAGAAATTCAAGGACTTGGAGTTGAAGAACATGTTCTATGCTGTTGCAAGGACCCATATGAGGCTGAGTTCAATCGAGTAATGAGAGAAATTCAAACCTCAGATGCTGCTGCTTATGCTTGGCTGATGGATAAGTCTCCCCAAAACATGGACACGGTATGCATTCACTGGTTATAGTAAGTGTGACTTACTTGTTAACAATGTCTGTGAATCATTTAATGTAAAAATTTTGGATGTAAGAGACATGCCTGTACTTAGTCTGCTGGAGGTAATTAGGTCTGGGTTGATGTCTAAATTTTCTGAAAATAGGAGCAAAATATCATCTTTTCAAGGTGATTTTTATCCCGCTATTCAAAGAAAACTTGAAAAGGAGAAGAGGCTAAGTAGACATTGGTTTCTAATCTTAGCTGGTGGTGTGAATTATAAGGTCACATCATTTTTCAATAAGTTTATTGTTAATTTGGACAATAGGACCTACAGTTGTAGACCATGGGAATTATGTGGCATTCCTTGTGTTTATGCAATTAGTTGCATATTTATCTGTAGAGAAAAACCAGAAAAATTTGTGTCTAATTGTTATAGTCCAATCTATTATGCGGAGTGCTATGCATCGATTGTTTATCCTTGCAATGGACCAAATATATGGGAAAAATGCCAACTTCCAAGCCTGTTACCTCCCAACTACAAGAGAAAGGTAGGAAGGCCATCCAAAAAAAGGAGAAAGGATCCAACTGATGTTCCACCTAAAAATCCCCATTCAATGTCTAGGGTTGGAACCATCATCAAGTGCACTCTTTGCAAGCAAGCAGGACACAACAAGAGATCCTGTGGCTCCAATGCAAATAAGGTTATTTATTGAATTTTGATCCATACAATGTTTGTAGCACTATTTGGTAGATAGAGAACTAATCAAATTATTACTTGCAAGGCCAGATATTTGGTAGTTCACAAGGTGCATCCCAAGGTTCCCAGCCACCTTCATCTCAACAATGATTTGGATCCAAGAAGACTTGTGTTTTTGAACTTGTATTGATGATTTGAACAATGTTGTGTTGTAAACAAGGCCTGTGTTCTTGATTTCTGATGATGTGTTATGGAACAATGATATTTGTGATGTATTATGCTACCTGACCTGTTTCTGATGCTTATGTTTGGATTTAGAATGTGATGCTCAGAACTTTTGATGTAAGGAAATGTGAGATGTGTAATGGAATGATTGTAAGCATTCAGAACTTGTGGTACCTATTTTAAACAATGATGTTTGGATTTAGAATGTGAAATGGAATATGTGAATGTAAACATTCAGATTTTGTGGCACCTATTGGTCTCATTGGTTGATTGTACTAAAAATGGGATGCTTGATTGTTTGTACAGAATGCAGAAGTGCCTTTGGTCTATCAGAATGCAGAAAGTGCTTTTGTGTTGTAAAAGTACATGTTTAAATTCAGTTAATTCTCATTGTTTTATGCTCCAAAAGTGCAACCTTACATATCCTTAGTCCCTTCAATGTGCACAATCAGAATGCAGAATGTGATGCGAGAAAAGTACTATTATGTGCAGAATGCTCCACAAGATTTTAGCAACAGCTTGCCTTCTATTGCTCAAAAAAAGTCAGAGTTCATAACATTACAAAAAATATTTTATACATAACTGCAACATTCTTAATAAGCCCATATCCTACTCGATTTTATACAATAGACCAAATATCATAACTCCCAATGATAATATTCCACCTACGTGTATGAAATCTTTTCAAAAGGGTTTCTCTTTCTTCTCCTTCATCTCTTACAATCACAAAATCTCTTGCTTCATTCTCATATTCATATCCTCAAGCTCTTGAACACAACACAACAAACAATTGTTCTCTTCCTTCAGCCTCTCGATGCTGTTTCTTGCATCCTGCATTCTCAAACTCCAATCAGATACAACAGATTTGAGTATAATTTTTAGCTCATCCACTTTTCTTTTCAGTCCATGAATGACTTCAACAGCTCGAGGACAGAATGGTGGATCATGTCATTCAAAAAAATTACAAGCATTTCCTTCCTAAAAAAACATTAAGATTCGACATACCCAAAATTTAGGGCAACCATACCCAAAAATTTCAATCCGTGAATGGAAAATAAGATTCAAAGACAAACCCAAAATTTAGGGCAACCCTAGAACCTTCGTGATGGATTTCATTCTGACCATGAAGTAACCAAAATAACATCAAGGTTGAATCGCACTTAAATGAACTTTCTCCTATACTTGATAACATTTTACGACCGTTGCTTTCCAGACAAACCCTAAGATTAGAAAGACACAGTACACAAACCCTAAGCCTCCTTCGATGATGCACGAATGTTGACTCAAACCCCAAACCCTAACCGACAGTACATATATCCTATGCTAGCCAAACTCTAAGTCTCTTTGGTTTTGATGATGCACGATGTTCTCCCTCTCTAAAACCCACTTTCGCCTTTCACCTAGAGTGCTCTCCCTCTTTTTATTTATGTTTTTTTTTCCTAATCAACTAACCCAGTTATGGAGGGAACAATGACGCCAAAATAAAACGTGGCAGGGGTTTTTTCTCCCCTCATGGTGACGTGGCATGGCACGTCAGCATTTTTTATGATGTGGCATGCCATGTCATGTAAGACGTCATAAAATGTGCCATATTGACTCCACATAGACTGCCACGTGGATACACGTAGGCATTTAACGGCTAGAATGGCGTCGTCACTGACGGAGAGACTAATAAGTTTCGTATTTTGAAGTTCAGGTCCTCAACCGTAGCGTTTTAAAGTTTATGGACTAATTTGTAAATTTTGAGTAAAATTCAGGGATTTAACATATAATTTTCTCAAAAATAAAAGTAATGAAAAAAAAAATTGGGAGCCTTGCCATACTTAAAAAGTTTCGAGGAGAAGGCACCCCACTCGAACCGAGAGAGAAACCAGCAAACAAAAAAATATTGGAATCCTCCTTGATCTAGGCAGTCGAAACAAACTGCAGATGCATTTTCGGGTTTCCATTCCTCTTTGTCCGTCGTGTATCATAATAAACGAAAGAAAAATATTAAAAAATATATTACATATCCAAATTAAATTAATTATTAATTTAATTTTTATAATATATAATTTTATTTATTTTTATATTTATAATAATGAATTTTTATATAATTCAACTTATTGTAATATATTTTAATTGAAACAATAAAAAATTAGGTTTAATATTTTTATATTATTCTCTACATTTTTTAATATGGTATCACAATTATATTGACATATTTTAATTATTTATATTATTTTATATTCTTAATATGATTTTAGAGACATATTCAATTTTCATCCATATAGTATTAGAACTTTTTTTTTTTTAATAAAAAAGGTTATTCACTCGCTTGGAGGCACTTTCAAAAGAGGCAGATTCTGAGGTTGAGCCAAAGTTTGAACCCAAGAGCCAATGCCTGGAGCCAAAGCTAGAGTTAGATTCAGAGTCAGAGTCAAGAGCCAAAAGCTAAAAGCTGAAACCAAGGTCCTCAATCTAAAATCTATTTTAAATTGAAATCATTTTTATTATACTACATTGAATTTGAGAGAGCTTAAGAAATATAAAATGAATTATTGATTTAATTTTATTTGTATTCATATTTATAATAATTATTTCTATATTTATAATAATTACTTTTCTATATAAATCTAAATTATTGTAATATTTTAATTAAAATAATATAATATTAAATTTAATATTTTTATATTATTTTTAATATTCTATAAAATGGTATGATGATCATCTATTTTCATATTCAACTTATTTTATATTCTTAATTATTATCGTCATTATCATCCTAACGACAGACAAGAAAGAGGGCCAAAGACAAGCTTCTGTGCGGTGCTGGCCTCTCAGAAAACAAAACAAGACCCACCCAAGATCATTTCTCTCTCTCTCTCTCGAGTTGAAAGAAGAATGGAAGAGAAAGTAGAGATCAATAAGGAGGTAGAGAAGAAAGCTGCAGGGGGGACTCCTCTTGACGGCTTCTCTCCTGTCACTTCTACCCGAGTTTTCTGGAATTCGCGCAAACGATCAGGTTTCTCTCTCTCTCGGACAAACTTTTGATCTTCATCGTATCTAATTGTTGCAATTTTTGTGATTCTTTTGATGTTAGCGATGGATCTTTGTTGAACAACTGTGTTTGACTTGTCTATTATTCATTGCCATGACTATGTATGACGTCCTGCCTTTGTTTTTCTTTTTCTTTTTTTTTTTCCCGGAGTTTATTCATAATTTTTAAGTTGGGCATGTGAAAAATACGCCTCCAATTCGCATTCACAGTGCCTTTATAGTACCCAGATATTTTATTTGGTGGAGAGAAAGATGTGTGATATGTCTTTGCTGGCACGTCACGTTTCCATGTTTGGTGTTTCACATGCCCTCCCCTACCTCATCCTAATTTGATATTTGTTGGGCAGTTGTGTGTTTCTTTTTATCCTAAAATAGGGATCGTAACTAGTTGAGTTCAGAAATTTACTTGAATGGGTTATAAATCTATGGTAGAAATCTACCACATGACAGTTTTGCTAATATTTAAGTCAAAACATTCACCTAATGTTAACTATTATTGCAATACAATTTACAATTTTCTTTGGTAGCGTTGGGGCGGGGGAGTGCTATATTTAAGTTTGCGTCCTGAGTCCTGCTTTCATTTGAGAATCAGCATAGGGATATTCAGCCCCTTTGGCTTCCATTTTACTTGCCTGACTCAGCCGAGATATTTTGTAGGGTGTCGTATTTGGATTCAGATACAAAAAACTTAAAAAAAAAAAAAAGCTAAAAGGGTAAGGAATCACAAGATCAAGAGCATCTTTGTTGTCTTTTTTACTCAGATTGCTAAGCTTCAATTGTGAACAATGTAAGAACTTGCGGGGGTTGAGTGATAGCTTCCCTATTAACATTGGACTCTATCAAGGTTCAACATTGAGTCCCATACTATTTACAATAGTGATAGATGAAATCACAAAAGATATCAAAGATAAAATATCATGGTGTATGCTCTTCGCAGATGATATAGTTTTGGTTGATGAAACTAAAGAGAGTGTCGGTACTAAATTAGAGTTATGAAGGAATACGTTAGAATTTAGAAAATTTATATTGAGTATATCTAAAATTGAGTATATGATATGTAACTTTAGTGATAACTATCGGGATAATGAAAAAAACGATTAGGTTAGAAGAAAGAGAAGTCTCAAAGAGTGAACGATTTAGATATCTTGGTTCCATCATTCAGAATGACGACAATATAGATGATGTGTGAATAATAGAATTCAAACAAGTTGGATGAAATGGAGAAAGGCATCCGAAGTTCTTTACGATTGCACGATATCATTACATTTAAAGGAAAAATTCTATAGAATCGCAGTAAAACCTGCACTATTATATGACACCGAGTGTTGGGCCATTAAATAGTAACAAGAGTAAAAATGACTATAACTGAAATGAAAATATTTAGGTGGATGCATGGCAAAACTAGAAAAGATAGAATTAGAAATGATGAGATACGTAATAAGTTGGGAGTTAGTTCAATTGTAGATAAAATGTAATAGTACCGTCTAAAATGGTTATATACAACGAAAACCTAAAGACGTACCTGTTAGGAAAATTGAGAATTTAAATATAGGAGAGTTAATAAAACGTAGAGGTAGGATTTGGATGCAATGTATTCGTAATTATAGATTTTGTTGAGGAGATGGTCTTAGATAGGAATGAATGACATAGGAGAATCCGCATAAACTAAATCAATTCATTTTTCTCTCTTTATATATATTTTATTTTTATTTTGTTTTATTTTTATTTTTATTTTTATTTTTTATTTTTTATTTCTTTATTTCTTTTATCTTTTTCGATATTTGTCTCTCATGTGACCGATCCCAAATTTTGGGATAGAAGGTCTAGGTTGTTGTTGTTGCTGCTGCTAAGCTTCAATTGTCTCGTACTTTCATTTAATTTTGGTTTCCTAACCATGAATTTTGCAGATTCCATTTTTGGAAGCTATTTTCTTCAAAGTTATATATTTTGTCCCACAATGCACCAAAGAGTTGCAATGATTTTAACTCAGAAGGCTTGAGGTACCACAAACACCATTACAAAATTACGTAATCCTTGGTATAGAACATTAGGAATTGTCCACCACTATCAGCTTTCCTGAGACAAAGTAGTGCTGGTAATTGTTGTTCAAGCATTTGGTTGTGCTCTTTATCATAAATATAATGTAAAATAATCTCTATTGTATGTTTGGAAGTTTATAAACCCAAGTGTTCTTGTATTCCTATTCAACCTGTTAAGGTAGGATTGTGAAACATATACTCCAAATGAACGAGAAGGGATCGTGTATGTATTAATTACCTATGATTGATCAATGCCATACTTGGTCGTCTGAGAAACATTGTTATATTAAACTACCACAGATCGACAAGCTGATTATTGGACGAAAAGTTACATGTACAAGTTTCTCTTTTGTTAATAAATGCCCCTTCAACTTCACTGTCTCATTCTCACACCCAACCATTTGTTTATGTGGTTTACATTTACTGGAATAGGTTGGGTGTGGGTGCCAGGAGTTGGCCTGGGAAATTTGAGGGGGTGCTTTGACATGCTCATTTCCTGTTCCACTCTTGTGTAGGTAATTTGTTCTGTTGAAAATGGTAAGCTTTAACTAGATTCCACTTTCAAAGTGTGGTGTCTTCTTCTAAAACTTTGAAAAGTCAAGTCAAATAGGGAACCAAGTACAGCTATTCTTATTTATGTAACTTTTCTTCTTCTAAAACTGTCAACCTACCTAATTCTTTTGTAAAGGGGACCCCTTTGTTTGGCTTTCCAATTTTTACTAAATTATAAAAAATATGATGAGAGATGGACCAAAACTGTAGCTTGTTGGAGTGAACATGCGAGAGGACTTAATTATCTAGCCAAGTGTTATTTGTGCCTCTTGAGAATGGTCATTAGCAGTGACGTGTGGAAGGCACTCTGTTTCACTTTTTACAGGTGTAAACTTAGTCCTCTCTGCTGTTTCGATGATATATTTGATGCTTATGCAGCTGATCATGCTATTGCCCTGTAAATTTAGACTAAAATAGTTGCCTCTTATGGCAGCAAGCAGGCGAAATCTAGACCAGGTAAAAGAGGATACAGTTGAGCAAACACCCACACAACAGGAAAATTTCCAGAATGAGAACATGCAGGACCAGGAAGCAGCTGTAGTTCTTTCGGAGCGTCGGAAGGCTCTCTTTGAACCATTGGAGCCTATTAAGAATCTAAATGGGCGTCGACCTTCGAATGAATCTTTGCTCCCTCCACCAGACTTTGACTCTGCAAGCTATCCCAAAGGTTGGTTGATTGGCAAGAAGCGCAAGCTTGTAAATGTGGATGTTGTTGAGAGCATGCGGAGGATTGCTGTCCAGGAAATGAACAGAAAGGTTCTGTTCTCAAACTCTATAATCCTCTTAAATGAATAAGTTGGATGAGTTGTGTCTGGTAGAAACTGAGGAAGCCAAGCTATTCCCAACTCAATACAATACCTGCAGCCCTAACGTAATTCTCTCGGATTGTGGTTCCCAATCTATGATGGTGAGGTTGAGTATACCCTGAGCTACCATGATTTTATGGCTTTTAGTTCATAAGGTGTGAGCCTATGATAACAATGGAGTTGCCTTTCTGGTAATGCGATTATTATGTCTCCTTCATGCATGGTTGCTTATAAATAGCGTGATGAAATCACCAATGATCTTCTTAATCTTGGTGGTAGCAGATTCAAACATGTTCATTAGCTTATTCATGAAAACTCTTATAGCTCAGTACATATTTCCAACTTCGACAGGATTCAACAGATTAATCATGTCATTATAACATTTACCATGGCATTTGAAATGTCCCCCCCCCCCCCGGTTTAGCTATTTTTAAAGCATCTTTTTTGTTGCAAGCTCAGTTTCATTTAGTTCAGAAACATTTAGAGAGGTCACTCAAAGCTTATTGCTTTCCTGTTGGATTTCTGGGTTAAAAATGGCTTGTGTTGGCTGGGAAAGATTGGGTAAAATAATCTTATTGGCAGGCTCACTTAGTTTAGACCAGACTTGAGGGTGTGGGCCTTAGGAGTCGGAAGCATTGGAGCTAGCACACTAATACAGCAACAAAAGAGTGTGTTTTGGCTTTGTAATCAGCTATCCATTAACGCAATGGAGTTGCAATTATATTTAAGGTTCTTCTTTCAGGATCGGGAAATTGATGGCTTAAATGAGCAGTTGGAGGAGGACGCAAGGTGCCTGGAGCATCTCCAACTGCAGCTGCTGGAAGAACGGAGCAAGCGATCTGACGCAGACAGGCAAAATGCAGTTTTGCAAGACCAGTTAGACATGCTGATGAACATGCTGCATGAAAATGAGACAATGGAAGATGAAGGAACTGAAGAACCTTAAAAATTGGTGTTAAATTTTTTATTCTTTGTTTAGTAGATTTCTTGTTGGGTTTGGAAACACACAGTTAGGCGTACATAATATAAGGGCATTCGTAACGATGCAATTGCAGTTTGTTGTTGGTATTTGTGAGTGAGATGACATCCCAAATAATATCTGATTATTACATATATTCTCTTTCTGTTGGCCAGAAACTTGAAATTGTTTCACGAATTATTCGAGCTCTCTGTAACTAGGCAATGACAAATACCGACTAGGCAATCTCTCTCTCTCTCTCTCTCTCTCTTATATAAGAAGGATTGAATCAAAATTGAATTGAATCCTAAAGAATTAAATTAGGACTATATATCACTAAATCATTGGTATGGTTTTGAATCATAAACTTTAGAATAACAATTAAATTGTTAAAAGAATTGTGAAACTAGAATCAGTAAAACTTTAAAAAATTATAAACAAGCTGTAAAGGAATAACAAGAAAATTAGACCGAATCAACCTTGATTATAAAATATCAGAAACAAAATTAGACCAGAGTGATATAATCCCTAATACAGGATCTAGTTGATGGATGCTGATGGGACACTCTTCAAAAGGCTCAATACATGGTACGAGACACGTTCAATAGTCTACATAAAGCCCATGATTCAATGTATTCAACACGCTTAAATATAAATGGGTCTATATTGGCCTGCTTTATCGATAGAATCTATTTTTCCAAACGGGCTTTCGTCGCCCCGATCCTTCAAAAGAATTTCACTCAGTGGCATCCTATTCGCTGTTCGGTTGGTTCTCAATGAGGTTTACATGATTCGATCTATAAGTACATTTAGTAAGACTGAACGATTGTCTCTCTCTCGACCGACGACTTCCGGATACCTACGGAATCGAACATCTCAACCTTTGGAGAGTAACACTCAATTGAACCCACTATTGACTAACCTTCCTATTTTAGTATGAAACGTATCCCCAAATAAAGAAGCAAACCCTTAAGGATCTAATCGATAAGAGAAAGAATCTTTCGGTACAATCGAACTTTCTAAATGATAACAACTCCAAATTTTTGACGCTCAAGATCCGGAATCCTCAGATCATCTCATAAGAAAATTAGGGTTGTGACATTCCGGGATCATATGACTCTAGAGGGACATCATATAAAGGCTTTCGATACGTCAAGCCAAGTGAATTCTTGGGACTCAACACAGAACACACAAAAAGCCACAGGGAGATCCGTCCTCCCTTTCTCTCTGTTTGTTAATTGATTTGAAAACTTTTTTTTTTAACTTGAGCGTCGGAGTCTCTCCCGTCGGAGTATCCTCCGGTGGTCTTTTGTAGGTTTCAAACCTCTTCATTGAGTACCCGTTCGAGTCACAAGGAGTCGGATCTGTGGAGATAAGACCCACCTCCAATAGATTGGTGCCATCCGTGAGAACAGATTAGAGAATCTTTGTTGAGTTCCCAGAATGGCCAAACCGATATGCCTCTAAAGTGGAGAACTAAAAATACATCAAAGGCTGCATCCGTCGTGGACGGCCATATTGCTATCCCCACTGATGCAGCCCTTCCTGTGGCGCCCACTCGCCCTATTGACAATCCTCTCACTCGTGATCAACCCTCTCACTCGGAGCCGATTCCACAACCTGTGCCTTAGGAACGCCCAATCATAGCCCCTATGCCAATGCCCTAAGAACAAGTCAGTCAACTCCAAATGGACAGGGTAGAGTCCAAGATTCAGGACATGAGCAAGTAGTTGGAAGGCCTTAGTGGTGTCGTAAGGCTTGAGGGCCAGTCTTCTTTAAGAGGGTCTGGGCGTGTATGCCCTCGACGATGAATGCCACCGCTCAATTACAAGCTCTTGGTGACTTCCAACCATAACCCCGAATACCTAAGAAGATAAGTTAAGCAACTTGTTACCGATGAATTCAAATGGGCCAATGTTTGAGAAAACCAGGCCCCCCTCTACTCTGCTAATGCTTCATCTTTCGACCTGAAGATCTTTTCGGAATCGATGCCCCGTGATGCGCTTTTGCCTCCCATGAAAAGATTTGACGGAACTATTGACCCTTGCGATCATACGGCACACTTCGTGATGGTAATGATCTTCGGAGATATTACAGACGCCGCCATATGCAAATACTTCCTTACCATTCTCAAGGGGATCGCATTAATATGGTTCAATTCGTTCTCAACGTTGAGTATAAAACCTTTCTCTTAACTCCGGCAATAATTTAAGACTCACTTTGTGATAAGTAGGGGAGCAAAGAGAAAATCTACCTCTCTGCTGTCGTTACATCAAAGGGAGGAAAAGCCCCTAAGAGACTTCTCGGAGAAGTTCAAAATAGAGATGATGAAAGTTTCGTCCTTGAACCATTCCATCGCACTAGTAGCGCTGCTCACCAGATTGCACCCCTTCGACATGAAAACTTTAATTACAAAAAATCTTCCCTCTATTATCCAAAAGTTCTACTCTTGTGCAGAGAAGTACATTGCGGTCGAAAACGTTGAGGCCTTCGACCGAAGGAAAAACCATTCGTCCAGGAGAAAACATAGTTGATCGCCTCGACGACTCTCACCAAAGAGGAACTGATTAAGTCCTCCACCTCCTCAAAGGATCAACACTTACACTCCTTTAAATGAAACCCCCAGTAAAGTTTTGCTCCAGATTAGGGACTAACTTTATATCCGATGGCCTCCCCAACCCGCGGAGGACGATTCCAAGAAGGACAGAATCAAGTGTTATCACTTTTATCGCGATTACGACCATACGATTGATGACTGCAAAAAGCTCAAAGATGAGCTTGAATTCCTTATTAAAAGTGGGATGTTACAAAGGTTTATCAGTAAAGAATGGAGAAACATGCCGAATTTCGACCGACAAGCACTACCAAGGCGGAACGGGCCAGACGATCGATCGGCCGCTCCACTATTAGCTAATTGTCAAGACGGAGTGATCCTCCAAATTCATGAGGAGTAAACCTCTCGAACACCTCAGCCCCATTGGGACATTTCAAACCCCCCAGACAGTCCACAAGGAAGCAAGGCTGAACGCCTGATTACACCAATTTTCTATTCGTCTAATGTTCTTGTCCCTATTTCACCAAAAGTGCTAATGACTCATGTTGGTACAGAAGCTAAAGGCAACCGACTGATCATTGGTTTCACCAATGAAGACCTAGTCGGGGTATACCCAAATCGCCACGACCCTCTTATCATCACTGCCAAAATAGTTCTGAATGAAGTTCAAAGGGTCTTCGTCAATCAAGGAGCAGGGTGTGATCTTCTATACTGGGACGCTTTCAAACGAATCGGCCTCGGCCCCGCACATCTACAACCCTACATAGGTCTAGTCAAAGGACTCTCTGATGAATGGATATACCCCGAAGGGATTATTTCTCTCTCGATCACGTTGGGCGCGCCGCCCAACTATACGACAGCTACAACGATACTCAATATGGTCAACCTCCCCTCATCTTATAATGCTATCTTAGGAAAGTTGGGCTTGAACGCCCTAGAAGCCCTACCCAATACGAAACATATGAAGCTTAAATTCAGAACTTCGCTTGGGATCGGGATATTGTCTTGTGATCAAGAGCCTTTGGTCTCCACCTTGAAGTAGTCATATGGTACGTTTCAATTTTCTTACATGTTCCTTATGTTACCACCATGATATTCTTCTGTTAGGTAGTGAACACACATGTGCCTTATCGTATGCATTCTATTGAACTCCAACTATATATGGGAAGTAAACACACTAACGAAGGGATCTATCTCCCCGAATGAGCTTTTTTCTTCTTGACTGAATGAAGGGATCTATCTCACCGAACAAGTCTTTGTTGCCATAACCGAATGAAGGGATCTATCTCCCTGAATGGCTCTATGACGCCCTGACCGAATGAAGGGATCTATATCCTCGAATGGATCTCTGACGCCTTGACCCAACGAAGGGATCTATCTTCCCAAATAGACCTCTGTCACCCTAACCGAACGAAGGGATCTATCTCCCCAATCGGGTCTCTATCGCCTTGATCAAACGATAGGGCTTGTCTCCTTGAGCGGGCCCTGGTCGCCCTGACCTAATGAAGGACGTCCCCATTCCTCTTTTATAGACAAATCCTAGTAGATATTACTTGTTGGAAAATTAGAGGCACTTGTGAAAACGCGCATCTAAAGAACACCCCTAGACAGACCGATGTTTTCTATAAAAGTCTGGAACAACTAAAGGCAGCCGACGAGTCTGTTTGAGAATACAAAGGGAATATCCCCTGTTATAGACACATACTGAATAAAAGAATACAAAAAAATCTCTTATTAAGAATCATTGTGATACAGTGGCGTAAGAATTACACAGACTCCGGAGGAACAGAGGCCTCCTGAAAAGAGGTCCTCGTAGTAATTGCGCTCAATTCGGCTGGAGCGCCAATCGATTTGACGGGAATTGCATTTCAATCCATTGTATCCTGACTGGCAACCTCCTTACCCGGAAGTAGAGCTCCATTAAATCCCAACCGACGGATTACATCTACGGCGCATCGTAATCTCTTTGTCAACTCACACTGAGCATCTCTAGAGGCAGCAGTGCATTGGAGTAGAGTTTTTTCTGATTTAATCAGCCTTTGTTCTGCCACCTGGAGAGACTCATCACGCAATTGAGTTAACGTCTCAGCAGTATGCAACCGCGCCATGAGGGCCTTCTTCTTGATTTCCAGTTTCTTGCAGGAACCTCGAAGGTTCTTTACTTCCTCCTTCTTTTTGGCTAGCGAGATCTTGAAGGCCTCCTTTGTTCCTATACCTTTCTCCTTTCGATCGGTGCCACCCCGCAATGTTGCAACTTGGGCGCTCAGCTGATTGACTTTTTCCTCCAGATACCCTATGGTTTGTTTCCTCTGCCGCTCCTGGAACTTCGCCAAAGCCATTATCTGTAAGAAGTGAGAAACTGGATCATTCTACGATGAGAAGAAAACAAGATGAGGTGAATTCAGGAGATGATACCATTAGACCAAGGGACCTAAGAGCCTCGCCAGCCTACTCCATAGACATCCTGTGCAACTCGAAATCGTAACGATAAAAGTTGAGCTGATCGACTATTTTCCCCACTTCAGCTAAGTCCACGTAGCTGTATTGTTTATCCTTAGAGCTGATGGTCACTATCCCTCTTTCCTTTGATCTCGTGTCACCATGAAAGGATTGAATGGGGATAGAAGGAGGGATAGTAGTCCAATCAGGCATCTTGCATTTTCCCTTACGAGAAGGCCACAAGGTGACAGCGTACAATAGACCAGATAGTTCTTCGATTAGTGCAACTTGAGCTGCCGTCTCCCTTGTTGCCCTCACTTCTATAATGAACGATGGAGTTACTTTAAGTCTCTCCACAATGAGCGCATCTAGCAATGGAACTCCCTCGTTTCTGGTAGATAACAAATGACTGGCCTTATCAGACTTCTCTGGCTTAACTTTGGATGGCTTTAACATGACCATGGGCATGTGCCCCTCGGTTTCCTCACCCGCTTCATGTCCACTCCCAGATGTAGATTTGGGCTAAACTATTTTCCTCCTTTTCACTGAGAGAAGTGCTGGTGAAGTTCGGGCTCCAGACGCCCCATTGGTTCTTGTTGAAGGATTCCCTACAGACAAATCTCAATCAATTGTAATCTCCCTCAGTAGGGCATTATGCACAAAACACAAAGTATCGGTTAACCCAATCTCCTTCTTGTCGACTATGAGGGGCCTGTCGATCTTCATTTTCTCTCCTATCAACAGACCCGCAAGAGACAACATCTGATCGTCTATCAAAGAACCGATTAAAATGACCTTTCACGTAGACCTACAGTAACTGCCAACTGAACGCACGAAGCGAAAGTAATAAGAAGGGTTTACAGGTTGTAATCCGAGCACAGGCTTTCCATCAGCATTGGGAAGCACTGGCATAAGATCCCTATCCTTGAACACCATGAAAAAGTGCTTGCGCATCCAATTACTACTAATGGGTTCCTCGTAATGAAATCTCTAATCAAATTCAGGACGAATTTGTAACCTATACCAATCCCAAACCAAACTATTCTTCATACATCTTACCAAAGAAAAGATGGCCGCCACGATATCAAAATCGAAACAAAAGTGACAAAATCCATAATAAGGAGGTCACAACAACAATCAGGCGCCAAGAGTTAGTAGTCAACAAAGTTGGAAATATATTCCAACGTTGTAACACTTCAGCAAATGGACTAGTGTATGGTACCCTCAAGCCAAACTTCACCATTTGCTTGTATATTGGGATATAGCCCTCTGGGGCCTTATTCGCTTTGTCATCATCCGTGGCTGATACTAGGGTGTAATCATTACCCATCAACATGGCGGTCTGAACTTTTTAAAGCTCCACCATCGACATAGTACTCCTAATGTCGTTAATGGCAAGAAGAGTGGAGCCTCTCGTCATTTCTCTTGCAGAAGTTCTCCTGTGTACTAAGACAATTTGAAGGAAGGAAAAAACAAGTGCGAGAAAGTGAGAGCATCAGATCTTCTCCTATGAAAGCTGTCACACTTCAGAGCCAAGCACGCGACAACCGCCATATCGTCTCGAAAGACATGCAATCTTAGGTACGCACTCTGAAACTCCACAAGACTGACCTGTTATCAATCTGAATTTAATTTACATCTTAATCTCTATAATCATAAAACATTATCCATATGATCTCTCCCAAAATGAAATAGTGAAGTCCTATTCTCTTTAATACGAAGTGGTAAATCAAAACATTAAAATACATATACAAAAGTATTAAATCTTGTACAAATAACCCACAATACAACATAATTCCGTTTCTATTGACCTTTCCCATAGATCCGTTTATGACTACGTAAACTCAAAATGAGACTATCTTACATGAAGTGCAAAACTCTAGACGAAATGGATTTCACAGATTTTTAAAAGAGACCCTTTATCTGTACTTACTATCTACAAACTTGAAAACAGAATGGAAAGAATGGGATGAGTACAAATATACTCAGTGAGTGAGAAATCTATGTACATACCAACGAGTGGGAGTGTGATCATGTTCTAAATCCATTATCAACAAATTCCATGTTACCATTGTAAAAGTATTCACAAGTTCACAAAGGATTCACAAAGCATTTACAAAACATTAACAATCAATGTATTCAAAGTAAAACATTTCTATTTGCATCAAATGGATTACATTTCATTCAAAACTTTGGGACTACTGAAAACATATTTTTCAATCCAAGACCTTAGCCGGGGTCAAGGACTAGAACTACCTATAGTTTTATTCCATCATTTGTTTTAAAAAATGTCTCATCCTTGGTATTGGCTTAGACATCACCATTGGTGACTCATGACTATCCAACAGTAACCTTGGGTAGGTTAAAGTCCTGCATCACACTACCCCAATCTAATATCCGGCTCTATTCATATCACTCTTCCTCCCGTCGATCATGAGTGAATAATAAACCATAGCGGCTGCAAAATAGAATTTTCATTTACAATCAAATTTCAAAACCAATTTGCAACTCATACTCCTTTTTGTCCCAATGAACATCAATCATCAAACAATGTAAAATTATATAGCAATAACATATCAAAGTTTACATTTGCAACATCATAGTTCATGAAAACACATCACACTCAAATAAAGTTATAAAACCACATTTCAAAATAAAGTTATACTTTTCTTTGCTATTCATAAATTTTTCCATAGATAACAAACATAGTATTATCATCATCATTATCAGAAATTAACGGTGATTCCACCGATGAACAATTCGTTTAATGGGTAAAGATATTTAGTGTTTTAATCAAGTCTCGGATTTAAATTTAGGAATGGAAAAGAGTTTATAAATTGAACTTAACAACGCTCAGACCGGATTAGTCATAATATAATTTCGAATATCGGTTGATCTAAAAAACAATTATAATAATAACAGTAGACCTTTTGTGTAAAGTTTATCCCAGAACATAAAAATAGTGATGATGAGATATTCTAAATCTAAGAAAAATTTTGAAGGCCTATAGTAACTCAGGCTATTAAAACTAGTATTTTATCTTATCCTAATGTTAATTCACAATAATTTAGTATTTTATTTTATTTTTTATACTTGTATAAATATGATCCATTTATATTTTGAACTATAGTTTTTCTTACATAAATGGGTGTAACTAAAATTCAGAGAGAGAATTAATCCAAAGGGGCATGTGTTCCCAAGTAGGATGAAAGTAGAGGTGGATTCGATTTGGAGCGGATAGCATTGGAAAATCCTGTTGAGGTGTAGTTGGAGACGTTAGGAGTTTGAATGGGGCTCTTGACTCCGGTCACGCAGCCAACGACATTTAACGACCTCATCCTGCAACCCCACCAAATATATTCCGCCTTTATTCTCTCAAAGAACAATTTCAACTCTCTCTCTCTGTTCCAGTATGCAGACTGCAATTTGCTGCCAAAACAAAGAAAAATTTCTATCAGACCCCCTGATTTCTTAAAGAAATTTCTCTCAACCCCACCTCTCTTGAAGAAATTTAAAGAATGGCGAAACACATCCACCATAATCTTGAATTTCTTGCAGCTGTAATCATCTTCGTTCTCATTCCACCACTGAAAGCCAAATCTGAACAAGGCAAAAGTCCAATCTCTCTCTCTCTAACTTAATAATCTTCGTCTCATTATCGACATCCTTTCTCATTGTTGCAGGTCCACCATACCTGAAATTCGCCTTCAATGCGACGGAATTTCCCTCTGAAGACTACTACGACTACGTAATCATCGGTGGGGGAACTGCAGGATGTCCTTTGGCAGCTACATTGTCGACAAATTTCCGAGTTCTTGTAATAGAACGAGGAGGAGTTCCTTACGGCAGGCCTAATCTGATGTCTCGGGACGGTTTCTTGGCTTCTCTCACGGAAGTCGACAATCTTGATTCGCCTGCCCAAGCATTCACCTCAGAAGAAGGAGTTGCCAATGCAAGAGGACGAGTTCTTGGAGGTAGCAGTGCAATTAATGCCGGTTTCTACAGCCGGGGAGACCCAGAATTCTTCCAAAACTCCGGGGTGAGTTGGGATCTTAGCATTGTTAATCAATCTTTCGAGTGGGTTGAGAGGGCCATTGTCTTTCGTCCCGATCTCAGGAACTGGCAATCTGCTTTCCGTGATGGGTTGTTGGAGGCTGGTGTTGCACCTTATAATGGGTTTAGTTTGGAGCACAAGATTGGCACTAAAATTGGGGGAACTACTTTCGATAATTATGGTAGGAGACATAGTGCTGCTGATTTGTTGAATTATGCCAAGGCTTCGAATATAAAGGTGGCCTTACATGGCACTGTTGAGAGGATATTAGTGGCTTCTGCTTCTGCCACTTCTTTGTCTAGCAAGTCTGCAGTTGGGGTTGTCTACAGGGATCAACTTGGGGGTTTTCACCATGCTATGGTGAGAGAAAAAGGGGAAGTGATAGTGAGTGCAGGGGCAATAGGAAGTCCTCAGCTTTTGCTTCTCAGTGGCATTGGTCCAAGGCCTTATCTCTCCTCTTGGGGGATTCCTGTAGTTCATCATTCCCCTTATGTTGGGCAGTTTTTGTATGATAATCCGCGGAATGGCATTTCGATTGTACCTCCATTTCCTCTGGAGCATTCTTTGATACAGGTGGTGGGCATTACAAATGCTGGCGCTTATCTTGAAGCAGCCTCAACTGTCATCCCTTTTGCTTATCCTGCGCGCTCTGTCTTCATCCGCACTCCATCTCCACCTCTGTATCTCACTGTGGCCTCTCTCATGGAAAAGATTAGTGGTCCGCTCTCTGTAGGATCTCTACGGCTGGCATCTATTGATATAAGGGCTAACCCGGTTGTTAGATTCAATTATTTCACCAACCCTGTTGATTTGGATCGCTGCATCGCTGGCATGAGAAAGATTGCCGGCATCCTGAGCGGCCGTTCTATGGACTACTTTAAATTCACTGATATGGGGGGTCGTAGAGATTTCAGATTTGTTGGACCTGCATTGCCAGTTTATTCATCTGATGATATTTTGATGGCTGACTTCTGCCGTCACACTGTGAACACCATATGGCATTATCATGGGGGTTGCATTGTGGGCAAAGTGGTGAATCATGACTTTAGAGTCATTGGCATGGATGCTCTACGGATTGTTGATGGATCAACCTTCAATATTTCACCTGGGACTAATCCTCAGGCTACCCTTATGATGCTTGGAAGGTAATATCCCATTTATACATTTTTTATATATGTAAATATGTTTGAATGAGTGAGAAAAGGGCTAAAAGATTTTTCTGTTTTGGCCAGGTACCTTGGGCTGAAGATAATCAAGGAGAGATTATGATGGAAATGATCATCTGCACCTTCTCTTCATCATCTAGGAGAGTCTTTGTTTGATAGTTGACATTGTAAATTTAGGATTTTTTTTTTCCTATTCTTTCTTTTTCCCTGTTATGGTCATTCGTAGGAGATGACAGCGTATGATAAAATGTTGTTGCAACATTACGTGTAAATCGTGTGAAATATTTGTGGCATTTAGTTTTGTGGTACCTTTGCCCTTTGTAGTGAACATGTTACCATCACAAAAGCAAAATGCTTATAAAACCTTGAAAACACTGGCATCCAAGTATTGTTCCATGAAACCAAGGCTGTTCTTTTCCATCTGCTATCTGCTTAGTCTCCGGGTATTAACAACAGATGGTTAAATGTTGTCATTCTTTTGCATTTCACTACTTCATCCTCCCTGCAGCCGCAAACACAAAAAAAAAAAAAAAAAAAGAAAAGAGAGAACCCTCACTTCCAACCATCTACAAAAATGGACAGCGGGAAAACCTCCAAACACACAATGCAGACAACAGTGCCCAGACCTTAAAAGCAGTTGAAGTTAAGGGACCAACATTCAAGAGCCAAATTTGTAGTGTAAGGATAGCGAAAGACAGCATAAAATTGTTTAAAGCTGTTAAAGATGAAGGGTGCCAAGAGTAAAGTTAAAAATCTCTCATTCATTTTGCTCTTGCAGTTAGCAAGCATTAAAGAAAGCATCAAAAAATTAGGTTGAAACGAGGCAATGAACAGCTGAGAACATGGAAAAAAAAAAGGATTGCAATATACAAGTTATCAAGACTTTACTTGCTACCAGTACATCTATTCCTATGAGACTGTTGGCATCTATTAATTGCTTTACAGCGTCTCTCATTATTGGTCTTAGGTTCGTTTTCTTTTCGGTACATCTTAATGCTACAAAAAACACAGAAACCACCTGTACCATGATGCTTGTGTCCAATAATTCTTCCCCAAGGCTTGGATCCACAATTCGCTTGATATCTTGGCTGTTTCTCCAGACTGATCTCACCCACCCCACGATCTCTGTTTCCTCCCCAAAAGATGAATCCAATGCCTGCCTTCTAGTTATAAGTTCAAGCAGCACAACTCTATAACTACACACATCCGATTCCTTGCCCTTTGCAGTTGTAAATGCATTCTCTGTCACAAGGATAATAACATTGTATAAGATAAAATGTAAGATATTAGGCCTAGTAAAAGAAGAAATCATCCAAAAGTTGAACATATGTCTACCAAGTAAGGGATTAACCTGGTGCAATGTAACCGATTGTGCCTGTTATTGTGATGGAGGATGAGCCTGCTGAAGACTGATCCAGGATCTTTGCTATACCAAAGTCAGAAATATGAGGCTCCATGTCAGAGTCCAAGAGTACATTCTTTGGTTTTATATCACCGTGAATTATAGGAGGATCACAATCATAATGAAGATAAGCCAACCCTTGGGCAGCTCCAAGTGCTATCTTGTAATGAATGTTCCATGTCGAAGTTGGTTGTGGTCTCACTTCATTGAGAACATCATTCAGGCTTCCATTTTGCATGTAGGTATAAGAAAGTTTACCAGGGTCCCTCCTTAACCAGAAATCTTGTAATTTGACCAGATTCCGATACCTGATCATCGCCAGGGTTTGAATTTCTCTAACCATACTCTTGGATAGGGCTTTCTGGCCTACAAGTGAAAACTTCTTTATAGCAAAAATTTTCTCTTCACCTAGAGTGGCCTTGTAAACAGTTCCATGGGCTCCTGTTCCAATAATGAATCTCTGGTTCAGATTTTCTGTTGACTCCATTAACATTTTGAGAGTGGCTGATGATCCCCCTTGAGAAGAGATTTCAGCTTCCCGTTTTGGTCTTTTCCACCTCAAAATTATGAATCCCAGCCCAAGAACCACAAGTACACTGGATATAGTTGATCCAAGAGCTATCATTGCAATTTGTAGCTTACTCGGCCCCTTTCCACTCACAGGCGGAGGATCACATGCTTTGAAAACCTATTTGTAATGCAATTTGAATTTCCAGGGGGATGATAAATTATACGAAGGTCAGGATCGCCGTAGAATGATGAGGGAGTTTAGGAAACTCATGAGTGACTCTGGAACAGGGCCACTGAAGTTGTTATCTGAAATATTGATCTCAATCAAGGAATGGGTACCATCGAGGTCTGTTAAAGTTCCAGTCAGATTGTTTCTAGATATATCCAATATCTGAAGCCTAATCAGCTTTCCCATCGAAAGCGGGAGTTCGCCTATCAATCCATTATTACTAAGGTTCAATGCATAGATGAGATTCTGCAGTCCTCCAATATCCAAAGGTATATTCCCTCCAAACAAGTTTCCACCAAGCTGTATCTCTGAAAGCTTGTCAAATACTGATAAAAATGGTGGGATACCACCAGTAAAATGATTCTCTCTTAGTACCAAAACTGATAATCCAGCCTAGCTCCTCAAACTCGATGGAAATGATCCATTCAATGAATTGAAGCCCACATCAATTTCAAACAAATTTGTGCAATTCACTAACTGAGATGGTAATGGACCTTCCAAATTGTTATGGGACAAATTTAGTTGCTGAAGGTTTGAGAGCTTCCCAATTTCTTGAGGTATAACTCCTGTGAGCTTATTTGTGGACAAGTTAATTGACGTGAGATTCCTACAATTACCTAAGCTTGATGGAATTGTTCCATGTATATTGTTCTCACTAATGTCCATAAACAAGAGGTCTGGATTGTTGAAAAACTCTGGGAGGACCCCTGTGAAATTATTCTTTTGAAGTCTCAATCTTTTCAGACTTGAACAATTACCGACGTCAGAAGGTATACCACCACTTAGGTTATTGAATCCCATATTCAGCACCTTCAACTGCTTCCTGAAGCAAAGATGAGGGGGGATTGTGCCAGTAAAGCTGTTGTTAGTGAAGTCTAACTGCACTAAACTACTGTGGATTCCCAAATCTTGAGGTATGATCCCCAAGAAATGTTTGTTATATAATGATACATTTTTCAGTTGAATAAGCTTGCTCAGCTGCAAAGGCAATTCGCCTGCAAGATTGTTATTATACACCAGAAAATTCTCAAGAGTCGGAATTTTCCAAATGCCTTTTGGAATCTCTCATATTAAATGGTTGATAAACAGAAAAAGGTCCTGAAGGTTACTTAGACCACCCAACTCACTCGGAATTGTACCCTCAAGCTGGTTGTCATTGAGCTTCAAACTCTGCAAGGACTTGCAATTCCCAAGCTCAGGAGGTACAGTCCCAGAAAGCCGATTTTCAGAGAGGTAAAGAATGGAAAGCTTATTTAGAAGGCCAAAGGAAGTTGAGATGCGACCCGTCAAGTTATTACTTAAGGCTGCAAAGGCCGTTAGGCTGCTACAGTTGCCAAAAGCCGCAGGTTTTTGTCCACTGAAGCTGTTGAATGACAAGAACAGATTGTCTAAACACTTGCACTTGCCCAAACCCATAGGAATAGCACCCCTCATACTGTTTGAGCTGACATCTAAATAAACCAGGTTCTCCAGCTTATTCAAATTCTCAGGCAAAACCCCAACAAATTGGTTGTCATTCAAATAAAGCTCTTGCAAATTACTACAATTAGCAGCGGATGAAGGAATGGTCCCGGAGAACTGATAACCATAGAGCCACAAGGAGACAACCTCACTCAAGTTTCCAACAATCTCTGGGATTGAACTAGTGAGCTTGTTTTCGCTCAGATAAATAGATTGCAAATGAGGAATGAGGAACAAAGAATTGGGCACTGGCCCAGATAGGGAATTCCCATGAAAATTCAAGAACCTCAGATTTTGCAACATGTTCAAGTTGTCTGGTACATACACAGAAAACCCATTTAGAGAAAGATTTAAATAATGGGGGAAAGTACAAATGGCGAGGTTAGGAGGGATGAGGCCAGAGAAATTGTTGATACTCAAATCAAGGGAATTCAAGTAGGTTAAATGAGCAATCTGGGGTCCCAATGACCGGAAATTTTGAAATTGGAAAGGTTGAGAGAGATGACATGGTAAGTATGAAGGTCACATTCAACGCCGACCCACATGCAAGGAAATGAATCAGAAGCCTTCCACTGCAGTGAAGGAGGTAGTGACCAGTTGCTCACCAGTGACAACAGCGTTTTCCCATTCGAGCTCAAACAATAAACAATAGAAATTCCAAAGTAAAATAGAAACAACAAAAAACATCCTAATCCCAAAACAAGTCTCATCTTTACTCTCCCTCTCTCCCTTGAATGAATGAAATGAGAAAACATATAAAAGGAAAACCACAAAAAGCAAAGACTTACCAGTCTGTCTGCCTCTGCCTCTCCTGTCACCCAGCCCGCGTTGGGTGAGAAAACACAACAAAAAGCAAAGCCGAAAGAAACAAAAAAGAAACTGCGTTGAAGAGCAAAGACTTTTTTTTCTTTTCAGTTGAAAGATGGCGGGTTTGGTGGTGCTGTCTTTGTCTGAGATGTGAACGGGATTGGGGTTTTCCCTTTCAAGTCAAGGACACAGGACAACTGACTGACACACAAACACACCGCATTCCTATTCAATTCTGTTCCATTCCCATTCATGCACTTACG
This sequence comes from Dillenia turbinata, assembly GCA_037126225.1. NCBI lineage: Eukaryota > Viridiplantae > Streptophyta > Magnoliopsida > Dilleniales > Dilleniaceae > Dillenia > Dillenia turbinata. Next base: position 593,075 of record JBAMMX010000028.1, on the reverse strand, counting down.
TTTCCTTCTAGATAATCAACAAACATATAATCAAAACCCAACAAAAAAGTGGTCCTAGAGGAAAAAATTATGTCCAACCCATAAGTCTCCACTTTGAGCTATTTACTTCTTTTTTTTTTTTTTTCGACACTAAAATTAGTTTTATTGTATATCAAAAAACAACACATTAAAAAGAGAGGTGTGGTTTCAACTCGCATTCAATGTTCTTTATCTAACAAGGAAGGGAAGCTCTTACAAGACAATGAGCTGTCTGGTTTGCTAAACGACTTTGCAATTAGTTATACTTTGAATAAATAAGGAACAGTCCTCAATTACTATTCCAAAAGAAGAATGATCTATTGCATGGCCTGAATAATAAGAAAAGCATCCAATTTAAAAATAACATTTGACAAATTCATGCTTTTAACCCAACTCAAGATTTCCCTTAAAATAATCGCTTCTGCCAGTTGAAGACAAACTAAACCCTGTACTGACTTTGCATAGCTTGCTACCATAATTCCTACGCTATTTGTGACAAGGAAATGACAGCCCACTCTTTTAGATTCATTTGATACAGCTGCATCAATGTTGCAATTCATCGAATCTAAAGGTGGTTTCTATCATTTTTGTAGAGGTGGTGAACAATCTTGATCACGTTTACTGCTTCCTTTGAACTGAGTTACCTTCCATTATTGAAAGAAAGAGCCGGTAGTCTGTAAAATAGAATCAGCTGTCGACGCCTTTTGATCCCGAAAAATTTGATTCTTGCTAGATCACAGACCCCAGGCCACCATAGCAATTTAATTTTGAACCACTTTACTTATTGTACCCATCATTTGACAACACCAATCCTAAAAAACTTTGAACCTGGTTGCCTCACCAACTCAGTGATGATTTCTACACTAGACTTGAGCCATTGGACAATTAATTAGAACATGAGCTGTAGACTCTTCTGTATCTTTATACACTTAGCAAATAAAGTAGCATCAACATTTTTAATCCAATTATCCATAGTAGGGAGGGAGTTCTTACATGCGCATCAAACAAAGTTTTTTACCTTGTGAGGAACTTCTAAAGACTAGACCATCTTTCATAGTCTCTGATCAGATTCCCAACTAGTAGCAACATTGTTTCTCATAAGTTGGTGATAGGCGCTTCTTACTATATATACACACCCTTCTTTTCAAAAGTCTAATAACATGAGTCTGGGGTTCATCTTCTGCTCATAGGAATACTAAGAACCAACGAGTTGCCTCTGTCATTTAACTATGCCTTCACAAGGTCCTAACCTTATCGTACTTCCTCTTCCCTTATCAGACTGTACATTGTACAAGTCCCTGAATCGTTTGCCACAACTAATGTAACAAAAGGATTATTAATATCACGTATCTAAGGATCCCTCCGTTACGGATTCCACTATGACGTGTAACATGGTTTCTAATTTTTTTTCTAACTCTTAATTTCTCTAATTTTTAGTTTCCTAATTTTTATAGTTTTTAAATTTTCTACTAGTTTCCAAATCTCTCTTGTTTCCTAATTTCTATAGTTTCCTAATTTTTGGAGTTTGCATTCCCTATAAATACTTGTAGTATTTCATTATTTTGGCATATTTCAATAATAATATTTCTTTTAGAGTAATATTTCTCTTTAAGAGTTCTAGAGTTTTCTCTTTTACAAATCCTATTGTTTTTCTTCTATCTCTTCCATGTTTTATAATATCAAAACCAAGGCTTTCCCTTACGATGACCAATCAAAATGGTGAAGGCAGTACTTTTTCTGACGTTGTCAGAGAGTTGCGAGTCGTGATGACTGCAATTCAAACTCTGTCTAGTCGATTGGAGCAGAGAGAAACAGAATCACAGACATTGCGAACAAATCAAAACAATCTAGGAGGTGAAGGTGGCGTCAGGAGAATCGCTCAGAGACCTTACTTCAATCCTATATTACCATAATAATCTCATAGGGTTCAAACTAACGAGAATGATTCTTCAGATGAAGAGATTGTTGAGTTTTTAGATCGTAACCCTAACTCTAGGGTAACCCATTAATATCGACAAGAAGAGTTTCGGTTGAAGGTGGACATCCCTTCCTTCAATAGAAATTTAAATATTGAAGATTTCTTTGATTGGGTAGCAGAAGTTAAGAGATTTTTTGACTTTGTAGAGATTTCAGAGGAAAAACAAGTAAAGTTGGTGGCATATCGATTAAAAGGTGGAGTTTCATCATGGTGGGAATAAACTTAGGTACATCAAAGGCATTTGGGAAAATAGCCAATAAGGCTTTGGCCAAAGATAAAGAAGATGCTAATGACCAGATTTCTTCCCCTAGATTATGATCAGTTTTTGTTCCATCAATATCAAACGTTGATGTAGAGACAAAAATCTATAACTGAATATACCACAGATTTCTTGCAACTATCGATATAAAATAATTTGATGAAAACTAAAATCAACAGGTAGCGAGATAATATTCATGGATTGAAACCTGCAATCCGTAATAAAATTAGCTGTTAGATCATTCTAACCCTCAGTGAAGCCCAAAATATGGCTCAGAGTGTAAAGTCAATGGGGTTTAGGGGATATTACGATAATAAACCCTTAGGCGAGGCATCTAGGGCAAGACCAAGAGTGTACACGGTCCAGTTCCGAACCTGTGAAGAAAGATGTGGTAGAAAAGGAGTTTGCAAATAAACCAGCCAACAACAACCCTTACTCGAAGCCGACGGGAGATAAATGTTATAGGTGCGGACAAGCTTGGCACAAGTTTAACAATTGCCCTCAACGTCGTCAAGTTCATTTAGCCGGCTATGATAGGGAGGATGATGAAAGGTTTGATAATGAGGAAGAAGGAATCTGTGAGGCAAATGGAGAATATGAAGATGTGCAAACTCTGGTGGTTAGAAAGGTGCTGTTGGCCTTTAAGCGATATGATACGCAATAGAATGCGCTCTTTTGAACCAAGTACACAATTTCTAATCATATTTTTGAATTAATCATTGATAATGGTAGTTTTGAAAATATTATTTCGCGAGACCTGTAGATACTTCGAAATTTCCTGTTGAAAAACATCCTAAACCTTACAATATTGTGTGGATTATGAAGGGGGAGGGAATTAGAATGAAAGAAAGGTGTCGAGTACCCTTAACTATTGGTAAATTTTATAGGGACAAAGTAATGTGTGATATAGTGGATATAGATGCCTGTCACTTATTGTTTGGTAGGCCTTGGTAGTATGATTTGGATGCAACTCACAATGATCGAAAAAATACTTATCGGTTTGAGAATGATGGGCGAAAAATTACTTTGCTGCCATTAGATTCTAAGAAAAAATTTGAGTCTCGTAAAGTTTCGAGTTTCTTAACTATTACTCGGTCGGATTCTAATTTCACAATAGAAGCAAAACACTCCAGAGAAATTTATGCCTTAGTGGTTAAAGTAGTCCTTTCGGTAGGAGTCGGTGGGCTCGAGATAGAGGTTCCAAATTTGGTTTGTGATTTGTTGAATGAGTTTCAGAAGCTAATGCCTGATGATCTCCCAGCAGGACTCCCTCCAATAAGAGACATTCAGCATGCCATTAATCTGGTGCCTAGGTCTAGTTTTCCAAATTTACTCCATTATTGGATGAATCCTAAGGAGAGTGAGATCTTACAACAAATGGTGAAGGAGTTACTTGACAAGGGGTTAATCTGGGTTAGCAAGAGTCTATGTGTAGTACCTGCTTTATTGACCCCAAAGAAAGATGAGAGTTGGCGAATGTGTGTGGATAGCCAAGCAATAAATAAGATCATAGTGCAGTATAGGTTCTAATTCCTCGACTTGAGGATATGCTTGATAGGTTGTTTGGTACGAAAGTTTTCACATAGATTGATCTACAAAGTGGGTATCATTCAAGCCTAATTTTTGGGGTGAAGGGATTCGAGTAGATGAGGAGAAAGTAAAGGCAATTCAGGACTAGTCAACATCAAAGTTAGTATCTGAAGTTCAAAGTTTCCATGGCCTAGCTACCTTCTATAAGAGGTTCATTTGCAACTTCAGCACTATTGTAACACCTTTGACAGACCGTTTAAAGAAAAGTTAATTTAGATGAGGAGTTGAGTAGGAGAAAAGTTTTGTCATGATTAAAGAAAAGTTGTGTACAGCCCCTGTGTTAGCACTTCCTAATTTTGACAAATTATTTGTTATAGAATGTGATGCTTGTAGAGTTAGAGTTGGAGCAGTTTTTTCTCAAGAGGGACGACCTGTTGCTTATTTCAGTGAAACGTTGAGCGAAGCACACCAACAATGGTTGACTTACGACCATGAACTTTATGCTGTTGTTCAGGCCTTAAGGAATTGGGAGCACTATCTCATCCACGATCAGTTTGTTCTATATATTGACCACCAAGTTTTGAAATATATTAATAGTCAGAAGAATGTTAACAAGATGTATGCTAGTTGGATCACTTATTTGTAGCAATTTCCCTTCATGCTGAAGCATAGTCAGGAAGTCAGAATAAGGCCACTGATGCCTTGAGTAGGTATGCAATTTTGTTGGTAATTTTGAGTCATAAGATTATAGGTTTTGAGGTCTTTTGTGAATTGTATGCTGATGACGATGATTTTGCAGAGACCTGAGGCAAGGTTCCCTTTAAAGCTTTTTATAAACATAACGGGTATCTCTTTATGGGAAATCGATTGTGTATACCCCATACACCTTTAAGGGAAAAATTAATTCGTAATTTGCATGGGGGTGACTTGAGTGGACATTTGGGATGAGAGAATACTATTTCCAGTTTGAAGGAGCGGTATTATTGGCCTCAATTAAAGCGGGACGTGGGTAAGTTTGTGAGTCGTTGCTACACGTGTCAGACCGCTAAGGGTCAGTAGAAGAATACAGGGCTTTGTTTTGGGACTACCTCGTACTCAACGTAGGGTCAATTCTATTTTTGTTGTTGTCGACAGATTTTCGAAAATGGTGCACTTTATTCCATGCAAGAAGACTTCAAATGCTTCACATGTGGCATGATTATTCTTTAGAGAGATGGTACGTTTACATGGTGTGCCAAAGTCTATTTTTTGGATGACCTTGTGGCGCATGTTTAATACTTCCCTGAATTTCAGCAGCACGGCCCATCCCCAAACGAATGGCCAGACTAAGGTTATCAATCGAACCTTGGGTAATCTTATTCGTTGTATTTGCAGGGATCGCCCAAAATAATGGGATCATGCTTTACCCCAGGCGGAGTTTGCATTCAATAGTGTCATTCATAGTTCTATAGGAAGATCACCTTTCTCGGTTGTTTATCAGAAGTCACCCCGACATGCTGTAAACTTGGTGAAGTTACCGCAAGTCCCGAGATATAGCTCTACAGTAGCAAATTTAGCCAAGGATGCACAGGCCATTCAGGTGAAGGTTCGTCAGAAATTGCTAGAGACCAATCAAAAGTTCAAGAGTGCTGTAGATAAACACCGCCGAGTTAATTTGCGCAGGTGCCCGCATGCCCCCACCGCACATTTTCATTTTTTGTTGCAAAAATTGATAGCACGCGGGTTCGAATCTGAGACCAAAAACACTATTTGACTTGTGACATCCACTGCATCAGAATATTTTGTATGTTGTTGTTGTTGGTTGGCTTTTTTTTTCCTCACCTTTTTTTCCCATATCCCATTCTCACCTTTTTTTTTTTTTTTCCTTCCTTATCTTACTCTCACCTCTATATTATTTTCCTAACCTTGAGGTCATTTTTTTTCCTTTTTCTTTTCTCATTGAACTTTTCTTACTGTTTAAATTAGATTTTAATATATTCAAGCCTATTATTTGAATTAGGTTTTGATGTATTGAATAATACATAATGTAATATGATGTTATGAATAAATTATGACTTATTAATATATTATATATTTAGTAAATTTGTGATTAAATATATAGATTTTTTAAATTATTAAGATATTATAATTTAAATTTATTTATGAGGTCATGTCACCATGACATAATCCGATTTTTTATGATAAGAGATAGTAAGTGATAAAGATAGTGATAACAAGTAGGTAGTAAATAGTAAGTGATGGTTATAAATTTTTATTTAATTTGCTAATTTATTAAACTAAAATGACATTATGTAGATATATTTTTTATATTTCAAATGAATTTTTTTTGTTTATATACATTATTTAATTTTCAGTATTTATCATTATGATATCAAAAATCAAAATTTTATTGATTTTAAAAATATTTTTGAAAGAATATTAAAAAACTTAAGAAATGAGATCATAATTGTAACATCGAAAAACTGATGTTATAAATTTTTGGTAATATCTTTATAATATAATAGAAAATTTTTAATTTTATTGACTTTTGATTTTGAGATATTAAATTGGAATTTTTTGTATATCAAAAATGTCACGTCCGCGATTTGTAGTGAATCTCATTTTTATGAAATTTAAAATTTAGTAAAAAGTGGGTATAAATATATATGAATAAATATTTATTTATTGGTTATTTAATTATTTATTTATATAAAAGAAAAAGTAGAAGAAAACGCTGTGTTTTCCCCTCCCCCAACTCGATTAGGGATAAAGCCCTAATCCCCACTCCTGTCTCTCACTCTCTTGCTCTCCTTGAATCTGTCTCTCTCCCTCTCTATCATCACACTCCCTCCACCACTCTCTACCACTCACGGTGGCTCCTGCCACTGCACACAGCCGACCCACGGACTCTTCTCTCTCTCTTTCAAACTTTTCTCTGTTTCTCTCTCTTCTTCTCTGCTCTCTCCCGCGACCCACTCACTGCCTCTCTCCCTCTCTATCGTCTCTCTCTCTACCTCCCACAGTAGATGCCCTCCTCCGATTGTCACCACCACGCGCGACCAGTCTTCTTCTCTTCCTCTCTCTCGCGCGTGACAACAGAGCTCTCCTTCCTTTACTCACTCGCGGTGCTCACTATGAGCACTTCTTCCTGCAACCCCTGCTGTGGCATCCAACAGCTGACCTTCAAAAGCCTAGCCACGAACCTGCAAACTCCAATCTCTGTGTAAGTAAGGACTGGTTCCTAATCCTAGCTCTAGGATTTCGAATTTTCTTAGTAATTAGGTTTAATTGTTAAAATTTGCTTCAATTTGGAAGCATTGCAGATTCCAGACTGAACTGAATGGCACACGGAAGTTAGGACTACAAACCGAGAAACCCTAGGTGAGAGAAATTCTAGTCCCTTCAATAATTGAATGAATTTATGTTGAATTTAGAATGAAAGCTTTGTATATATTTTGAAAATATGTGGAATTTAAAGAGAAGGCATTTTCCTAAAATTTGATATATAATTTCTAGGGTTACATCTAAATTCTACATGAATTTAGGCTGATTAATACGAAAGAAACGTGTTAGATGAAATTAGAACTTTGTTGGGTTAATTAGAATATCTCTCCATAGAGTTGATTCGAAATGTGCATGAAAAACATTAGGGTAATGTAAATTCGGAAGAAATTGAGAATTTAAGTCATTTGTGAGCCAAATAGTCCTAGATGGATGAAACGAGAATCAAGAAATATGATTGTGTAAATTAAGATTATATTAATCAGGAAAAAAATTGAAAATGCTTTAATGAGACTTTATTTGATGAAATTGTGATTATTGGTATAGGATAATCCATTTGAAGGTTGAGAAGGGTAACCTGGGATTAAATTACGGAATTGGGAGTGGATATCATCCCAAGAAGTGAGTGGATACATATTTATGGTTTTAAGTGAAAAAATGTTTTATTCTGATTTTATAAAATATTTTCAAATGATTTTATAAATATTTATAACAATTGTTTTTGTGATTGTGGAATATCTCGAAAGGGGATTTGAATTACCGAATGTATTCATGTGTTGTTGAAACTAATGTGCCATGTTTATTGACTTGTGTTGAAAGTGACTAATGGAATTCATGCATTAAAAATTTGTTTAAATAACTGTTGGCACATTTTGGTATATGATTTAATGATTGTGAAATATTGTTGTGTGCATGGTTAATGACTATAGTCATTCCCTCTACGGAGCGACCTGATGGGGTGACGTGGTTAGGCGGTTATTTGGATGAAAAGGTAGCTGCACTCGAGAGGTACCTCTAAATCCCTCCCTTCGGACTAGCCTGGTTGCACCCTAGGGGAGGCTTGAGCCAAAACCAAGGAAGGGGGTATTGTGTATGATTTATTGACATTAATGAAAATCTCTTGGTGATTCCACCACTGGTCAGGGTCAAACCTTTGGTGAAAAGATTATGGCAACCCCGTGATTTTGAAAAATAAGATGTGATGACTGGATGCATATTAATTATTTACCATATTTTGTTGAGATTTTGTTTACATTAAGATTTATCGATGCGATCGTATGATTTTGAAGAAAACATTTGACATATCCACAATCACCACACATTTATTATCATAATATGCTATACACTCACTGAATATTTTCCAATACTCATCCCCTCTTTTAAATCTTTCAGATGAAGTTTAAGTCTATGACAACAATTGGAGATTATGAAGGTTTATCCGCTGACTTAATTAGGTATCATAGTGATGTAAGGTTATTTTAGCTTGATCTGAAATCCATGGAAGGGAAGAATTGTATAATTCTTTTGGTAAGGATTAAATAGATACTTGTTTCATATATAGGAGCAAGTATTGGTGGAATCCTTACATTGTTTATGTTGGAATTTGTTTGGAACTTGTTCATTTTCTTTTAAATTTCATTTTGGTAAAACTTATGATTTAATTGGGACATTTGAATTGTAATGTTTGATTTCAATATTTACTTTTGATTTTACGACGTTCTGTACATCTCATACTGTTTAGATTTTACTAATGCTGACTTATTTTCTTCAGACAAGTATTAGTAAAATCCTACGATTATGATTTGGGACTTCTTTTATTTTAAATGTTTTATTTGTGCTGAGAATTCTGGAATGACTGGGATGACCAATTATGCATGCGTGCATGTACAAGAATCTACTTCTCAAATGTGTATGCCGACACATGCTTGTGTGTATAGGGATGGACCGAATGGGTCCTTTGCATATGTATTGTCTATATGTTTTCTTATTTTGGATGGATTTGTGTACTGGAAGATTTATTGTTCAGTAATATAGCCTTGCGAAGTCTCGGTATATGGGGAGGTTCTGCTCGTGTACCGAGACAATGTGGCGGTTGTCGCGTGGTCAATCTGAGGATCGGGGCGTGACAACTTTATTGGTATCAGAGCCATTTTTAAAATTTGATGGTTTTGAAATGTCTTCAAATGTTTCCAAATGTCTCAAACGTTATCTAAAGACTTTGAAACGTTTAGTTTTTTAAAAGGTTTAGATCTTTTAAAAGGTTTTCGGAGAATGTGCAAAGTCATCCATGGATTTCTTAGGAAATTAGAAACATTATTTTTAGGGGGTTAAGTATTAGTCTTTGCTTAACCCTTTGACATAATTATAGCTTTTTGTTTTGTAGTTCACTATGCCTCCACGAAGGAGAATGAGGAATGTGAACGAGATTCCTCCACCGGAGTACGAGGATAAGTCGTCTTCGCATGCTCTTCCTCCTTCTGCGTCCACATACCCGACTCCTTCCACCGGGATTTCGGCTCCTCCTATTGCCGCATTCCAGCAATTAATGGAGTGGTGGAGCATGTTCGGAGAACAGTACCAAGCTCCACCTCGATCTTCAGCTCCTTCGTCGGCTCCTCCTTCAATATCGGTTGCTGCACCTAGTACCCCACTAACACCTCCTCCTCCGGTTGCTACAACAACCGATCGCCCTACTATAGAGTTGTCTAAGTTGATAAAGGAGGCAAGACAACTAGGGTGTGAAATATTTGTGGGTACTTGTGATCCTTCAGTGACCAAGGAATGGATTGGCCGAATTCAAGAGACCGTCTCTGACATGAGATTAAGTGATGAGATGAAATTAAGGGTGGCGATAAAATTGTTGGATAAAGGTGCAAGGATATGGTGTGAGAATGTGAAGGGTAGAACTCTTGTTCCTCCTACTTGGGCAAAATTTCTTAGGGCCTTTGAGCAGAAATATTACACCCGATTCTATCGGGATCAAAAAAGAGAGGAATTCTTCAAGTTAGCTCAAGGAAACAAGACGGTATCTGAGTATGAGATAGAGCTGAGAGAACTTGCCACTTATGCTCCGGAGTTTGTGAACTCCGAGGAGTGCCTGTGTTCAAAGTTTGAGTCGGAACTAAACTAGAGTATAAGAGAGAAAATGTCTATCACCAAGGGGCATACCTTCCAGGATATTCTGGAGTTGGAGTTGAGAGCTGAAAAGATGGTTATTGAAAGAGTAAAGGTTAGAGAAGACCATTGAAAGAAAATGAAGTTTGAATTCTCGGTGAGTCAAGGGTCTAAGAGAAATAGGAGCATGAACTTCTCTAGTGGAGTTACAGATTCAGGGTCCGTTGGCTCTCCACAAGGCCAACTAATGCCAAGGTTTGGCAATCCCACCTCTAGTGTAAAGTCCGGGAGCAAGTCAGCGGGGTCAAAGAGAGAACCCTGCAAGAATTGTAAGATGTCACGCTCCGAACCGGGATCATGAACAGCTGCCCGTTGCCCTAGATGCCGCTTGTATTTTTACAGAAAATCGGACAGAACCTACCCATAAATCGGAGGTCTCCCATATACAATGTCACCTGTATATCAACATTTATCCTGTAAAATAAACAAATGGCCATCCCGGCCTCTTCAAATCACCCAATTCTCACAGCCAGCATCCATAACAACGCCAGGCTAAATAAACTATCAGCAATCCCTAGCCACAGATCTCTACTGTCATGCCCAACTAGAGCATGAGTAGCCGCCACACCGAGCGGGCCTAAATTTATACAAATATATTACAAATTCCCAAGTTAACACTTTAAATATTTATAAATGCCTCAATGCAAGTGAAATATGAGAGTTTCGCAAACAAAAGTCTAAAAATTATACAGTCATCCCATAATATGTACACGGCCAACTATGGACCTCAATATCAAGACCACGCACGGTCGACATAAAGTTCGAAATTCATATTTTCAATTAAAACTTAAATTTCACTGTCATAAATACCAAATCCACCATCAAACTATCAAGCCCTCTAGAGCCAAATGCGTCGCCCTAGCACCATAATCCTGTCTGGGGAGGGAAAGAAGAGGGGTGAGTATCTATGGAAGGATACTCAGTGAGTGAGGGGATTAATCTCAAGTACTAATAGTGTAGGTGAACATTGGAGTGTCAAATAATATCATTCGTAACCAATGATTCAAATTTCGCAGTAAATCATGATATTTTCGAATAAAATGAACTCATTTAATCATTCACACGATATCATACATATATGCATCCATTTAAAATCAAATAGATCATAGAGCAAGCCGGAAAGATCCTGGCAAAGGTCAACCATGACCTGGGACAGGCGCATCGGGGGTTTTATTATGCAAAGTGTTTCAAAAGTAGCTCTCTACTCCGACGTTGGCCTTGGGCTTAGCCCTTACTTACCCAGACTCGTCAAATAGGTTACCGCCCGGTGTTAGACGGTGGCGTCACACACGTCCTCCCTCGATGAGGGTTCAACTGTTCGTGCCTACGAAATATATATACTGGCTCGTCAATAGGTCACCGCCCGGTGCTAGACGGTGGAGTCACACACGTCCTCCACCGATGAGGGTTCAACCGTTCGTGCCTATGACCATATAAACTGGACGTTTGCGGATACCTCCTGCAGAAGTGTATCTGGGCAACCCGTGCCTCTACAAAGTTCCTTTGTAGATACGGAATTAATCAAATAATGTCATATCATCATATCATCTCAAGCTAGTAGCATCCAACTCATATAGCCAAATCATCTCATCATACCCTCAAAACAATTCAAATCCGTGAGCCAAATACATTTCATCGAAATCATTTAAATTCAACAAACCAATGCAATGGTAGAATAGAAAACATTCATTTCTCAAATCATGGCACAATTTCATTTCATTTCAAACATGGATGCATAATCGTGGAAAACATAAATACGACACTCTAATAATCACAAAACAGATTTGAATTTCAATTTCATACGTCGAGACAATGTATATCAAAAGCATGTTTTATTAAAAACAAGATAAAATCAGGTTTCACTATTTCATGCAAGAGATTAGGGTCTCACTCACATTCTAGGGAGGGTAGTCACTCCCTATATCCAAAATCAAACCAAATCGGCTCCTCGAATCTCCAAGAAAGTCAACCTAATCAAATCATCACGATTTTCATCAAATTTCTGACTATTTTCAGGTTTTAACATTTTCCTTAAGTTCGAACAACCCTAAATTCTTCAATTTATAAACATACTCCAATATCATCAATTTCATTCCATTTATAAGTAGATAACAAAATCAAATCAATCTTAATTTAAATCTAAAACAGTTTAAAATCGAAAACAAATCTAGAATAAATAAATTCCCAACAAGATGGAAAAATCTTTGAAAAATCATACACTTTTCAATTCTCGTCCGATTTCTTCAAACCATATGTCATTTTCAAGGTATTTAAGTCTATTTTCATCATACGAAAATAGTATTTTGATTGCCTATATGTAGGACAACTTATAATGAAAAGACAACATAAATTTTTAAACTCAAATCCCAAATTTCCAATTATTCTCATGCATACATCAAATTAAATTTCAAGAGAAACCATTCTAATCAACTCAATATGATTCTATCATCCTGAACAGTCCAATTCGTATAAAATCCTCTATTTAATCTAAACAATTACGTATAATGTCAGATAACGCATTTAAATCTAATCTAATATACATCCTAACATATACAATGCATTCTTACTCTAATTTACCCTAAATTCATCCAATATATCAAAAGAATTTGTATTTTACCTCAACTAGGGTTTTCGCAGCTCGTAATCCTAATATCCGTATGCCTAAAACTCAGTCCAGGATCTTGCAATGCTTCCAAATTATAGCAAAGTTCAGAAATATAGCTTTATCACCGAGAGATATCGAAACCCTAGAAGTAACTTATCCTTACCTACGCAGAGAATGGAGTTTGCAGGTGCCCTAGGGCTCTTCGAGGGTCTGCACTACCGGCTTGGAGCTCTGCGATGATCGCAGAATGCTTACAACAATGAGCAGTGCATTGTTGGTCGAACAGGGGAGAGAGGCGTGGCTGTCGCGCATGTGAGAGGGAGAAGAGTAGGGTTGCCGCGCGTGAGAGAGAGAATAGGTGGCCGAAGCACCCCGCGAGAGACCGTCACAGGCGCGTGGGAGGGAGACAGTGCGACTGAGTGAGCGAGAGAACACGAGAGAGATGCAGTAGAGAGGTAGAAAGAAAGAGAGAGGGATAGAGAGAGACAGAGAGGGGGAAAGATGGCGGTGGTGGAGGAAGAAGGCGGCGGCGGCGATGAGTCAAGTGAGGGAGAGATTGAATCGCGAGACCGTGAGGGATAGAGAGGGAAAGAGAGCGATAGAGAGTGAGACCAAGGGGGAGGTGGAGAGAAGTGATCAGTGGTTGCGGGTGGCCGTGGGTGGTGGTGAAGGCGGACGGTCGCAGCGGCGACAGGTTGGAGGAGAGAAGAAGAGAGAGCGATTGCGGGACAGGGCCGTGGGAGATAGAGAGAGACGGAGCAGAAAAAGGAAACAGAGAGAGGAAAAGTGAAGCAAGGGTGGTGGTGATAACGGAACAAGGCGGAGACGGGCGGCGGAGGAATGGATGGAGGCGGCGGCGGTGGGTGTCGGTGAAGGAGAGGAGACGGAGAGTGGAAGAGGGAGAGAGAGAGATGAAATGTGAAAAGGGTTAGGGTTTCCTAACCCTAACTCTCCCTTTTTTTTTTTTTTTTATTATTATTATTATTATTATTATTATTATTATTATAAATATATATTTTTATAAGAATAGATTTATAAATAAATAAAAGAGGAAATAATAAAAAAAAATTAATAAATGAAATTTATTTTTATACTTGATTCATATTTCGAATCGGAAATACGGACACTTTTGAATATAGTAAAAATTAAATTTAAAAACCCCAAAATCAAAAATCAATAAAATTAAATATTTTTATTTATTTATTTTTTCTATATATTCACATATATATATATATATAAACGGAGAAAATATTTTTATTAATTTCAAGTACAGGAGTACAATACGAACACCGTAGTGTCGGTGTTACATAAGAAACACCACCCTGCACCATGCCTTAGCCTTTGAAATGTTTTCATTACAGGAAAGTGGGGCATTTCAGCAATTCTTGTCCCGAATTGGGTTTAAGTGGATATAGAGTTCAAATGAGTCGAGATCACTTGATCGGCCATAGAAGTGGTCCATCGAATGGCCCTACGCCATCGGCTAGTACCGCTCCATAGACCGGTACTGGGAACAATACCATTGTTGCACCTTCTCAACGATCCCAACCGAGAACTCAAACAAGAATTTATGCCATGATGAATGAGGAAACTCAAAACAACCCCGGCATAGCCACAAGTAAATTCCTTAGAACTTGAACTTGATGATTTAGAGATTTGAATATAAACATTAAGTGGTCATGATTGCATGATAATGAATTTAAGGAGAGATGATTTTGATGTTTTGAGGTATTCATGGTGTTAGTGATGATTATATACCTTGATTGAAATTGGTGGAATTTGTAATTTGATTCTTTTTCCCTGGACATATAGTATTACTCATTGGTGGTCAACTCATTGAGGTTTTGAATTGAGTTGTTTCTAAATTTAGAGATATTTGGGTCAACTCATTGATAATTTGGTTAATTCTTTTATAGGAGTTGTGAATAGATGGCTATGTTGCATGTGAATAGACAAATGTATTTAAATTGATTTGTGAAATAAATTTTGAAAGAGATTTAAAATATTTTGTGATTATGGTGTGCTTGAAATGAAATTGCAAAATATCCATGACTCATGACTTGGAATATTGAATTATTTTCACTTGCCACATTTGGATACTTATGTGAATTTTGAAGTATTGCTATACCTTATATTTGAGAGTATGAATTGATTGATAAATTAAGTTTGGTAACATGGTGCTGGAAAACCAATATAGACTAAGTCTTGCCATGGATCGAGGCTATGGACGCAGCGTGGCTAAGGCTGGGATAGAGAAATTTTGCTTGGTGTTAGGCGAGATAGGAAGCCTCCACAAGCCGATCCCGTGATAACATGGTGGCACCCCACGGAACTCTGGGCCAACGCCAAGGAATTGGATATTTTATTAAAAATTTTGGAAAATCCTTTAGCGGATCCTACCAACTACCCTGGGTAGAAGAGTGATTTTGGGCAAACCCTAAAGTTTTTGAAAAGAAAATATAAAATTGTTTATTGAATTGGAAAACATGAGTCATGAAAAATTTGATATGAATTTATGTTATTACAAATGATTTTGGCATTATATGGAAATAAATTTTTATATGTGTTTGGCATAACTACCTTCAACCCTCATTCATGCTCAATATGCCATGCCGTCTATTTACTAAGAAATTTCTATGCTCACTCCAGTCTTTCCTAATATTCTTTAGAAGAATCTTAGATTCGAAACATGAACTTTGATTTTTAGCAATGGCTAAGGTCAAATCTTGAAAAGCACATCTATGCATAACAAGTAAAACATGATAGTATTATTATAAATGAGACTTACAATGGCAGGTATCTATGATGAAAATGATTCGCTTCAGTAGGTCTTTTATTTTGTTCGATGAGTTAATGTTACTTTAGATAGAATGATTGATAGTAGAGATATTTGGTACGATAATGCCTTTAGAAGATCTATATTTATCTAGGACATGTTTTGTTGATTTAATCATTTTGGTGATATGACTTTGTCTAATAAAAGGTTTGTTTGTGACCTTAGGGAAGACTTATTGCTGTTCATGTTGGGAGCTCCTTTCATAAAATAATGAGTAGCTGGATTTTTAGAAAGAAATTGAAAGGGGTAGATTTAGAATTTTATCACTATTTATGACTCTTTATTTTAGTAAATTGTTCTTAAAAGACTCAAACATAGAAGAATAAAGAATTGATTTTGTTATTTTGTAAGCATAGACCTTTTAATCTCATGATAGCAATCAGTTAGGGTAAATGAACCAAAGAAATTGAGACCATCAAGTTGTTATGGGAGAGATCCAAGTAATTAGGCTTTTTATTTCTCCAATTTCTATCAGAATGGAGCCATTGAGTTGATTAAAATTGAGTAACAGGTAGATGAGCTTGATTAAATGAGTTAAAGTTTAAGGGGTCAAATCTATGAAATTGTTACAAGATGGATCCATGACATCTAGGCTTTTTAATTCTCCAAGTTCTACCAAAAGAGAGACGTTGAGATCATCACTAGAAAAGTTAAGCGAGGTCGGGTTCTTAACTTTTCTATTTTTGCTGAGATTTGACTATTGAAATGATTGTATGAAAGGTCAGGGAAGAACATACTTATCGAGTTCCCTATTTCTGGAGGACGAGAGCCTAAAACTATTCCATGAAATGTTAAGATCCATAAGCAAAGTGAGGTCTATGAATAATATTTAAGATAGTCAGACCAAAAAGAATTTGAATTCAAGTAGAGGCTTAAGTTTAGATAGAGCACAAATTTTAAGTGGCATGGTTTCATTGAGCTTACTCTCTAAAGAGGTTAGCTAAAATGCATATGGCAGAGATTATAAGGCTCCACGGGATTTCGGTGTTCATTGTATGTGATTTTGACCCTCAATTCACTTCTTGATTTTGGCCTAGGCGTAAGAGATTGCGTAATAGGCAAGTCCCCATCATTAAGGTCTAATGGGAAAATGATCAGGTGGACAAAGTGACTTGGGAACTCGAAGATACTATGTGGAAGCAATAACCACATCATCTTAATGTATAATATTCTTTTAAATTTCGAGAACGAAATTTGTTTTTAGGGGTTTAAGAGTTGTAACACCGAAAAACCGATGTTATAAATTTTTTGTAATATCTTTATAATATAATAGAAAATTTTTAATTTTATTGATTTTTGATTTTGGAGTATCAAATTGGAATTTTTGGTATATTTAAAATGTCGCATCCGCGATTTGTAGTGAATCTCATTTTTATGAAATTTATAAAATTTAAAATTTAGTGAAAAGTGGGTATAAATATATATGAATGAATATTTATTTATTGGTTATTTAATTATTTAATTATTTAATTATAAAAAAAGAGAGGAAAACGCTGCGTTTTTCCCTCCCCCAATTCGATTAGGGCTGAAGCCCTAATCCCCCTCCTGTCTCTCACTCTCTCGCTCTCCCTCTCGAATCTGTCTCTCTCCCTCTCTATCATCGCAGTCTTCTCTCTCTCTCTCTCTCTCTCTCCCGAACTTTTCTCTGTTTCTTTCTCTTCTTCTCTACTCTCTCCCGTGACCCACTCACTGCCTCTGTCCTTCTCTATCGTCTCTCTCTCTACCTCCCACAGTATACGCCCTCCTCTGATTGTCACCATCGCGCGTGACCAATCTTCTTCTCTTCCTCTCTCTCACGCGCGACAGCAGAGCTCTCCTTCCTTTGCTCGCTCGCGGTGCTCACTGTGAGCACTTCTTCCTGCAACCCCTGCTGCGGCATCCATCAGCTGACCTTAAAAAGCCCAACCACGAACCTGCAAACTCCAATCTCTGCGTAGGTAAGGACTGGTTCCTAATCCTAGCTCTAGGGTTTCGAATTTTCTTAGTAATTAGGTTTAATTGCTAAAATTTGCTTCACTTTGGAAGAATTGTAGGTTCCGAACTGAACTGAACGGCGCACGAAAGTTAGGACTGCGAACCGAGAAACCCTAGGTGAGAGAAATTCTAGTCCATTCGATAATTGAATGAATTTAGGTTGAATTTAGAATGAAAGCTTTGTATATGTTCTGAAAATATATGGAATTTGAAGAGAATGCATTTTCCTGAAATTTGATATATAATTTCTAGGGTTACATCTAAATTCTACATGAATTTCGACTGATTAATATGAAAGAAACGTGTTAGATGAAATTAGAACTTTGTTGGGTTAATTAGAATAGCTCTCCTTAG
Source organism: Dillenia turbinata (assembly GCA_037126225.1). Taxonomy (NCBI): domain Eukaryota; kingdom Viridiplantae; phylum Streptophyta; class Magnoliopsida; order Dilleniales; family Dilleniaceae; genus Dillenia; species Dillenia turbinata. Next base: position 575,086 of record JBAMMX010000028.1, on the reverse strand, counting down.
AGTTGATTCGAAATGTGTATGAAAAACATTAGGGTAATGTAAATTCGGAAGTAATTGAGAATTTAAGTCATTTGTGAGCCAAATAGTCCTAGATGGATGAAACGAGAACGTAGAAATATGATTGTGTAAATTAAGGTTATATTAATTAGGAAAAAATTTGAAAATCCTTTAATGAGACTTTATTTGATGAAATTGTGATTATTGGTATAAGATAACTCATTTGAAGGTTGAAAAGGGTAACCTAGGATTAAATTGCGGAATTGTGACTGGATACTCTTTCAAGAGATGAGTGGATACATGTTTATGGTTTTAAGTGAGAAAATGTTTTATTCTGATTTTATAAAATGTTTTCTAATGATTTTACAAATATTTCTAAAATTGTTTTTGTGATTGTGGAATATCCCGAAAGGGGATTTGAATTACCGAATGCATCCATATGTTGTTGAAACTAATGTGCCATGTTTATTGACTTGTGTTGAAAGTGACTGATTGAATTTATGCATTAAAATTTTGTTTGAATAACTGTTGGCACATTTTGGTATATGATTTGATGATTGTAAAATATTGTTATCTGCATGGTTAATGGCTATAGTCATTCCCTCCACGGAGCGACCTGATAGGGTGACGTGGTTGGGCGGTTATTTGGATGAAGAGGTAGCTGCCTCGAGAGGTGCCTCTAAATCCCTCCATTCGGACTAGCCTGGTTGTACCCTAGGGAAGGCCCAAGCCAAAGCCAAGGAAGGTGTATGATTTATTAACATTAATGAGAATCCTTTGGCGATTCCACCACTGGTTAGGGCCAAACTTTTGGTGGAAAGATTTTGGCAACCCCATGATTTTGGAAAATAAGATGTGATGACTGGATGCATATGAATTATTTACCATATTTTGTTGAGATTTTGTTTACATTGAGATTTATCGATGCGATCGTATAATTTTGAAGAAAATATTTGACATGTCCACAATCACCACTCATTTATTATCATAACATACAATATACTCACTGAGTATTTCCCAATACTCACCCCCTCTTTTAAATCTTTCAGAGGAAGCTTAAGTCTGTGAATGCAATTGGAGTTTGTGAAGGTTTATCCGCTGACTTGTTTAGGTATCATAGTGATGTAAGGTTATTTTACCTTGATCTGAAATCCATGGAAGGGAAAACTTGTATAATTCTTTTTGTAAGGATTAAATCGATACTTGTTTCATATATAGGAGCAAGTATTGGTGGAATCCTTACGTCGTTTATGTTGGAATTTGTTTGGAACTTGTTCATTTTCTTTTAAATTTCTTTTTGGTAAAATTTATTGTTTAACTGGGAAATTTGGATTGTAATGTTTGATTTCAATATTTACTTTCGATTTTATAAAATTCTGTACATCTCATATCGTTTGAACTTTACTGATACTAGCTTATTTTCTTCAGTCAAATATTAGTAAAATCCTGCGACTATGATTTGAGATTTCTTTTATTTGAATGCTTTATTTGTGCTGAGAATTCTGGAATGACTGAGATGGCAAATTATGCATGCGTGCATGTACAGGAACCCCCTTCCCAAATGTGTGTGCCGACGCATTCTTGTGTATATAAGGATGGACTGAATGGATCCTTTGCATGTGTATTGTCTATATTTTTTCTTATTTTGGATGGATTTGTGTACTGGAAGATTTATTGTTCAGTAATATAGTTTTGCGGAGTCTCGGTATATAAGGAGAATCTACCCGTGTACCGAGACAACGTGGCAGTTGTCGCGTGGTCGATTCGAGAATTGGGGCGTGACAAAAATTTTTTGAGTTTATATTTTTTTAATATTTTTATTGACTTTAAAATTTTTATTTTATAAATGTTTTAATATGTTAAAGAATATTTTTTAATATTTTTATATTAAAGATATTTTTTAACAAGAATTTGTAATATATGTTAATATTAAAAAACATTTTTAATGATATTTTTTAATATTTTAATATTTTAGGTATTTTTATTTTGTGAAATCATTTTTTTATTTTATATCAGAGATTTTTTAGATTGAAGTGAAGAGGGGTTACGGAGAAAGAGATAGAGTTGGACGCCAAATTTTCCTCTTTCGCATTTTGGTCCAAAATTTGGATGCCAGATTTTTGTTTTTAATGATAATTAATATTATATTATATAATATAAACAATTACTATCATTATCATAATTTTAATGTATATTATATATATAATTGGTTAATGAATTTTAAAATTATGTAATTTTAAAACCTGTGCAAAATCTCATGAGGGTGTGTGAGCGCCCGTGTTACCACTACTTATCACTAGTTATCACTATTTAGTTTGGTTAAGTGATAGTTTTTTCAATAGATTTTGAGAGTTTGGAGAGGAGAGGGGATTTAGAGGGAATGAGAGTGAATGAGAGAGTTTTGATGATTTTAAAGATGTTCACCGTTTTATTTTCGCAAAAATTTGAAAACACACTCTTCTTTTAAAATTTTGTCTCCCTTCCTTTTTTGGACACTTTTACCGGTGTACCCGCCTTTAGTCTTAGTTTTAGATTGTTTAAAAACTCACCACATACCACATGCTACAAATGGATATTGAAAATAATCAATTATATCACTATATCACACATATCACTGTTGGTTGATATTATACATATCACACATATCACATTGTTAGTTGAATCACACTTTAAAATTATATCACTAGTTATTTTAATTTTAATTTAATATTGTAAATAATCAATTATTATTAAAAAGGTAAAACAAAAACATAAAAATAAATTTTTGATAATTTTTTTTTCAACAAAAGAAAAGAGTGTTAATTAATTATAAATAATTTTTTTCAACGAAACAAAAAAAATATTATAAAATTTTAATATTGTAAATAATCAGTTATGAGAATATAATGGTGTAATTAATTATGTCGGTCTAATTAATTATATGATATTTAATATTATTTAATTATATTAGTATAATTAATTATGTTGGTACATTAGTTTTGAATTTTATATAAAATTATATAATATTTTCATTTTTTTATTTGTTGTATTTGTTGAAATTTATATAAAATTATATCGTATAATCAATTTTTAGAATTTACTTTTTTGGTTTTTAATGATAATTAAGCAAGTCTACGCGGATGCTCATGCCGCCAGTTACCACTACTTACCACCAATTACTACTACTTACTACTACTACATGGACAACCGTGTTTCATTACTTACCGCCAGCTACTATTACTTACCGCCAATTACCACGCGGGTCCTCATGAGAGTACGCAAGCGCCTGCCAGTTACCACTACTTATCATTGCCCTGCGGGCGTCCGTTACCACTACTTACCGCCAGTTACCACTACTTACCACTATCTCGCGTGTGCCCGCGAAGGTGCGTGGGGCCCCGCGTTACCACTAGTAATTTCTTTTTTATTTCTTAACCTTTATAATATTATTCATAATATTAATAATAACATAATTGATTAGATAAAAATTCATAATATAACATACATATAAAATTAGAAAATTCATAATATAACATAACACAAACTTTCTGCAATTGATCCAATGGTTGAGGGTAATTGGAACAAACTCTTAAATGGACAACTAGGGTGAATAAGAGGTTGAATAAGAATTGGAGGGGATTGAAGGCAGGAAGTTTTGGAGTATGGGAAATTATGAAGGAAAGTTAGGTTTTAAAAGAAAAGAGGGAATTGAAGGCGGGAAGTTAAGTTTAAAAAAAAAAAAAAATGTGCGACAATTTAAGTTAGGTGGGAAGTTGGTTCTTTTGAAGGTGGGAAGGCGGAAATTAAAGGCGGGTAGTTACGATTAGTTATCACTTACAACAATTTAAATTATCACTATATGACTATTAATTACTACTAGTTATCATAAATTTATTATTATATTACTACTAATTATCACTATATTACTATTAGTTATCACTAGTTTTCGATTACCATTAATTACCATTATATTACTATTAGTTACGTTATACCACAATTTAATTTACTATTATATTACTATTAGTAACCATTATATTACTACTAATTACTATTATATTACTATTAGTTATCAAAAACTTACCACAATTAAGGTTACCACTATATTATCATTAATTATTACTGTATTACTACTACTTATCATAAACTTAACACAATTTAAGTTACCACTTTATTACTATTATATTACTACTACTTATCCTAAATTTACCAAAATTTTAATTACCACTATATTATTATTAGTTATCATTACAATTTATCATAAAATTACAACATGTTATCCCTACCTATAGTGCCACATTTACTGACGACAACTAATAACCGTTCTAATTGAACATCCCTTTTACAAACGGTGCATTAAATAGGTTAGCATAGATATAAATTTATACAGATGATATGGTTTAACAATTAGTAAAAAAACTTATATATAGACTCTTTCTAAACTATCCCTAAAGATTGACACATTTATCGACGATAAGTGATAACCGTTCAAATGATAGATGATATTTACAGATGGTAAATTATATCGTTCAACGTAGATGAAAAACTTATATAAACGGTATTGCTAAGTAAACAGAAAAGAAGAATTATATAGAGCCCATTTTCAAATCTTTTCTAAACACTGTTATATTTAAGAACCACAACTAATAACCGTTAGAATTGAATATCGTTTTTATAGACGGTTTTGCTACTTAACAAACGGTTGATAAATTTCTTCTAACTAACAATTTTATAACGTCGGAAAATGTATACATTTCCTAACGGTTTCATCAAAAGCGTCTCTAAAGATTATAAAATACAAATGGTATGATTAAGTAAATAGTAAAGAAGAGTCATAAAGAGACAGTTTTTAAACCGTCTTTAAAACTCTGTCATATTTATTAACCACAAATTATAACCATCAGAATTGAGTAAAACTTATGAAGACGGTATTTTTAAGTAGACAGTAAAAAGAGTCATATTGTGACTATTTTCAAACCATCCCTAAAACTTTGTTATATTTACTAACCATAAATAATAAACGTCAGAATTGAACATAGTTTTTAAAGACTATACTATATATGGGTTAACATAGATATAAAAATTATACAGATAGTATAGTTAAATAAATAGTAAAGAAAAGTCATATAGTGACTGTTTTAAAACCGTCTCTAAAACTTTCACATTTACTGATCATAAGTAATAATCGTGATAATTTAACATCGCTTTTTATAGACGGTTGTGCTTTCTTTACTGACGATTGTTAAACTTTTCTCAACGAATAATTTTATACCATCATAAAATATATACATTTCTTAATGATTCCGTTAAAAGCATTGCTATAGGGCATAAAAAATCATTATTAAAGTTCACTGACAATAAAAATTACCATTACTATAGCACTTAATTTTGTAATGAATGAGTTCATTATTCATTCAAGCTCAATGCACAAATCTATGGGAATGAGAAATACACTCATTACAAAAAAAGGGATTGATTTTACAATAGAATTTAAGAGTACTTCTTTCCCCACTCTTGACAAGAACATTTTATTCCAACCCTAAATTTTGTTTTGAATTCTATCCTTTATATAAGGAAAACTTTCCCTCTTGCTTTTACCCATCAAAGAAGGCAGCCCTAGATATTCTTTTTGTCTATGAAACTGAGACACATTAAACATAGAATAAATGAAATCCATCACTTTCATTCTTGTGTTAGATCTAAAACAAATTGAGAATTTCTAAACATTAATGACTTGGGCCATAATTCTTTTCATAGCAACTCAATCAATCCTTAATCTTTGATATTCATGCCGATTAGTTTGCAAGAAAAGGAGGCTGTTTTCAACAAAAATAGATAGGAGACTAAATGAGCTCCTGTAGCTATTTTGCGCACAAGAATTTACCCTTGAGCCTAATATTTCTGAAGAAGTGCTGACAGACCCTCCACACAAATGATGAAAACATATGGGGCAAAGGATCCCCTTGCTATTATCCTTGCTCTAGAATAATTGAGCCAATTTCATGCCCATTATCAATAATTAATAGTAATAATTTTTATACACTTGAATTATATTATTTTAATCTTTATTTATAATTTTTAGGACTGTTTTAGATTTTATTTTATGATATTACACTATTTAGGATAATGTCTATTACAAAAGTCAAATTTCTAAAGAACCTACCACTCCTTCGGGTTTTGGTTTATAAATAGGAGCCCTACATGTCCTTAAGGGGGGAGAAAATAGAAACCCTAGCAGCCGCCTCCATACCACGTGATTTCCATGTCCTTCGTTATGCAGAAGGGTAGTAATATAAATATATATATATATATTTACCTTTCTTGCTTTTTTTTTATCTAGCTAGTTTTCTTGTTCCTAAGACTCAATGAATTCTATTCTTTGATTAATAACATGATCTGAATTTATTTATTTTCTTAAAGATTTATTAGTATGATTATTGTTTGATCAGATTTTATTATTGATCTTAGTGCTTCAAAATATTTAGACCTAATTTTTGTATGATTTGAGATTGAATACATGCATGCCCAATATAATTATAGGAGACTTAGTCTAATACAATAAAATTCATATAGGGTTATGAGATCAACTGATAATTAATTTTGTGTGTAGAGTTTTAGGGGAAACCTTAAATTACAGATATTTTATAGAAATTAATACAATTCAATCTGGTCAAAATTGCATGACCATTGGGTTTTAGTTAGTCGAATTAGGATATCATTGCACGACCATTAGGTGAATCTAATTTAGAGCAATCTATCATCACCAACAATAATTCTTTAGTCAATAAGCTAAAGGGGATTGAAAAGATTTAACCATGTAAAAAGATTGAAAACAAATGAAATTGACATCTTAGGGTTTTTATTCATGATTCAAATCTTTTCATATTTTCTTGATTTTTAATATCTTTATTATTGTGATTTTATTTGTCTAACTTAAATAGGATAATTCATAGTTGGTAGTATAAAATATTCTCGTGGGAATGACACTTGCTCGCACTACACACAATACTCGATTAGAATATATTTGTCTGAAATCATGACTTCAAAATCACGTATTAAGTTTTTTGCACTGTTGTCGGGAAATATCCTTGTATATCAATCGAAATAATTTTGTTTGAAATGGGACATTGTTTTTTATATTTCTTGTTACATTATTGTTTATATTTCTTGGTAAACAGTCTCTTAGGGTTACATATTTGCTATTTAGGGTTTGGTCTAGATTTGACAAGAAATTTTTGGGGTTGGATCTAGAGTTGAATGATTACTTTTTCCAAAGGATTTTGGGTTAATGATCAAAACCTATCACTTCACCATGGGCACCACCCTATCTTAGCCAAATTCCATCATTTTCATATCATTTTTTATTTTTCTTTGATTTTTCTTGAATTCTAGGTTTTTTTGATTATTCGTTCGGGAGTCTTTTGTATATTATCTTACTTTTTTTTCTTGATTTCTATTTTTATATAGGTAATCTATGTTTTCTTGAGTAGTTCTTGCAATCTCTTTTGAAAATCTGATTTTGTAATATTTTGGGTGTCGATATAGTGCATGTTGTGATTGAAGAGTCTTGACCTGGTTGAGTTTGATCTTGAAATAAAGAGAACTTTGAGATCCATTCATAAACAAGCTAGGGAGGTCAAGGAAGAAGTAATGGCTCAAGACAACAGAGCTATGAGGGAGTATTTGATACCTAAAATTTAAGATATTTAGACTAGAATTGCGTGACCTACAATAGAAGCGAATAACTTTGAACTAAAATCTAGTTTTATTAACATGGTGTATGCAGATCAATTTGACAGAGAGAACTTTGAAGATCCAAATAGTTATCTGAAGAACTTTCTGGAGATAAGTAACACAATCATGTTGAATGGAGTTAGCCTTATGCGATAAAGTTACAACTCTTTCCTTTCTCTCTTAAGGGAAAGATAAAGGTATGACTAAAATCATTCCGTGCTAATCATTTCACGAATTTGGAGAATCTATCTGAAACATTCTTAACTAAGAATTGTTTTAAACTTGGTAACACAGTTAAATTACATAATGATATTACTAGTTTTGGAAAATTTGAGGGTGAATCTTTCTATAATATTTGAGAATGTTTTAAAATTACTAGTGTTTTAAAATTAACATTGATGTTGAGACTAGAGGTGCATTTATGAGTAAGTCTTACCGTGAAACATGTGCATTACTTGATGATATAGCCTTTGATCTATACAATTGGTCTAATGAACATGAGATTCATAAGCAAAAAGGTGGTGTGCATGAGGTTGATAGTATTTCCATGATTAATGTAAAAATTGATTCATTGATATGAAATTTGATCAAACCAATGTTATGACTAACTGGATTTAATCTTGTGAATCACATGGAGATTTTACTCATGTTGTTTCTAAGTGTCCACAAGTACAACAAGCAAATTATGTTTCAAATTTTGGTAGATCTTAAAACTATCCTTGCTCCAACCCATATAATCTTTGGTAGAGAGACCATCCTAACTTTTCATGGAGTCAATGAGCACCATAAAGAGCAAATAATCCACCAGGTTTTAATTCAGGGAATTTACAATCACAACAAAACAAAGCATCATGGGAAATGACAATTGAATGCTTGGCAACTGTGACAAGTGAAAGGATTGAGAGTTTAACAACTACAACAAATGAAAGATTTGAGAAGCTTGAAAGTAAAATTGATCAACTAACTAATACATTTTATTCTTGTGTGTTAGGTAGATTGTCAAGTGATATCGAGAAGAATCGTAGAGAGCAAGTCAAGACAGTCTCATTGAGGAGTAGGAAGGAATTGCAAGAGGAGGCAATTCGATCCAAAGAAGAGGATAAATAAGAGGTCGAGGAAAAGAGCAAACAACATGGGAAGTCCAAAGAACCAAATTTATAATAGGGAAGTTCCTTACCTCTGTGTGAATATAAGCCCCTTGTCTCTTTTTCGAAGCGTCTTTTGTATGCTAACACAATTTGACCCCTCCTATCGAATGAACATGCCTTAATAAAGGATCTATCTCCACAACGAGTAGGCACAACCCCTTCACTCGGTTGAACTCTATTAAGCAAACGTGTCATCAACATATGATCTATCTTCTAGATAGGTAGGCATGGCCCCTCCTATCAAACGAACGTGTTGTCAATAAAGGATTTATTTCCTCGATGGGTGGACATAGGCCATTCAATTGGTTGAGCACTCTCCAACGAGCGCACTATCATTATGAGAAAAAGCCCTACTCGGGTAAACACAACTAACTCTCTTGGTTGTAAGCAACAGTATATTGTGCCTGATGACTAAACCTACCAACCAAGAGATATCCTATCAGTTAAGTTACTTACTCGGTGGTTCAACGCTCGATAGACTACTAACGAACGAGGTGATTATTCTATCGGCTAAAGCAAGATCGACAAGTAAGCAGCAAAAACTCCCTTTTCATGTCAGAGTACAAAGTTGGATACAATGCAGAAAAAAAAATTTACAAGTCTCCAAGTTGGACTGAATTACATCAAAAGGAATACTTTAAAGACCAAAATGACATAAAAACCCTATATTAGAGACCTATCTAAATGCAAACCGAGAACTAGAGAAAATTTTGTGCCTCATCAAGAGCAACGGCAAAGGAGACATCATATGACCAAAAAACTACAAAAGGAGTTGAGGAAGGTAGGAGTTTGCCAAATGGATAGAACAACTGCATCAAGCCTCTGGCCACCTTCTCAACTCCTCTTATTGCATGACTCGACGAAGTGCCGAAGACGAATCCTTAACAACCTTTGCCACACCTAAAGGCCAGATGACAATTTTGACTTTGAGAAGATAGCTTCCTTTGCGAACAGATATCTCTCCCTTCGCGAGGCCAGAATCCTGATAAGAGCCTTGATAAATTCCACTACGACACCCGAATTTCAGACGACATTATAGAACCTCGCATCAATAGCCCCATCATTAATGGAACCTTGCATCGGCAAAAACCATCTAAACTATCGGGTTTTAAGGCTCAGAACCCATGATCAAACTATTTCACAGAAGAATAGACTCTCAGTAGAAGGAACTCACTGAATTACTTATGAAAGTACACCCAATCTCTTTGGGATGGTACTGGGGTCCTCTAACCCCTATTTAATCGTGAAGGCATGATCCTTGCGATCTCGTGCAGATGAAACGACCCAATGAGAAACATGTGTAATGAATGAGGAGTTCAAGTTCTCCTAATTCCCATGTAACATTTATCCCGAGATCATTTATTCGGTGGTTATGCACATTTATGCTCTCATGACCTTTCAAGAATTGACTTTTAACTTATTCCTCATGCCTCTCTCTATTGAAGCAATAAAAGAAGTAAGGAGCAAGTGATGGTACTTGGCCCAAATCGTATTGGGCTTCAAGCTAATCAGGCCTGAGCTTGTTAAAGTGACTATCTCTCGGTACTTACTAACTAGACCCCTCTCAATGCTTAGCTGCTCAGTACGAGGCTGATCGGCAATTAGATCTCCTCGGTGTTTAGATCGACCCACTAATGTAGTATTTACTTTTTCCTAAATCATGGAAAAAATTTTACATAAATGAAAGGAAACCTGCAATCGTAACCAATAAGCAAAGGAATTTTCACGACGATTTAGACTTTCCAAGATTCTCAAAAATTTCTAGACACTCATATGGAAACTAAAGTTTTAATGCCCCACATACACATTACTTTCACATACGAAAGATATATATACACTATTAAGCCAATCGGCTAGGTACGTGTGCTCTTGACTGACACAATGCACACAAAGCCATATAAAGTTATCTTTCAGTTAGTTTCTCTCTTTTCGAAAATTGCTCTTTAACTTGAGTGACGGAATCTCCCCAGTCAGAACACCCTCCGACAGTCTTTTCTAGGACTCATCAATCAAGACCATTAGACAATCAAGTCATCCCATTCAAGTTAGTGTAACCATTATCTGTAGAGCCAAACCTACCTCCAACACATGGTTTTATCATTGGCAAGACTCTCAACCACCTTTTTCCGATATAGTTTATATTCCAGCAAGATAAAGCTCTAACATATACTCTATAAGCATACAAGATAGAACTAAAAGAACAATTATATAATTTCTTATAGAATTTTTTAGAATGACTAATAATCACATAATAAAGCAAAACATATGAAGTCTCTTATATTTAAAATTAATCCACATCCACTATTCCCCTTACTTCTTAATCTTCATCCTTCTTTTAATAGGGATTTTGACATCTAGTGAGAATTTGATTCACTCATGTGAACATCTCCACATTCCTTTGAAATGGCTTAGATCAGATTTTACAAAAGATGTAATACTGAAAATTCAGTGTTAGAATTTTTTAAAAAATTCTTTAATGTAATTCCAAAATGATTTGGGATTGTATTGGTCATGTGGTATTGAACAAAAATTTATGAATCTCATTTTGATGAGTTGATATAAAATATAGAGGAAAATGATACAATTTTAATATTACGGATTGATATACTGAGTCATTTGAGTCGATATGTCATATCCCTGAAGTAGGTTTCTGAGAGTGGTTTGGTATATCAATATGTTTGGGGCATTGGGTTGACATAATGGACTCCTGTTATAGACCTCCTGAAAGTGTAACTTCGTATATCAATATGTCTAAGAGCACCAGGTCAACATATTGGATCTTTGTTACAGACTTCCTGAGAGGGTGATTTGATATATTGATATGTCTAAGAGTACCGGGTTGATATATTTGATCTCTATAATGGATGTCCTGAGAGCATGATTTAACATATCAATATATCACAATGGAACGTATCAATATATGAGACCGTTGTTATAACTGTCATGAGAGTATGATTTACCATATCGATACATCCCAATTGACTATATTGATATATGAGGCCTTTCTTATAACCATCCTGAGACTATGACTAAGTCTATCGATATGCCATATACTATGTATCGATACGCAATAGTGAAAAAAATAATAAAATCCAATTAAAACCTTTGGTTAATGAGGGGCAAAATGGTAAATGCACAACCCACTACCATTTAACACTTAATACACACCACTCTCTCACTTCTCTTCCACGTTCTCACGTCCAAAACCTCCCTTTCCCTTTTTTTTCTCCTCAATCATCTCTCCCTCTCTCTCTCTCTCTCTCTCTCTCTCTCTCTCTTTCTTCATTGAAATCAATTGAGCTTCTCCAAAATCCATAGATTCAAGCTTCCAAATTCTCAAATAAACACCTAGAAGGTTGAATTTAGAGAGAGAAACTAGGTTTTTCTAGTGAGAGAAAACCTAAGGGTTGGTGGAATCTCAACTTGGGAATGAAATTGGTGACACAAACAAAGCTAATACTTCCCTCTCATCATGAATTTGAGTTTATTTTATTTATTTTTGAGATTGGCTTGTTATTTCAAGAGTGTGAATTTGGAGTTTAACCCTAGGGTTTATGAACATTGAAATTGGGGGAAATTTACAAATAGAAATGGTATGTAGTTGCAATTGGTGTATGATTGATGGAATTAAAATAAAGATTTATTGATTTTGGAAATTTAGGGTTTGTCAAGTGCTGGAGAAAACCCATTTAACCTTAACCCTACTAATGATTTAATGACAAATGGGTATTGATGACTTAGGTTTAAGGCAATTGGTACACAATGAAGGGTTATAGCTTGAGTGAACTTATTGTGGATTGAAATTGGGAGTGATTACACTCCCAAGAGGTAAGTGATTTCATACTTGTACTTAAATAAGAAAAATGGTTTTATTGAACATTTTAAATGAATTTCGAACTTGGATTTATGTAATTTAATGTGTGTAGAATATTAAAAAAAAAAAAAACCTGAATTCCTGAATCATTATGCATCCCATATGTTTGGAATGAACAACTGTGCCATGTGGAATTATGAATGTTGAATGAATAGGCATTTTGGCTATGATTGAGAAATTATTAAAACTATGACACATGAAATGAGTTGTAATTTTTATAAAATGGTGCATTGATTGGTTTGGGGAGGAAGAGCCTGATCTCTACATTAAATGACTAGTCATTTTCCTCTATGGAGTGACCCGACGGGGAGACAAGTAGGGCTAGTAGACCATGGGATGTAGCTGAGCATGTGCAGTGCATTCATGGCCAAATATGATAAAGGTCGTGGGATAGTTGGTCACATCACTAATGAAACACCACATCCAACACCAATGATAGGGGTATTTATAAATTTAAACTACAAAACCCCTTGGCGGTTCCGCCCTAGATCATAGTAGATCTTTGTTAGAAATAATGATTTTGGTAATCCCATGTTTGGAAATTGTGAACTATTGGATGCATTGATATTGAACAATGATGTTTGAAGATCTATTTGTTATTGAATGATCTTGAGAAAGAATGACAGCTCGGAAAATGAATATATTTGATATATCCATCATACCAATCTTATTTATGTATAACCTGCATATCACTCACTGAGTATATTTTATACTCACTATTCCATTGTTTAATTAACAAGGGACACATAGATTGGGGATGCCATTAGACATCTTGTACTCAATTGAAAAGATTGGCTGAATCAACTTCTTCCAAAGGTACTAGTTTTTGATTTGGTTATTTTGGGAGTTGTAGTTGGACCCTGGAGGTTCCTTTTTGTAAACTTTTAAAATTTTTGGAATACTTGACGTTAATCATTATTTTAACTCCTTACTTAAACCTACTTGGAACCCCTGATTTATTTTGTTATATATATATATATACATATATACATATATATATATATATATATATATATATACATATATACATATATGTTGGACGGCCGGGATGACCTATATTAGGAAACCATGGGTGGTTGAGATGGATTCTATTTAGAATTGTGTGTGAATGGAGAATTTGTGGTGGGTTGTGATGGTTTTGTGTTCATGATTGAGTATTGTATTGGTTATTGCCATGCGATATCTTGGATCACGATGTGGAGCCAACACGTGGTCAAGGTACCGTGGTGGTTGTTGCGTATTCGACTCAAGGGTTGGGGTGTGACAACTTTATTGGTATTAGATCTTAGGTTCGTGGTTTTAAAATAATTTCTTGTAGGTGCTTTTCACAAGTTTTCAAAAGGTTCCAATTATTTTCAAAAAGTTTTAATATGTGAAGTATTCCAACAATATTTGTAAACTCCTATGGGTCCTAAGAAATTTGGAATGCCATTTTTCTTGGGGGTTAAACATCTATTTTAAGTACTATTCCATTTGTTAAGGTTAGATTCTCTTTTGTAGAATCATGCCCCCTAGGCGAAAGATGAAGAACCCAAATGAGATTCCTCCATCTCCACTTCTATAACCTGAGGCTGCATTGTCTTTGCATGTGCCTCCACAACCTCCTCAAGTTTCTAGCTACCTGACTCCTACGACTGGGATTCCTCCACTACCACTTGACGCCCTTCGATAATGGGTGGAATGGTGGAATGCCTACGATGCACATCTACAAGCACTACCTCAAGCATCAATCCCTCCTTCGGTGAATCCGATAATTCCTTCAACACCTCCAACAGCATCGGTAGCTCCCTCTACCTTTTTTGTTGTGCCGAGTACCTAACCTACCATCAAACTATCCAAGTTGATTAAGGCAGCTTGCCAACTTGGATATGGGTCATTCTCAGGGGCATGTGATGCCACGGTAGTTAAAGGTTGGATCAACTATCTGCGAGAAATAGTCATAGATATGAGACTTGAAGAAGAGATAAAACTCATGGTGGTGGTGAAGTTGTTGGAAGGGGATGCCCACATTTGGTGGGATAACTTGCGGGCAAGGTCATCGACAACCATCTCATGGGATGAATTCCTTGAGGAATTCGATAAAAAAATATTACATCCAATTCCACTAGGATATGAAGAGGAAGGAATTCCTTTATCTTTGTCAAGGCAATAAGACAGTGGCAAAGTACGAGACAGAGTTAAGGAGATTGGTCTCTTTTGTCCCAGAGGTGAAGGCCTCTGAAGAATACCCCCATTTTAGATTTGAGGAAGGGTTGAACTTGAATATTCGTGGAAAAATGTCTGTCACCCATGCTCACTCTTTCAAGGAAGTATTGGAAATGGCCTTTAGGGCCCAAAAATAGTGAAGGAGGAGGGAAAAACTAGAGAGAACAAGGGAAAGAACAGAAGATTTGGGTTTTTCCCGGGCCAAGGCTCTAAGAAGAGTAAGAGTTTAGGCTCCTATAGAGGTACAACCTTATCTAGTCCCGTTGGCTCTTTGCAAAGCCAATAACCTTCTCATTTCAATGTTCCCACCTATAATGTCATTTTTGGAAGTAGAATGATAGGGAGCAAAAGTGAACTGTGCCCAAATTGCAAGAGATTTCATACCAGCATATGCAAGGAGCCCCGTAGATGCAACCATTGTGGAAAAGAATGACAGTTTTGAAATGTTTGTCCCAAGTTGGGCCTCAGTGGACAAGGGGGCCTAATGAATTGAGGTGATCATTCAAGAGCTCTTACATCTTTGGCAAACACAACACCAAAGACGAGGACTGGGAGCAATATTGTGGTTGCTCGTCCCCAACGCCCTCAATCAAGAACTCAAACTCGAATTTATGTGATAACAAATGAAGAGGCCCAAACTAACCTGGATGTAGTTATAGGTACATCTCTAGACTTAAACCATAAGCATTTAGAGTTATGACTTGAAAGATGCATAGATTATTATCTTGATGCATGATGATAATGTGATTGTTATCAAAAAAAAATTGTGAAATTGAGTAGGGATAAATGGTTAGACATTTACCCATAGAGTTTCCTTGAGTGATATATCATTCAATAATTAGTTACACAATTGTGAACAAGGACTCTAGTAGTAATTATAGTCTCTAGACCTAAATCTTAATGCTAAGCCGTTGGCATACATGCTTAATAAGCATAGAAATATGGAATTTTGCTTATGATTGAGATGTAGGATGAATTATTCTTGGGTGTCAAAATTTAGGATATGTGTTATCATTTAATAAATGTTTGTGATTTATTTTATTAGGTATGATGAATATTTTTGGGTTGAGGCAAGAGTGTTGATTGACACGGAGTCTAATAACTCATTTGTGAGTATGGAATTTGTTAAGCACTCCAACCGACCCTTGACCCCTCTTGATGAAGAATTACTGGTGGTCACTCCATTAGGAGAACAATTAATCAGAAATGAAGTGTATCGGGGTTGCGATGTGGTGATAGGGGAATTTACTCTTGGGGTAGACTTGATACCATGAGAATTAGTAGATTTTGATGCCATCCTTATTATGGATTGGCTACATATCCACCGGGCAGTCGATTATTTCATGAAAGAGGTGAAATTCCAGAAACCAGGGTGTCCAATAGTAGTATTTGCTGGTAAGTGATGAGTTTTGCTAAATTGTGTGATCTCAACTATAGATCCAAGGAAGTTAGTACACAAGGGGTGTAAAGCTTACCTAGCACACATTGTTGACACCTCGGTGGAAGGTCCAATGTTGGCTCATGTCCCAATGGTGAAGGAATTTCCAAAGGTATTTCCAGAAGAGTTGTCGGGATTGCCTCCGATCCGAGAGTTCGACTTTGCAATTGAATTGGCTCCCGGTGCCACCCGAATCTCGATCCCCCCATATAGAATGGCATCTGCAGAATTGAAAGAACTAAAAGTGCAATTCCAGGAGTTATTAGAGAAAGGATTCATCCAGCCGAGTACCTTATCTTGTGGTGCTCTAGTCTTATTTGTAAAGAAAAAGGATGATACTCTGCGGTTGTGTGTAGACTATCGGCAGCTTAATAACATAACCATTAAAAACAAGTACCCGTTGCCAAAAATTGACAATATATTCGATCAACTTCAAGGGGGTTTCGATGTTCTCAAAGATAAACTTGAGGTCGGGGTACCATCAGTTGGGAATAAAAGGAGATGACATTCACAAAACCATGTTTAGAACGTGGTGTGACACTATGAGTTCCTAATGATGCCTTTTGAGTTGACAAATGCTCCCGCAACCTTCATGGACTTAATGAATAGGGTATTCCACTCTTATTTGGACAAATTTGTCATTGTGTTCATAGATGACATTTTGGTGTATTCAAAAAATGACAAGGAGCATTCCAAGCATCTCCGGATAGTGTTGCAAACTCTTCGGGAGAAAGAGTTGTACACGAAGTTTTTTAAGTGTGAGTTTTTGCTAAGAGAGATCAGATTTTTAGGGCATGTGGTATCTGGGGATGGGATATTTGTTGATCCCAAGAAAGTAGAAGCCATATTGAAGTGGGAGCAATCCAAAAATGTTATTGAAGTAAGAACTTTCCTCAGATTGGTGGGATATTATCGGAGATTTGTTGAGGGGTTCTCTAAAATCACAGCTTCATTATCCAACTTGACTCGAAAAGGAGTTAAGTTTGAGTAGAATGACTGATGTGAAGGGAGTTTTCAGGAACTTAAGAAGAAACTTACATCTGCTCCAATTCTTGCCCTCCTTATTAGTGGTGGTGACTATGTGGTGTTTAGTAATGGTAGCCGACAAGGGTTGGGATGCGTGTTAATGTAAAATGATTGGGTGATAGCTTATGCCACTCAATAATTGAAGAAACATGAGTTGAACTATCCCACGCATGATTTGGAGCTAGCCGCCATTGTATTCGCCCTGAAAATATGGCGACACTACTTATATGGGGCTAGTGTAAAATTTTCACTGACCACAAAAGTCTCAAGTACTTACTCACTCAAAAGGAGCTAAATTTGAGGTAACGGAGGTAGTTGGAATTAATCAAGGACTATGACTTAGTGATAGAGTACTACCCAGGCAAAGCAAATGTGGTTGCGGATGCCCTAAGTTGCAAATCTTCTTCTTCTACATCTCATAGGAGTTCTTATCTCTCATTCTTGGTAAGATTCCATGCACTAGGAGTCAAGTTGGCCAATGATAAACGCGGTACACTCTTGGCCAAATTCGAAGTACGACCAACACTAGTGGACCATATTAGAGAGCTCTAAGCAACTAATTAGTAGCTAAAGGGCATAGGGGAGAAGATTCACAAGGGTGAAGGTGGTGAGTTCTACATTCGAGAGGATGGCATGGTGGTATATGAGAAATGAATTTATGTTCCCAAGAATGATGATTTTTAGAGAGACATATTTGAAGAGGCACATTCTTCGACATATGCAATGCATCCCAGGAGTACCAAGATGTATCGAACCATCAAGAAAACTTATTGGTGGTTGAGGATGAATCGGAAGATAGCCGAGTATGTAGCTAGGTGCCTTGTGTGCCAACAGATCAAGGCTGAGTATCAGAAACCCATCGGGACCCTACAACCACAACCGATACCTGAGTGAATATGGAAGCACATCACCATAGGCTTTATAGTGGGATTGTCATGTACACCAAATCGACATCACGCTATGTGGGTGAGTGTAGATTAGCTCACTAAATCGGTACACTTCTTGTCAATTCAAAATACTTACTCTCTAGAAAGGTTGGCCAACATGTACATGGATGAGATTGAAAGGCTCCATGGTTTTCCTATGTCAATTATATCCGATCGTGATCCCTACTTTATATCCCGATTTTGGCCAAAGCTATAAGAGGGCTTGGGGACTAAATTGAAGTTCAGCACAGCTTTCCACCTTTAGATTGACGGATATTCAGAGCACACAATTCAGACTCTAGAAGACATGCCTAGGGCATGTGTGATGGACTTCCAAGGGAGTTGGGATAGATACCTCCTGTTGATTGAATTTGCTTATAATAAAGTTATCAGACAAGTATTGGGATACTACCCTATGAAGTATTATACGGGAGCAAGTGTAGGACTATGGTTTGTTGGGATGAGGTTAGAAAATGGAAGATTGAAAGTGTGGAGTTGATTGAGGCTACTATGAAGAAAGTAAAAGTAATTAGGGAGCGTATCAAGGTGGCTCAAGATCGGCAAAGAGCTATGCTGATAAAAGGATATGACCTCTAGAATTTGACATGGGAGACATAATATTTTTAAAGGTATCTCCATGGAAAGGAGTAATCTGGTTTCAAAAGCGAGAGAAATTGAATCCTCATTATATTGGCCCTTTGATCCTCAAGAGGATAGGAAAGGTGGCCTATCGTTTGAAGTTACCCCCAGACTTGGAGAAAATCCATGATGTATTAAATATGTCAATGTTGAAGAAATACTTGTCAGACCCTTCTCATATTCTAGAGACTCCTTCGATTAAGCTAAATGAAAACTTGAGTTTTAAAGTCCAACCAATAGCCATTCTTGATCGGCAGGTAAAGAAGTTGAGAAGTAAAGAGGTTCTTATAATTAAGGTGTACTGGAAGAGCGAATAAGTTGAAGAAATGACTTGAGAACCCGAGAATACAATGAGGACGCAATATCCCCATCTTTTCGATATGTAATTTTTATTTAAATTTTGAAGACGAAATTTTCTTTTTAGCGAGTTAAGTGTAGTAACACCAAAAATTCGGTATTAGAAATTTTTAATAAATTTTTTAATGTAATTCTGAAATTATTTGGGATTGTATTGGTCATGTGGTATTTAACAAATACCTATAAACCTCATTTTGATGAGTTGATGTGACATGTAGAGTAAATGATATAATTTTGATGTTGTAGTTAATATACTGAGTCATTTAGATCGATATGTCAAATCCCTGAAATAGATTTCTGAAAGTGTGGTTTTGTATATCGATATGTTTGGGGCATTGGATTGATATAATGGACCGCTGTTACAAACCTCCTGAGAGTGCAACTTTGTATATCGATATTCTAAGAGCATCGAGTTGATATATTAGATCTCTGTTACAAACCTCTTGAGAGAGTGATTTGGTATATCGATATGTCTAAGAGCACCGGGTTGATATATTTGATCTCTATAATGGACATTCTGAGAGCATGATTTAGCATATCGATATATTCTAATGAAATGTATCAATAAATGAGGCCTTTGTTATAACCGTCATAAGAATTAGATTTACCATATCAATATATCCCAATGGAATGTATCAATATATGAGACATTTCTTATAATCGTCCAGAGAGTATAATCTATAATATCGATATATCCCAATGGAATATAACGATATATGAGGCCTTTCTTATAACCATCCTGAGACTATGATTGAGTCTATGATACGCCCTATGCTATGTATCAATACGCAATGATGGAAAAGATAATAAAACCCAATTAAAACCTTTGGTTAATGAGGGATAAAATGGTAAATGCACAACCCACTACCATTTAACACTTAATACACACCACTCTCTCACTTCTCTCCCATGTTCTCACATCTAAAACCTCCCTTTCCTTTTTTCTTCTCCTCAATCTTCTCTCTCTCTCTCTCTCTTCATTGAAATCAATCGAGTCCCTCCAAAACCCATAGATTTAAGCTTCCTAATTCTCAAATAAATACCTAGAAGGTTGAATTTAGAGAGAGAAGAAAGGTTTTTCTAGTGAGAGAAAACCTAGAGTTTGGTGGAATCTCAACTTAAGGATGAAATTGATGACACAAACAAAGGTAATATTTTCCTCTTATCATGAATTTGAGTTTATTTTACTTATTCTTGAGATATGGATTGTTTTTTAAGAGTGTTAATTTTGGGTTTAACCATAGGGTTTATGAATGTTGAAATTTGGGGAAACTTACAAATAGAAATGGTATGTAGTTGCAATTGGTGTGTGGTTGATGGAATTAAAATATAGATTTATAGATTTTGGAAATCTAGGGTTTGTGATGTGCTTGAGAAAACCCATTTAACCCTAACTCTACAAATGATTTAATGACAAATGGGTATTGATGACTTAGGTTTAAGGCAATTGATACACAAGAAATGCTTACAATTTCAGTGAACTTATTGTAGATTGAAATTGAGAGTGATTACCCTCCAAAAAATTAAGTGATTTCATACTTGTACATAGATAAAAAAAATGATTTTATTGAACATTTCAAATGAATTTCGAAATTGGATTTATATGATTTAGTGTGTGTAGAATATCCCAAAAAAAATTGAATTCCTAAATCATTATGCTTCCTATATGTTTGGAACGAACAAATGTGCCAAGTGGAATTGTGAATGCTGAATATATTGGCATTTTGGTTACCAATGAGAAATTGTTAAAATTATGGCACATGAAATGAGTTGTGATTTTTATGAAATGGTGCATTGATTGGCTTGAGGAGGAAGAGTCTGATCTCCATATTAAATGACTAGTCATTTTCCTCTACAAAGCAACCCAACGGGATGATATAGTAGAGCTAGTAGACCATGGGATGAAGCCAAGCACGTGCGGTGCATTCATGGCCAGATATGATAAAGGTTATGGGATAGTTGATCGCACCACCAATGAAACATCATATCCAACGCCAAGGATTATGGTATTTATGAATTTAAACTACAAAAACCTCTTAGCAGTTTCGTCCTAGATTATAGTAGATCTTTGTCAGAAACAATAATTTTGGTAACCTTATGTTTGGAAATTGTGAACTATTGGATGCATTGATATTGAACAATGATGTTTGAATATCTATTTGTTATTGAATGATCTTGAGAAAGAATGATAACTCAAAACATGAATATATTTGATATATCCACTACACCAATCTTATTTCTGTACAACCTGCATATCACTCATTGAGTATATTTTATACTCACCCTTCCGATGTTTAATTTATAGTGGATGCATAGACTGGGGACGCCATTGGATATCTAGTAATCAATGGAAGAGGTTGGCTGAATCAACTTCTTCCACAGGTACTAGTTTTTTATTTGGTTATTTCGGGAGATGTAGTTAGACCCTGGAGCCTCCTTTTTGTAAACTTTTAAAATTTTTGGAATACTTGACGTTAATCATTATTTTAACTCCTTGCTTAAACTTATTTGGAACCCTTGATTTATTTTGTTATAAATATACATATATACGTATATGTTGGATAGCCGGGATGGCCTATGCATGCCTTAGGAAACCATGGATGGTTGTGATGGATTCTACTTAGAATTGTGTGTGAATGGAGAATTTGTAGTGGGTTGTGATGCTTTTATGCTTATGATTGAGTATTGTATTGGTTATTGTCTTGCAATATCTTGGATCACGAGGTGGAGCCCATACGTGGTCAAGGTACCACAGTGGTTGTCGCGTGCTTGACTCGAGGGTCGGGATGTGACAAAAGAACCTATATAGTCTCTTATGATCCTCCTTACTTGTTTTGACATGAAACCCACAGGGAGATCATATACCTGAACCTTGAAAATTACACGGACTAAAAGAACCCTAGTAGCCTGCTCTCCAACATTCACCCTTTTGATAATAAATAGATGATGATCAAATGTCAATGGACCGTTTTGGAGAACCGTTTGCATGTAAAGCTCATGAAAAAATTGGAATAAGAAAAGTGAAGGAAACAATTCTCTGATGCACACCCCTTTTACTAGTTGCTAAATTGATACCATAATATTTTTTATAGTTAGAGAATTAGTATGTCATATTATCAAGAATTAACCAACAAGACACAATTGTGACTAGTTTAAAGTTTCGTGTGTCAATCATATATCTATCTCCATCCCTCCTTCCTCCTCATCCTTAATAGATATGATGGTACAAGCACCTGTAATATCCTTTAACAATCTAATGAAAACTATTGGAGGTGAGTTTAGCTTCACATATGATGGCTCTGCTAACTCAAATAGGAGAACTTGGTTGCCTGGTGATCACGATCAAAGAGATCTGTAAAAGACCGACAGAGGGTATTCTAGTGCGGGAGACTCTAATGCTCAAATCAGAAAAAATGGTTTTCGAAATAGGAAAATAGACCGATCTTTATAGAGAAAAAAAAGGGTTTGTTATGGGTTATATGCTCTATGTTGATTCAGAGGACTTACCTTAGTAGGAGGCTTATTGATGCTTATATATCTTCTTGGTGTGAGAGTCGTGTGCCATCAGGGTGACAAAAACCTAGTTTTCATACATGAGTGTCCTGAGATTTTTGGGAAATCATGTCGTAAAACTATCAAAGATTGCAGATCTTATCGATTTGGAAAGTCCAAATCGTTGTTAAGATTTTTCCCCTTATTAGCTATAATTGTAGATTCCCTTCTAATTTACGCAAACTTTTTTTATCTTTTTTAGGAAAGCAAATATCACAGTGAGTGACCGATAAGCTCACACCAAATACCGTGGAAGTCCAAGGACCAACCAACCGAGATATCAAACAGGTAACCATTGGGAGAACTACTTGGCATGTACCATTAAGGATTTATTGATAGGCTATGGGCATGTCTAACTTTTGGGCCCTAATATGATTTTGAGCTGTGTATTATCATTTGCCCCTACTCCTTAAGTCGCTTCAAAAAAGGGACATGAGGAGTAAGTCAAGAGGTTGGTACCTGGACTATCGTGAGAGCATAAATGCGCTTGACGTCCTAATAAATGACCCTGAAATAAACACTTAGTGGGAAGTCAGAGAGGTGAATGCTCCTCTTTCATTGCACATGTTTCTCATTGGACTATTTCATCTGCCCTAGGGGCCACATGACCTAGCATTGCCCTAGAGAGACTTTGTATACTTTCAACTCTATAAGTTTCTTTTGTTGAGAGTCTGTTCTTCCAAGAGATATCTTGTCCATGGGTTTTGAACCACAAAACCCAATAGTATAGGAAGTTTTTGTCAATGCGAGGCTTCGTCAAGGATAGGACTGCTGATGAGGTTCCATTATGCCGTTTGATATTCAAGCGTCATGATGGGACCTATCAGGTCTCTCATCAGGGTTCTTGACCTTGAGGAGGATGAGATATTCCTCAATAAAAGCTCTCCTCTCAAGGTCAGAATCGTTGTCCGACAAAAGGAGCAGTAGACGACTGAGGATATTTCCTTGGTATTTCTTTTAGTTAGGCGACGGGAGGAGTCGGGAGGCAGTGAGAGAGACTGGGCATAGCATAAGGTTTGAAACTTGATGCATCTTCATCGTCTCTTTTTGGCCATCTCCCACCTTCTCAAAGTTCTTTCTAGCTTCTGTTGGGAAGGGTTCATAATTTTTACCCTCCTCAACTCCACTGCTCCAGTATGGCTCAACAGTATACTTGACTTCTGTCGTTTTCTCATCACGGTTGGGTAACATGGATAGGTCATAAAGCTTCTTTCGGTGCTCAATTTGCATTAGTTTACTATAGTTTCCTCATGTATCTCTTTTGATATAATTCAGTCCGACTCAAGGACTTATTAACCGTATTAGATTATATATTCTGTATTAAAATAAAAGAAGATTTTTGCTTTACTTACCTGGCAATTTTTTATCTTGTCCAAATTGCTACCAATAGACTCCAAATATCCGAATGAGTGATTTAATCCTTTGTCATTAGCATCAATATGCTAGAGTAGGTTATGTTTAGTTATTGAGGAGAAAAACCTTTTCTTGTCTGAACGTTTGTTCAGTAGGATAAGTCGTACCCAGTTGGGAGTTATATCCCTTCTTGTTGATACACTATGATCAGTAAGACACATGATAAAGAGTTCAATTGGTTAGATGATCCGTGTTCATCCGACTGGGAGATACTTTCCATGTTGACGACACGTTACAATCAGTAGGAATCAATCGATGGGATGGGTCGTGTCTATCCATATGGGAGTCATATCCCTTGTTGATGATACGCTATGTTCGTTAGGAACTAACTGATAGGATGGACTATACCTACCTGCCTGGGAGCTATTTCCCTTGTTGACGGTACACTTCGTTCATTAGGAACTAACCGATGGGGTGGGCCGTGCCTACTCACCTGGGAGGTATTTATCTTGTTAACGATATGATATATTCGTTAGGAAATAACCGATAGGATGGGCCATACCTTCCTACCTAGGAGATATTTCCCTTATTAATGGCAAGCTACATTCGTTAGGAACTAATCGATAGGATGGGGTGTGCCTACCTGCCTAGAGTTATTTCCCTTGTTGATGGCACATTACGTTCGTTAAGCAATCAACTATTAGGTAAGCAATGAAACAAAGCGGAAAGATATAAAGATCTTACTTGATAGGAGACTCGTCTACCCAAAGGAAGCAATGAGACCTATTGATAGTAGATGCATAGATTTTTTGAATTCTAAGTCCTTGGCACAGTCGAATCATCCAAATTATTAAGACAATAAGTTCTTGAGCGAACCACCAAGTGTATTTGATAGGAACCTTCCTAGTTTGGTACAAGCTTGCCCTTGGTTGGTGTTTATCAATAGTCTCCACCTTTCTTAGGACTAAATCATTTACGAATGTTTGAACTTTTGTAGTTGTTATCTGGGCCAACGGTTTGGCTTCCACCCATTTGGTAAAGTAGTCGATTGCTATGATAAGGAACTTTCATTGCCCGGTGGCCAGTGGGAGCGGCCCAAGGATATCCATTGCCCATTAAGCGAAGGGCCAGGGACTAGCTATTGGACTAAGTTCGGTGGAGGGTAACTGGGGTACCAAGGAGAAGCGTTGGCATTTTTGCACCTTTTAACGTAGTTTTCTGAGTCGGTATTCATGGTAGGCCAGTAATAACCCTAACGTAAGGCCTGGTTGACCGTATTTCAAGCATCCAAGTGGTTCCCACATATCCCCTCATGAATTTCTCGAAGGAGGTAGTCTCCTTCTTCAGGGTTTAGACACTTTAAGTACGAGTGATGAAGGATTTCCGGTATAGATCCCTATTAATGACTACGCAATGAGTGGCCTTTTACCTCAGTTTTGCTGCTTCTGATAGTGAGTTTGGCAAACGATTATGGTTTAGATAAACTTCAATGGGATTCTTCCAACTCAGGGGTTAGCTCGCTATAAGGATTCTCTTGGGTTCATCGATGCAGAGACGTGGTAGGCTCTCGATATAAACCGTTCAGCTAGTGACAACCGAGTCTGAACTAGCCAACTTTGAAAGCATATCGGCTCATGCATTCATTGACTAAGGAATTTGTTGTATGTCCACTCTATCTAACTTACTCATTATTTCATGTATTTTTCTCAAGTACTTTACCATAGTTGGGTCCTTGGTCTCATAGACCCCCTTGATTTATTTGACGACTAACTAACTGTTGGTGAACACCGAACGCTTTGAGCCCCTAGGGATACCACAATTCATAGTCCCGTCAATAGGGTTTCATACTCAGCTTCATTATTAGTGGCCCTGAAGTCAAAGGGAATGGCATACTCCACTTTAAAACCAATAGGACCCATTAGTATGAGCCCAACACCACTCCCTGAGGAATTTGATGACCCATTGACATGTAGTGTCTAGTCTGATAATGACTACTCTTCTTAGTAATCGATAGGCTCGGGCTCGATTGGAGTTGGAAGGGCACATTCAAGGATGAAGTCCACAAGGGTCTGACCTTTGATTATAGGTCTCGATTGGTATTGAATGTCGAATTCACCCAATTTTATACTCTATTTGATAAGACGGCCGGAGGTGTCCCTCTTTTGAAAGATTTATTTCAACGGCCGATCAGTGAGCACTACGATAGTGTGGGCCTAAAAGTATGGATGGAGGCACCTAGCTGAGACAACCAGAGCGTAGGTTATCTTTTCTATTGGCCGGTAATTGACTTCAGATTCTTGGAGTATTCGGTTGATGTAGTAGACCGATTTATGGACAGCGATTCTTGTCTCACGGGGATAGAGCAAAGTGTTCATCAGAGATAGAGAGGTACAGATATAGTTTCTCACCAGGGATGGGACGAGAGAACAATAGAGGTGACATGAGGTATTCTTTGAGTTGCTTGAAGGCTGTTTGACATTCGGTTGTCCAAGCAAACTTCGGAATTTCTTCATAGTGACAAGAAGGGTTTGTATTTTTCCCATACCCATACTTTCGACATGAATCAGTTTAGAACTAATATTCTGCCTATGAGGCGTTGCACCTCCTTCAATGTTTGTGGTGGTGACATGTTCAGTATAGCCTGTATTTTTTCAGGGTTTACCTCAATTCCTCGGTTAGTGATCATCAAACCCAAGAATTTTCTAGATGTGACTCCAAAAGTACACTTTGTCAGGTTCAACTGCATGTTTTAACGCGCTAATGTTTGAAAAGTTTCTTCGAGGTCTGAAACATGGGCCTCCAAGCTGGTGCTCTTAACAAGCATATCGTCAACATATGCCTCCATGTTTTTACGAAGTCGCTCATTGAAGATCTTGTTGACTAGTCATTGAAAGGTGGCTCCAACGTTTTTCAAGTCGAACAACATAACCCGATAACAATACATGCCGAACTTAGTGATGAGCTTGTTTTCTCCTTATTTTCTGGTGCCATGCGTATTTGATTATAGCCAGAATAGGCATCTGTGAAACTGAAGAGTTGGTGACCTAAGGAATTGTCTACAAGTTTATTGATGTTGGGAAGTGGGTAACTATCCTTTGGACACGCCATGTTGAGGTCCATAAAGTCCACACACATTCTCCATTTGCCTTTAGTTTTTTTTCACTAAGATTATGTTGGCTAACTACTCGGGGTATTTGACTTCACGGATGAATCCAGTCGTCAAGAGTTTTTGGACTTCTTTTTGTATAGTGCGTTGGTGCTCTAAGGTAAATACTATCTTCTTTTGGTTAACTGGATTGTGGTCGGCGTTGACTGTTAGCTTATGGACTATAATTGATAGGTGAATACCTGCCATGTCTTCGGGGGACCAAGCAAAGACGTTAGAGTGTCACCGTAGGCATTCGACAATTACCTCTCACAAATGCATTAGCAAGTTGGCACCAATCTAAACGTTTTGGCTAGAGTTATCAGTTAGAGGAATCTCAATCACTTCTTTTGTGAGCTTTGGTTAGGTCATTTGTCCAGCATCATCCCTAAGTTTAGAGTATCTATAGGAAAGTTTTCTCATTCACCTTTATTGGTAGAGAAAACACGATGGTCAAGGTCGCTACAAAGGGTAGCGATTCCCTATGACATTTTAAACTTGATCTTCATATGTCTCCTACTAGGCAGTACCTCTAATTCATCTAAACTAGAATAATCTAGAATGGTGTTGTAGGAACAGAATACTTTTACCATATGGAAGGTAACTTGAATGACCGCATAGTTGGGGGTGTTCCCAAAGTCATGGTAAGGGAGATGATACCTTCTGGGTATATGCATTAATCCAAGAGTCCTTTGAGAGACCCAGTGGAGGGTTGAAGATAGAATGAGTTGAAACCCATTTGTTGAAAAGCGTCCCAAGAGAAGAGATTGCAATCTGCTCATTGATCAATGAGAACTCTCTTAACAAGGTAAGATTCTACTTTAATGGTGATGACTAGAGGATCATTGCAATTAAGGTCAACATCAATTAGATCATTATCATCAAAACCAATAATTGGTCTCTTTCTTTTTGCCATTGCCACGATTGGAATGAGCAATGAACGAAAAATATGCTCTGCAGGAAAATCAGTATATTCCCATAGACGGCGCCAATCTGTTGGAGGTGGGTTTAGATCTACAGATAATGGCTACGCTAACTTGAACCGGAGAACTGAGTTGTCTGGTGATCATGATCAAAGAGACCTGCAAAAAACCATCATTAGATACTCTGACGGGGAGACTCCGACGTTCAAATCAGAAATGGAGGTTTTTGAAAGAGGAAAACAGACCGATCTTCAGAGAGGAAAAAAAGGGGTTGTTATGGGTTATGTGCTCTGTGTTGTTTCAGAGGACTTGGGTAGGAGGCTTATTAACACTTATATATCTTCTTGGCGTAAGAGCCATGTGCTATCGAGGTGACAAAGCCCTAATTTCTATATAGGAGTGTCATGAGATCTTTGGGAAATCATGCTGTAGAACTCTCAAAGATGGCAGATCTTATCGATTTGGAAAATTCAGATCATTGTTAAGATTCTTCCTCTTATTAGCTACGACTGTAAATTCCCTTCCAATTTACACAAGATTTTCTTCATCTTTTTGAGGAAAGCAAATATCATAGTGAGTGATAGGCTCGTACCGAACATCATGGAGGTCTAGGGACCGACTAACTGAGGTATTGAACCGATAACCATTGGGAGAACTACTTGGCATGTACCGATAAGGATCTATTGATGGGCTATGGGCATGTCCGACTTCTGGGCCCAAACGATTTTTGGCCATGTTTCATCAAAAAACTAAAGAAACAAACATAACCAAACTTACCGGTCGATAAGACAAAACAGACTGGTCAGAGACACAAGAATTTGACCATGGTGACTAACCCAACCTATTCCTGCACTTTTTCATCATTCAAACAACATCAAATTCTCAACTGCTAGTGGCTCTGGAGGAACAATAGAAAGAGAGAGTTTGATCACCCTAAATCAAAGATCGGAAGTTTGCAAGCAAAATGGAGATCAACTCAACTACATTTTTTTTTTAATTTAGAATAATGGTTTACGGTCCAGCCATTGCATAAACTAAATTTTCCTACCAATTTAATTGCTGGTCTTGTGGCAAAAATGGGGATCGTTGGCCTTCAAATAAGAGGATTTACTTCGAGAGTATCTCTCGATAAGTAAGGGTGACCATTATTCAGATAAAATCGAAAAAACATTTTCAGCGAATTATTTACTTACATTTTGGATAATTTATTAGATATTCAATTTGTTTTAAGTAAAACCAAACTGTAATTTAGTTTATTTGGTTAGTTATCGATTTTAATAATTTTTATTTCGATCAAACCGAATTAATCAAAATAATTAAAAACATTATATATATATATATTGGATAATTTTTATTCATATATTATTATAATATTATAATATTAAAATTAAAAATTAAAAGAGAAAAAAATCTAAAAATTAAAATTAATAGTAGAGAGTACACAATTAATGAAAGACTTTTAGTTTCCATTTTTCTAGTTCCAAATTTCCAATATTTAGTCTATTTTACAACTCTTTCACTCCCAAACTTTAGACTCACTCACGCCCCCCCCCCTCTCCTATTTTTTCACTTATTTTCTATTCTCAAAATTTAATTTATTTGAAATTTGAAATTCGAAATTTTCAAAATAAGTTTTAGTGAATTAAAATTGAATTTTGAATGTTAAAATTATAGTTTATAGGTGATATATATATCATTTACATAAACATAAATAAAAAATAACATAAAAATTTTGGATAACTGAATCGAATTAAGCATCTAATTCGGGTAAATAAATTGTCAATTTTGAATCTATTTAAATAGATTATGTTATTGAAAATTATATAACTAAACTAAACTGATTATTTCAATTTCGATCATTTCGATTACAGATTAATAGAATACTCACCCACTAGTCAGGAGAACAAAACACTTGGAATGGGAATGTCAAAGACTATAATCGAGAGAGTTAGTAAGAGAGCGAAGAGATGGTGAACTGACCGTATCATGTTTTGTTGTGTTTGTTTTATGGGTTAGTTTTCATTTTGGTATCACGAGAGAGAGACGACGGAGGATGAATACTGTCAGGTTGAATTTGTTTTATTTCAAAATACAGAACATAGACGTATTGGTTTGGGAACATTAATGACCAGCCAAGCATGTATGATATGATAATTGTATATTTAATAATTTATTTAAATAAAAGATATTTTTTAAACTTTAATGATAAATTTAATTTTATTTAGCAATTATATAATAAAAGATTATTAAAAAAAATATTAATAAATAAAAAGCGACAGCAATATTCGTGTCACCCATATCGATGACCGCCTCCACCAGGAGGGAGGCCTATTCCTAGTATCCAATTTCGATAAAAAATCCTTTTCTCCACGCCTCCAAATGGAAATTTACCAAACGGTGCTCTCTTATCACCTGAAATTTCTACCATCATGCCTGTGCCGAAACATTTTATGAGTTCCAACTCAAGTCTATTTCTTTCAACGATGAGGACATCCAATTTAGTTTAGTTGTTGAAAAAAGGTCATGTGAGCAGTTGCACACCCACGATTGCCATATGCCACATCTGATACGCATAAAATTCTCAATTCTCCAATCTCAATGCTATGCACTATCTCCAAAACAACTCAACCACCTAAATTTATATTTTTAATATTTATATATTTTTCATATTTAATAAATTATTTATTTAATTATAATTATAATTTTTATATTATTTATTTTAATATTTGATTATTTTAAATTTTTATTATAAAATATATTATTTTATTATTTTTATAAAATAATTAATATTTATATAAAAATATTTATATTTTTTATATTTTCATATTTCCTCATATTTTTATTTTCTGTAGTATTTTTATAAGATATTATTTTCTCCTATTATTTCGTATTCACCTCTGTTTTCCCATTCCCGCCATGCAACCTTGTACACAGACACCACCATCTCTCTCTCTCTCTCTCTCTCTCTCTCTCTCTCTCCCCCCCCCCTCCTGTCACAGTTGGACTCCCTAGGTTAAATCAACAACACGTATCAACAGATGAGAAATTCATTCGCTATCCATAGTGCTTGGATACGATGCCGTTGCCATCTATGAAGTTGAAGATATCATAAAAAGAAAAAAGAAATGCATAGCCTAAGCAATTGGACTATTCCGAGGAAAGAGGATAATTATCATCGTCTATTCCATCAATCCTTTCTAATCCATGAATTTCTCATTTTACAATTCCGCTCATCCATGTTGAGCCACAATTCATCTACTTTGAGGGAGGTAGAATAGATAAGGAAAATATCGAAATTCCAGACCTTCAAATAAATAGCTAATAACCATTGGGGGGGGGGGGAGAGAGAGATTCCTCACAGGCGAGGCTTAAGCTCTGGAAGATCTCACGTAACCTTTGACAAAAACTTTAACCCAATTGAACAGCAATCTGAAACTCCAAATGAGATGCTTACCTCATATGTTTTTGTTGTCATAAGTATGATCACCTGAAACACAGGTATCAGCGACACAACGGCAGCTTGATCCTTCTCCACAAAAATCCTGAATATAACTCACAGCAGCATAAACTTTTCCACATTCTCAGATACCATCTTTTGAGGAGCCTGAATTGTAAACGACCAGCATCAGTTTCTCCAGCATATACTATGATGGGGGGTGATGGAATCCCTGACTTAGAAGGCTATAATGAGATGGAGGTTATTGTCATGGCAACGGTAATGGTAATGGCAATGGCAATGGTAATGGTAATCATGATTGATGATGCGAGCTCCTAGCATCTGTATCACCATAAATTTGTGCCACAAAATGAAACCAACAAGCATCTCCATAAGATGTCATGTCATGTTATGTTTGTCATAACATAAATAATATTACAAAAAAAGTGATTCTCTTAATCAAAATGTCTATTTAAAGAAACATTGGTAATGTTGAAGGCAACATGGTGAAGATAGAATGATAGTAACTCCAACATTACTTAAGCCCATGCACTACATGTACCAACCCAAATGCCTCCAACAAATGCACGTCTTGAATAAAATTCAACATGGCCCAATGGTATGTCTACAGTACCCGTATGTGCAATATGAGAAGGGATGCCAATGATTGATGAGCTAATAATGGATGGATGCATGCATAGCTGCATGATGCATCCTATCATGTAGATGTATTTGTCGTAAGCATAGAGGTCAGAATACATCCCCTTCCAGCAACTAGTAGGTCGGAGGTGGTGGTGCTCCATTAACGCCAGGAGCAGCAATAGGGTGGGCAGAATCCTTCCTTTTCCCAAATGGGTTCTTCGAATATGTATCAAAAGTGTCAAGGAGAAACAACTTTGTTATCAAAGACATGATAGATCAGCAACAAAGAGTTCACAGATCGACCACTTGGTATAACAAAACAACCAGTCCACTAAATAAGGGGCCAATTAAAACTTAATTGGTGTCAGCATGCACAAAACCGAAGAGAAACAAAGAATAATAATTTATGAAGGATATTGAATCCGCATGCCAATAGAGCCAGAACTTGGAATCACAGCACCTTGCAGATTAAGGTGTACATTGGTGGCACTATTAACATCCTGCACAAGTAATATAGCATATCAAAAGCAAATTCTCACCAAAGAACTAGATGCAATCACTAAAAATAAATAATAAATAGATCAAATTGCACTATAATAAGATCGTAGTTTCCCGAATGTTGTTTCAGATACTTACTTCAAACTCAATGAAGCAAACAGTATGCCTTTCCTGTCTCAATACCTTCATTTGCTTAAACCCAGGTTGTCTGACAAACACATCAAGAAAGAAATGTTTCAACTAGCTAATGCTAGTTCATCAAGTAGCCCTGGGAAAAGAATAGCTGAATAACTTTCAACAGTTAAAAATTCATACACACTAAAAAGGCCCCGCAATTCTTCCTCGTTGATGTTTTCTCCAAGGTTGCCAATAAACAACGTATTGCAAGGAGGGTTGTCTTTGTTGTTCTGCACGAAAATAAAGTAATAAAACAAATCAAAGCTACAGATTCCCTGGAGATATAACAAAAGCAAACACCTATAACTATGCTGATGAAAATTGTGGACCACGGTGTGAAAATTTCTACTTGAAACTCTCCGTCATAGAACTATTCTACTCCATATTCACTCCTTAAAATACTGAGGGGATTTACATGCAAATTTGTTGTAGCACATTTGATCATTACAGGAGGAATAGTAAATTATGCACATCAAAGCCCAGTAGACTTAAATTAGCAATTAAAATTAACATCTGCTGGCTCTCTGGTATTATATCCTACGTCTAGGTTTTAGTTATTTGCTTTCATGTTATTCAGGTAACTATAGCTCAAACAATACAATAACTAAATAGAACTAATAAAAGTACAAACATCTTTAAAACCTGGTGCAAAATTGTATGATTAGGTAAGAGCTCCACGGAGGTCTATAACTGTTATTTGAGGACTTGGTAGAGTTTAGCATAGAAGGTAAAGAGCAAAAGAATTAGTGGACAAAGGGAAAGGGAAAGCTATCTCAAAACACCTATTTTATTCTAATCACACACTCTTTACTCTATGATGAAACTTAAACCAGTCCACAGAGAGAGCACTGTACAAATTTGAGATTTCTACTTCATCGCATCAAATGGTCTACCGTGCTATAACCCTATAAGCATAACATCCTTGACTTCTATATCTAAAAGCCACACCACCGACAACAACAAAAGCTGAAATATGTATTATTATAAAGCAATTGCTAGAAGTTACGATTGAGCAAAATTAGTCCAAATATGGTTGGTCTCAAAATTAGCTACAATAACTAAAGCAGTTGCCAAATAACTTGGCAGTAAAGAATCATTGCTAGGTAAATGAACTTGATGACAAGATGCACAGTGAACTACGAGTATAAACAAAGTTAAGGGCAGCCTCCTAGAAACATGATAATGCATTTCACAAAATAATAAATAAATAAATAAATAAATAAATAAATCCTTAAGTCAGCATTTAGAGTTTATGCTGCTAATTCTGGGTACAAACGCAAGAAAAAATTAGACAAGGTTCTAAACTTATAGATGGTTGCATTGTGTTGCTATATGCATTAGCGTATGTTACAACAGCAGCCTCATAGTTAACAATGAATTAAATAACCCAGATGGCAAAGTTTTGAAAGCTAAATACTATTAACATAATAAGAAAGAAAGAAGGAAAAAATGACTAACCTGAACAGGTAAGTAAGTGTTATGTGCTGGTACAGGGGCAGGAGCAGGCATTGGTACTGGAGGAACAGGATAACTCCCATATGGATCATATGGTGGTGGAGGTGGAGCCATGTATCTGAGCCAGAAAGGTAAAATAAACAACAGTTTGTAATATAATTCACAGCCAAATCATGAAAGAGTAAGCTTTATCAAACTGCAAAGTATATCAATTACAATATTATTAAGTACTCTAATGTTCATTTTTTTTTTCTCTTTTTTTCTTTCTTTATTCTTTTAATAGGAAACTACCAATTGTGTCAAGATAAATGGAATAAGCAAAATCTATACCCATGTGGTCCCCAAATAGGGGGTGGTGGAGGGTGAAAAGGTGATGGACTTGAATAACCAGTGTGAGAGTAATCACCACCA
Organism: Dillenia turbinata; assembly: GCA_037126225.1. Classification (NCBI taxonomy): domain Eukaryota; kingdom Viridiplantae; phylum Streptophyta; class Magnoliopsida; order Dilleniales; family Dilleniaceae; genus Dillenia; species Dillenia turbinata. The sequence goes on along the minus strand of JBAMMX010000028.1, from coordinate 540,174 downwards.
GTTCGTAGGCGTTTACTTTGATCATATACACCAGGATCTGCTACAATGCCTGCAATCCATTTAAATAAGCCTCAGAAGACATCATCGCTATGATGGTTTAGAACAAGAAAATTTTCTTGAGTAATGAATTGTTGGAAAGTAGGAAATGAGCCAAATGAACACAACCTTACACGAAAATTCAAACAAATGGACTCAACAGTCCCTTAATTTTAATGATAATTCTCAATACACATATACTTGAATTTTTTCGATGACATTATCAAAAAGATACTGCCGCAGACATGCAAATACTATTCTATAAAGCAGAGTCACATATATGAAGACATGGGAAGAGGTTAAAAATAACAGGACAGCATTGAAACACATTTTACATGTGTGAATTTTTTTCCTCTAAAAATAGCCACATACGTATATAGAACATTTCACACTGAAGACAATTTATGTAGCTGGTTTTTATTATACAGAACACTTCACATAGTTATTATTAATACAGGTAGCATGCTTGTTTTCTCTAATATATACACAAATATTTCTCATTCTAGAGTAAACAATAGTAATTGTTTGCAATACTTGTGGTCCAATTTTATTAATGCTATTTACATTCACATATATTACTTTAACCAAAATAACATTACAGTATTGCCCATACAAGCCCCATCATCTTCTTCCTAAATAATTTCACGTCATCTTCTCATGGTCATAGTTTCCGGGCTTTTCTTAGAGCAGACTTCGCTACCATAGGATATATATATAATATAGTCTTCAAAAACAGAAGTGCAATATACAGCCTTTGAGATCCATTATACCAACCAATAAGAGCCAACTCAACTGCCTTCAATTGTGAGCAAAGGTAGACATTAGGCTCAAGAAGGCTTATAAGATTGCCCTGTGAATATTTTTGTCTTTTTGGCACAATTTTAGCACACACAAATAATTCAGAACTAATTAATTTTTCCTTTACCATAAACATATTATAACAACAATAACAACCACCTAGCCCTTATATCCCAAATTTTCGAATCGGCCATTTGAGAGAGATAAATATCAAATCGAAAAAAAAAAAGAGTGTTGATTTAATTTATACGGATTCTCCTACGCCACTCATTCCTATCTAAGACCATCTTCTCCACTAAACTCATAACTACCATATCTTTGCGGATAACTTGCATCCAATTTTTGAACAGTCTACCTCTACGTTTTACTATATCTCCTATATTTAAATTCTCGGTCTTCCTAGCATATGCATCCTTAGGTTTTCGTTGCACATGCCCAAACTACTTCAGACAACACTCTCATATCTTGTCCACAATTGAGCTAAATTCCAACTTATTACATATCTCTTCGTTTTAAATTCTATCTTTTCTAATTTTGTTACACATTTACCTAAACATCCACATTTTAGTTACAACCATTTATACTCTTATTATTGTTTAATGACCCAATATTCAGTACCATATAATAACGTAAATCTTATTGCGATTCTATAGAATTTTCTTTTAAATGTAATGGAATCATGCGATCGCAGAGAGCTTCGGATGCCCTTCTCCATTTCATTCAACTCATTTGAATCCTATTATTCACATCTCCATTTATATTACTATCGTTCTGAATAATGAAACCAAAATATCTAAAACGTTTACTTTTTGGTACGTCTCTTCCTTCTAATCTAATCGTTTCTTCATCATCCTAATGATTCCTACTAAACCTATATCTTATATACTCAATTTTGGACCCTCTTAATCTAAATCCTTTGAATTCCAGTGTGACCTTCCATAACTCTATTTTAGTACTAATACTCATTTTTAGTTTCATCAACTAACACTCTATCAACTACAAAAAACATAAACCACGGTATTTCATTTTGAATGTTTTTTATGATTTCATCTATCACTATTATAAAAAATATGGAGCCTAATGTCGAACCTTGATGGAGTTCTATGTTAATAAGGAAGCTATTGTTCAAACCCTCACAAGTTCTTACATTGATTACAATTCCTTCATACATATCCCTAATAAAATTAATGTATTTTAAATAGATCTATTTCTTCATTAGTGCCCACCACAACACATCTCTAGGAACCTTATCATTCGATTTTTTTAGATCAATGAATATCATATGTAGATCTCTTTTCTACGCTCTAAATATCTCTATCAACTGTCTTAGTAAATGAATTGCTTCAGTGTTAAATCATCCTGATATAAATCCACATTAATTGTGAAACACACTTATTTCCAGTCTCAATCTATGTTCTATCACTCTTTCCCATAATTTCATAGTATGACTTATAAGTTTAATTTCTCTACAATTAGAACAATCTGATAGGTTTCTTTTATTTTTATACAGTGCTACAAATGTGCTCTCTCTCCATATTTGGAACATTTTCTTTGTTTGTTAAATTTTGTTGAAAATAGCCGATAGCATTACTATGTCTAATTCATCCAAACATTTCTATATCTCAATAAAAATACCATCAGGTCCTATGACTTCATTATTTTTCATTGTCTTTAGGGCTTCCTTTACTTTACGAGAACGAATTTTACGTTTAAAATCTCTATTAATTTATTCCACAGGTATTGCGATATTTTCTATATCTATTGTACTCTTAATGTTAAAGAGATTATCAAAATAGTCTTTTTAATGCTTTCTTATGTTTTAGTCCTTCACAAATATATTATTGGTTTCACTCTTAATACATCTAACATCATTTAGATCTTCATCTTTCATCTCTCTTAGTTTGACAATTCTACAGATCTTTCTTTCTCTGCCCCTAATCTCCAATTTTTTGTATAATTCGTTATACACCTTACTCTTTGATTCATAGATAATCTTTTTCACATCTTTTTTTGCACTTTTGTATTTTTCATATATCTCGCTACTACTATCACTTTTAAAGTTCCTATAGTACTCTCTTTTGATTCGAATAACAATTTGTATTTTCTCATTCCATGACCACGACTCCTCACCTATTGGAACCCAACCTTTAGATACTCTAAAAACCTTTCTACCTATACTCTTAATATTATTACACATCTCTTTTCACATTGTTTTTGAGTCATCGTTCGCAGATCAATTTGTTACTCCAATTACTTTGTCTCTAAAAGTCGTCACCTTTTCTTCATTCAGATTCCACTATTTAATTCTTGACTCCACCGATGGTCGACACTGTTTTTGTCTTTTGGGCACATGTGCGTCTAAAACTTAAAGTCTATGCTGATTTACTACACTCTCCCCCATATAACCTTACAATCCTTACAGATCATTCTATCACCTCTCCTAATGAAAAAGAAATATATTTAACTAACATTCGATCCACTTTTATACGTAACTATGTGCAACTCTTTTTTATTGCAGAAGATGCTTACGAGTGCCAAATCAAACGTTACGGCAAACTTTAAAATAGTACTTCCCGTTTCATTCCTACTATCAAAACCAAAGTTTTCATGTACGGCTTCGAATCCCTTATGTTTCTCTCCTACATGTCAATTTAGATCTCCTCCAATAAATAACTTCTCTCCACTAGGTATGATTTGTATAAATTCATATAAATCTTTCCAAAATTATTTTTTACTAATTACATCTGTACATATTTGGGATGCATACACACTAACTATATTAATTGCGTTTTCTCCATTTACTAACTTAACAACTATAATTTTATCTCAATTCCTTCTTATCTCTACATCATCCTCGAGTAAGTCTTTATGTACAATTACACCCACTCCATTATCGGTTCTATCTCTACCTATGTACAAAAGATTATGACCATAAGTCTCTATTATTTTTGTCTTCTCTCTCATCCACTTAGTTTATTGGAGATATATGATATTAATTTTTTTTTATTCATTACTTCTTCTATCTTTCCTAACTTTTCGATTAGAAATCATATGCTCTAAATGGTTAAACGAATCATATCTTCATCGACTATCTTATTTACCCTTACCCCAATATCCTTTGTTAACTTGTCACTACACCCAGAATCCGATATAGCACATCACTGAGGCGGAAACGCCCCAAACGTTCTCTTATATTTGTCTCCTATTTTTAATTTGACAAAAAGTTTTATGTTGACTATCCGTTTACCGCAATCCTACTCCTTTACTCAGGGTTGGGACCAGCCGTGGTGGAGTTCTTTAACCATAAACATATTACATGACCAAAATAAATGTTGGCATCTTATCCATATTTAGCTAGCATTAGCACCAAAATATCATACTAATGGTTTTTTTTTTAGCTTAAACTATATAAATATATAGTCTACGAGTTAGATAAAAACAATTGTCTTTTTAAAAACATTAAAGAAAGGCATATTTGCATTTAAGGTAGAACTTGCATCCCACCATGGCATCTCACCATTCTATCAAAGACCATATTTACTTTCAATGACCCAACTTATGCCACAAAAATTGGTTCTAAAGGAAATTTTAGCTGTTTACAAACCATAAAAATGTTTTCTTCAATTTAGTCTAGATATTTACTTGGTCAGGAATCCTACATACTTTAGGTTGGTTAGGTATTTAAGAGTTTTACCATCATCTAATTTTTCATTCTAAGTAAAAAGGCTCATCTGGTGTACAAAATGCTTCCCGATTTAGTGCGGAGGAAGGGGAAAGATGGACGTACATGTGCACAGCCTTCCCCTTGTATTTTTGCAAACAGACTGTTTCCACGGCCCAAACCCGTGATCTCGAGATTACCAAAGAAACAATTCCACCATTGCGCCAAAATTCACTACTCATTACTTTATTATTACAAGTATTACAAGTAATTTGTTCATTCAGTAATTAGGCGGCAATTTTCAAGTAAATGGTTGCTACTCATTACTTTATTATTTGATAACGATTCATGCACTTTCGAAAAACCACATCAAAGGAGAGCGAGCTTGTCACGAAAAGCAAAAAATAAGCAAATAGGAACATATGAAAAGAAAGATGCAGAAACAATTATTGTCAACGGATTACACAATGGAGCTTTATAAATGATTTTACTTTCTCAACCAGAATGGTAAGACAGTTATCCATTACACTTGCAAATTCAATAATCTATCTATTAGAGTTGGTTTGAAAGAAACTAATGAACAGTTAACATCCTTCTAACTTGCCGGATTGGATCAAAATATTAGTGATAAGCTGGGAGTAGTTCATGTATTTAATTTAGAAAATGCTCGACAATATGCCTTACAAGCTGAAAACCAAGTTTCGCACCATGGTGCAAGGAAACCCATATAAGGCAAAACTGAAAAGGTTTCGCAAGGTAGTTTTAATGGGAGGGGATCTGCTTCAACCGGTAAAATCAATGGAGGGAGCACAAGTGGAGCAAGCGGAGATAACAAATGTAAAAATGAAGTAAGGAGTGGAGCATAGCTCAATTTTGGCAAGACAGCCGGTTGGTCTCAAATTAAGGGTTTTGTTGCAATGAAAGGGGATACGCATCCTAATTTGTCCTAAAAAAGAGTGAATCTGGTTGTAACTGATGATGACGGGAGAGAAGTGTTAGAACCTATTTACGATGATTTTCATGAAGAGAATGATAAAGTTGATGTGTACTCAGCATATAAAAAGTCTTTGATGGTTAGTAGGGTGATGACACCACCACCCAACCATGATCTGCAAGATTGGAGAAAAAGGAGCATTTTCCAAACTCATGTTCTTTGTGGTGGTAAAGTATGTGATTCAATCATTGATGGGGAGTGCAGAAAATTGTATTTCTAAAGGAACAGTTGAGAAGCTAAAGTTGCATACCAATAACTACTCTCATTCATAAAAGATTGAATAGGTAAAAATGGGAGCATGAAATACAAGTGACATCTCAATGTTTAATCAAATTAATCATGGAAGTAATTTAGAAGAGGAGGCATTATGTGATGTTGTGTCTATCGATGCATGTCACATCCTTTTAGGTCCATCATGGCTGTTCAATCATATGAACCATCGCACTAAAGAGAACATATTCTCATTCTACTAAGATGGCAAAAAGTACAATTTACATCCTCAAAGAGATAGTGCAATACCTACAATTACTAACAAGCTGAATGGTATTCTAACTACTAAAGAGTTAGAGGATGAAGCCAAAGAAGCCACAGTGAGTGGTTATGGAGCATTTACTGATCATATTCGGAGAGTGCAAACTGCCTTGAAAACAAACTAGTAATAAGGGTTACGCAAATGTTGCCAATCAGCCTAGGCATGTCAAGGAATTTGATAAAGTTGATTTGGTGCTTGTACACTTGAAGCAAGAGAGGTTTCCTAAAAGCATGTATCATAAGTTAAAATCAAGAAAATTTTAGACCATGTAACGTGCTGAAGAAGATTAGTTGCAATGCTTATTTAATAGAGCTTCCACCTGAGATGCAGATTAGTCAAGTTTCCAATATTTCTGATCTATATTCATTCGAGGACCTTGATGAAAAATTTATTACATTTGCAGAACAGGTCAACCAATTTCCAGAAAAACAACCACCTGATACCATCAAAGAAGTTCTTGATGCCAAAAAGGTGAGGTCCAAAAGAGGAAATGCTGGCACTTCTTAGTGAAGTGGTTGGGCAGATCGACTAGTGAAAGAACTTAGATTACAGAAGATGAATTGAAGAAAATTGATCCACACATATATGCATATGCTATAAAAGCTTTCTCAGCAGATGCAACTGCCTTTCAACTTGGGGAGAATGATGCAGGAACATCTTAACATTAAAAATTTCTAGTTTGAGAATGATCCAGGAATATCTTAAAATTAAAAATTTCAAATTTTTTAGTTGCTTATTAGTCTTACTTCTTTATTTAGGTTTTTATTTCGAAAGTTTTATTATTTTTTGTTTCTTTTTTCATTTCATTTAACGATTTAGGAATTTTTAACTAATTAGAAAGTTTTTGAATTAAAATTATGATTTGTCCTAACATAAAAGGACAATAGTGATCATATTGTAAGGTATTATTTTTAGAAATATAATTAACAGATTTCAAACCCTAAACTTAGGTTTTTTAAGCCTAAGCCTAGTTTTTCTAATCCAATTTTGAATTTCAGCTAAATTTTCATTTCAATTGTGGTTTCATTGCCTTTTCCCTGCATCAGTTTCTCTTTCTCTTTCAATGTACAAAGATGGATGCGCACCTCCTTGATGCTCTTCCTCTGCTTTTTGTATGTTCTTTTTTGTGGATAAAATTCTTTTTTCCAAAAAAAAAAAAAAATGATTTCAGCACAATGTTGATCTCAGATAATAACGTTTGCTTCATAAAATTCCAGTCACCAGAAACATCATCATGGCCGCAATCATGGATTCAAGTTTTTGTTCGAAAACATACATAGCAGATAGCACTTTGTAATTTAGTGAAGTGTTTGGTGAAACCACGGTTATCAATTTCACATTGATGTTGATCCAACCCCAAATTGGGACTAAGTTGAAGTTCAACTCCATAAAACAAGATTTTGCACAAAAGAGAGTCAAGGAAAATTAAACAGCAGCAGCATAGATAAATCACCTCTTTTCACAAAAAGATTTTTCTTGGCCATCTCAGTATGCAGAATAGACCTGGATTCTGCATCAAATACCATGTCCTGCAGCAACACACAAAGAAGATGCAAATAAATTGAAACACAAAATCTATGCCGAAGAAACTAAAAAAAAAAGGAAATGATTAGGGTTTCATTATAACATACTTGAAGGGCGTCTTTAGCAGCAATTGCGAGTTGAGGAGAAGAGAAAAGAGCGAAACCCATGGGATGCTCGCCCTTAAAATTAACCTGGGAAGCTTCATAACCAGGAAACCATCGAAGCAGATTCTGCAATTCCCTCTCCTTCACGTCTTCTGGAAGTCCCGATATGAAAATCGTCCGCACCTGAAACCACAACACCACACTAACATCCCATCAGATGATTTCAGTCAAGACTATGGCAAAACTACCCCAAAAAAATCAAAGAAAAAGAAAAAGGGAGAGAGAGAGAGAGAGGGTTACGGAGGACCTCATCGGTAGAAGGACGATTAGGGTTTTCGACAAGGATGGGAGGAGGATGATGAGGCGGCGGTGGAAGAGGAGCTGCGGCGGCGCCAGCGGCGACAGTAGCAGATGGAGCAGGAGGAGGTGCTGCGGGCGGCCATTGTTCATGGTACGGATGAATTCCTGCTCCTGCCATCGATGATTCACAAATTGAAGCTTCTCCTAAACCCTAGAGTCTTGACTACAAGAAATAGGAAGATTATGGTGGGGAGATGTCTTGCGTCTCCCGTCCCGTCCCCCCTTTTTTCTGAATCCCAGATATTATGTTTTTTATTGATTTAAAATACCTAAAACAAAATCTTTGTCATGTTAAAATCCCTATTATAATTTACCCTTTCCCGATTTTTTTAATCAACACGGGCTGCGAGGTCTCGGAATGCACGTGCAGACCACAACAACCTAATCATCGAAAATATTACTAAAATTTAAACATATTCTACCTAAAAAAGATACCAAGGTTAGACCCACAAAATTATATTTTTTTTTTTTTTTTTTTTTATTTTTGGGGGGGGGGTTTTTTTTTTTTTTTTTTTTAAACTAACTCTTTTTTTTTTTTTTTTTTTTAACATTTTACTCTTTAACTTTTAGTTTATTAGATTTAATAAAAATGATATCATTCCTCAGAAACAATTCAAACAATAGAGTTTTTTTATTTTTATCATATTTTTCTCGATTCGATTCTATTTGATAATATCTCCTTATATAAAAAAAAATTAATGAAAATGACCTTTTGTATTCATTTCAAATGCCTATAAATAAACTTTTTTGTAACCTCATTTGATATAACATGAGGAGAAATAAAAGTTCTTACTCTCTATAGTATTTAACTTCTCTTTTAATTTAGATTTTTGTTGTTTAATTATTTCGATTCCTACATCAAACTTTGGTTTTCAAAACCAAAGTTTTATAATATGTTATCAACACGATTTTTGCTTGAATTTTTATACAAACTCAACATTAAGGTCATCTTCGGTAATCACAACTTTATTTTATGGCAAATCTCACCAAATTTGAATTTGTGACTCTCAATATTTCGAAAAAAAATTATTTGTCATGGATCCTTGATACTGAAATCCATCTGAATACAAATAGACTCGGAAAAACAATTAAAGAAAATAATACATAGACTTTGCAAAAATTGAGCCAAGACAGAGATTTTTCTCAATCACCACCTTCACAAAGATTTGAAAATCGAGTATTTGACAATAAAAGATCTACTTGAATTGTGAAAAAGTTTGGAGCAAAAGTTTAACTATCAAAAAACTGTAATACTCCCTAAATCTCGTTATGATTGGATCCATTTGAGATTCCAAGATTTTTAATTCGTAAATAAATACAATTCAGTCATTTTTAAAATCAGATCTCAATTTAAAATTATATGAAGAGAATATTCTTAAATATGATATATTAGAGAAAACACTCTCCACTTTTCATGTCTTAAATATGCTCTTGCAACAGCAGTATCGAGAAAGATGATTTAAAAAGTATTCAGATTTCTTGTTTACTTGTGGCTGAACAAAATAATGAGTTATTGATGAAAAATCATAAATCTTATCCAACTGTCTCTACTCCATTCCTTGAAATGGATGCAACAAGTCATGACAATTTTGGACATGGACAAGGACATGGAAATAATCGTGATCGAGGACATGGTCGTGGCCATGGCCATAGACGAGACCGCAGTTGGAATATTTATCGTAATGATCATGGTAGCCATAAAAACCACCAAAAGTTGAAAAGCAATGAGACAAAACAAGAAAATGGTGGATCCAGTCAGAACACTGAGAACAAATGTTACCGATGTGGGGTGATTGGACATTGGTCACGTACCTATCATACGCTAAAACAACTAGTCAAATTTTATCAAATCTCATTGAAAGAAAAAGATATTAATATCGAGTCAAATCTTTTATGTCAAAATAATGACCCTGATAATACTTTTGAGGGTCTTGCAAATTTGCCACAACTAGAAATTGGTGATTTTTTTTACAACGATTTTAATTAATGTAATTGTTTCCATTCCTTAATAATACTTGAATTTTATTTATTTATTTATTTATTTTGGAGACCTATGGATATTATTGTATCTAAAATTGGATCAAATATCAAAGATGAGGATCTCTGTCTCGTAAACAATGTGACTATACATACAATTCTCAAAAGTAAAAGATATTTCTCTTATCTTATTATGAAAAAACAAAATATGAATACTAGATCCGGGAATAAATTTTTTTTATCAGTAATACATTATTTTCACCCAAATCACATCGAAATTTATTAAGTTTCAAAAATATTCACCTCAATGGCTATCATATAGAGACAACCAATTTAGGACATACTGAGTATTTATGGATTACTATGATTACCTTAGGACAAAAATAAATATTAGAGAGACTACCAGCTTTCTCCTCATGTCTTTATTATACACACATTAGACCAATTGAAGTAAATGCCATAACAAACAAGAAGTTTGCTAATCAAAATACATTCATATTATGGCATGATCGATTGGGACATCTTGGATCTACAATGATGCGACGAATTATTGAAAACTCTTTTTGACATCCTTTGAAGAACCTGAACATTTTTCAATCTAATGACTTCGCATGTCCTACATGTCATCAAGTCAAATTGATAATAAAACCATTACCAAGTAAAATTGAAATTGAATCCCCTGAATTTTTGAATTAGATATATGGCGATATATGTGGGTCAATTCACCCACCATGGGGACCATTTGGATATTTTATAGTTTTAATAGATATATCTATAAGATGGTCATATGTGTACTTATTATCAACTTGAAATCTAATATTTTTGAGCTTACTTGCTCAGATAATTCGATTACAAGCATAATTTCCCAACTATCCTATCAAAACAATTCGCATTGATAATACTGGAGAATTTATTTCTCAAGCATTTAATAATTATTGCATGTCTATTGGTATAAAGGTTGAATATCCTATAGTTTATGTTCATACCCAAATGGTCTAGTAGAGTCATTTATTAAACAACTCCAATTGATAGCAAGACCATTACTTATGAAATCCAAGCTTTCCGTTTATGCTTAAGGACATGCGATTTTATATGCAGTTACACTAATTCGCATCTATCCCACTAGTTCTCAAACGTTTTTTCCTTTACAATTGGTCTTTGGAAGAGAACCTGATATCTCTCATTTATGCACTTTGGATATGCCATTTTATGTCCCTATTACTTCCCCTCACAGAACAAAAATGGGGTTTCAAAGGAAATTAGGCATCTATATTGGATATGATTCTCCTTCCATTATCAAATATCTTGAACCCATGACAGGAGATGTCTTTACTATTAGATTTCTTGATTGTCAGTTTGATGAGACATTTTTTCTAACTTTAGAGGGAGATAATACCAGGAAAGGAAAGTTAGAAAAGAGATTACCTTGAGTAATCCATCCTTATATCATATTAATTCTCGTACAAAATATTATGAACTAGAATTTCGACTGATCATCCATTTATAATAGATTTCAAATCAACTGCCAGATAATTTTTTTGATCCAAAATGAGTAACCAAATCACATATTCTAGTAGAAAAATGCTCCTATCAAAATTAATATCTCTAAAGGACCCCTGCTAACAAATGAACCAAAGCCATGCCTGAAGCTTGGAAGACTAATAGGTTCTAACGATAAAAACTCTCGAAAGAAAAGAAGAATAAATAGACAAATTGATCGTATAGAAAAAGGGAATAATTCGATTCAAAAAGAAATATTTCTAGAAAAAGTTGAAATAGATAATAAAAAAATATCAATAAATTATATTTCTACAATGAGAACATGTGATCGAACTAATAAAAATGTTGATGATGTATTTGCATATAGTGTGTTAGTTGATATTCTAAGTGAAAAAAGGGTCTTTGAACCCACGACTTTAAAGGAATGTCAATCAAGAGATGATTAGCCTAAATGGAAGGAAGCAATTTATACATAACTAATGTCTCTCTCAAAACATGAGGTTTCTGGGCCCATAGTCAAAACACCTAAAGGTGCTGAACCAATAGGACACAAATAGGTATTTATGCAAAAAAGAAATGATAAAAATGAGATTGTGCAATACAAAGCTCGACAAGTAGCACAAGAGTTTTCGCAAAAACCTGACATTTATTATGAAGAGACATATTCTCCCGTAATGGATGCTATTACGTTTCGCTATCTTATTGGTTAAGTAGCACAGAAAAGACTTTGTATACAAATGATGGATGTTGTTACAGCATATTTATATGGTGTACTAGATAATGACATATATGAAACTTTCAAAAGGATTAAAAATGCCAGAAGCATACAACTCTTGAGAATTATTTTCTATTAGATTACAAAGGTTTTTGTATGGTTTAAAACAATCTGGGCACTTGTGGTACAATTATCTTAGTAAATATTTGTTGAAAGAGGGTTATATAAATAACCATATTTGCATCTGTGTTTTTATAAAGAAGTTCAGATATGATTTTGTGATAATTGCTGTATATATTGATAACTTAAATATTATTGGCAGTCCTAAAGAGCTCTCAAATGCAACCAATTATTTAAAAAAAGAATTCAAAATGAAAGATTTTAGAAAAACAACATTTTGTCTCAGCCTGCAGTTCAAGTATTTAAAAAATAGGATTTTTGTCAATCAATCATCTTATACTTAGAAAGTTTTAAAACGATTTAATATGAACAATTCGTACCCATTAACCAACCCAATGGTTGTTCGATCACTTGATATACAAAAATGATCCTTTTCGTTCTCGTGATAATAATAAGAAAATTCTTGATCCTAAAATACCATATTTAAGTATAATTGGTGTCTTAATGTATCTTGTTAATAATATCTGACCTGATATTACTTTTACTATAAATTTATTAACGAGATATAATTCTACTCCAACTAGAATACATTGGAATGGAATTAAACATATTTTTTGATATCTCTAAGAAATAATTGATATGGGTCTATTTTATCCTTATGAATCAAATACACAACTAATTGGGTATGTAGATACAGGATACTCATCTAATCCACCCAAAACTGAGTCTCAAATAGGTTATGTATTTACATATGGTGACACAACGATATCTTGAAGATCTATGAAGTAGACTATAACTGATACCTCATCAAATCATGTCGAAATAATTGTAATTCATAAGACAAGTCATGAATGTGTGTGGCTCAGGTCAATGACTAATCATATTCAAGAATCATACAATTTGTTAGTAAATAAGAAAACTCTAATGATACTTCATGAAAATAATGCAGTTTGTATAGCCAATTAAAACGTGGATACATCAAATGTGATAGGACAAAATATATCTCTTCAAAATTATTTTGCACGCTCGATCTACTACAAAGTTGAGATATTAACATACAGAAAATTCAATCAAATGAGAAAACTGTAGATTTATTCACAAAAGCATTACTCACTACAGTATTTGAGAAGTTGATTTATAAAATTGGAATGCAATGTTTTAAAGATATTAAGTGATGTCTTTAATAGGGGGAGTATAATATAAATGCTCATGTATAAGGAAGGTTGTACTCTTTTTCTTTCACTAGGTTTTTCCCTAGTAAGATTTTAACGAGACACATTCCTTATACAATGGACATCCAATGGGAAGTATTATAAATGTTAATGAATGGATGTTTATTAGCTTTTGATTTTTCTAGGTGACTCTTAGCTTTTGAGTTGATACACTTAATGAATATGACTTTTCACTCTATGACTTTTAGTTTATTACATTTAATAAGAATAATCTTTTGTATTCATTTCCAATGCCCATAAATAAGCTCTCTTGTAACCTCATTTGATATAACATGAAGAGAAATAAAAGTCCTTACTCTCTTTCGTTTCCTTCTTTCTATAATACTTAACTTCTCTTTTGATTTAGATTTTTATTGATATATTATTTTGATTCCTACATCAAACTTTAGTTTTCAAAACCAAAGTTTTATAATACTTTTAAAAATTTAAATCATTTCTCCATTTTTGTTTTTTACTATTTCAAATTAAAATATCATTATAAATCAAAATATAAATACCCAACAAAGGGAATCGAAATTTTTTCCCTTTTTAATTTATCCTATTTTTCTTAAAAAATCAATATGGGGAGATTTACAAATAAGTTTTCAATAACTACAAATCTTTCACAATTAATAGTACGATCTAACGAGCATTCCTACTCTAGGAAACTATTTTATAATTAAAAGTATATCATACAAAAGTTCAAAAAAATTGTTACATAATTCGAATATTTTATAATATTGCCAGATGTTGTTATGACAATATTTAAAGAAACTAATAACCATTTTTTGATCAAAGACTCATTATACATACCAATTTGAGAAATTAAGAGTTGCAAAAACCACAATTATGTCAATTCTTATGGATTCAAATATGCTTACACATCTAATATACTCTTCTTGATGATTACAAATAAAAGATCCATAATTTGATAACAGATTTTAAATTTTTTACCATAGGTTTAGTTATCTAATAATTGATATTAGAGTAGTTTTCTTATAAAATTATTGAGAAGTAAGTTTATCGATTTGGGTTGTAATATGATTGTTATGATTATCTAGACAAGGATTCATTTTCTTTTATATGTATACCAGTTATATGTTTCTTTTATTGCTCTCAATCCAACCGACAAAAAATGAAAATTGATGTTAAGATACCATAATGACCATGTGTTTGTGTTCTACATATCCAACCCCTAGTTTTTCATCTTGTTGCCAAAGAGTTAAGAAATCCAAACCTCTAGGTTTTGTAACTTATTATTTTTCTTATCTATGAAGATGGCTCATTAGTTTTTATTTTGTTTAGAAGATTTAATCACTTTGAGAAGTATGCATTTTCCTTCTTAGTGTGTATTATAAGTAGAGTTGATATGAGTCAGAGTGTAAGATCTAGTCACAGAATACTCTGTAGAGAAATCCTCTCTTCCCTTGCCAGCGTTTTTCCTCTCTTAAACCGTATGATTGTAGTCTAGAAATATGTTCTCTAACAAAATTCCTATCATAGGTTTTTTTTTTAAGGAGAATTAGACTTGTTTCTTAATCCTTGTACCCCCTTTAAACAAGGAGAAATAAGGTTTACAATAAAACATGTTTCCTACTAAAACAAACTCCTAAAATTACTAATTCCAAAAATAAGAAAACTACTATTCTAAAGAGATAACTATCAATTCCTAAATATTCTTCTAAAACCTTTCCTTCCTACCAATGCATGCATTGTGCATATCATTACTCCCCAACTGGACAAAGTGCTTGTCCTTGAATTTAGGGTAGTCCCTCTTGAAGTCTTTTCGAAACTCCTAAGAGGTATCTTCCTTTGGTAGTCCCTATTAATGCACTAATAACTCCCATTTTCTGCTGTTGAGCCTAGCGCATGCAATTGATTTCAAGAATGGGTCCTGAGTTGCCTTCCAACAATTGGGAAAGGGGGACTAGGTTTGCTAGTGGCATACCCGTGTGCTCCTTTAACTGCAACACATACACCACATCATGAATTTTACTTCCTAATGGTAAGGCCAAACGATAAGCTACCTTACCAATTTGCTTGACTACCTAGAAAGACTCAAAATTCTTAGATGCCAGTTTGGTAGAGTCCCTTTGAACCACTAGTAGCTGCTAATAAAGCTATAATTTCAACCATACCCTTGCCCCCTTCGGAAAATAAGACCTTGCAATGGTGAAGGTTTCGTGCTTGTTTCATTCTTGCCTGTACTTGAACTAACCATGCTCAATTTAGCCAATACTTTATCCCTTTCCTCGAAGGGCTTGATCTAACACATCTAGCTTCATGGCACCAAGATCATAAGACAACAGACACAGAGGATCACAACTATACACCACATGGGATGGTGTTACCTATAATGAAGAATGGTATGATGTATTATAACAAATCCTACCCAAGAAATCCATTTCACCGAACTCTATGGTCAATCCCTCACAAAACACCATTAGTATATCTCAATTGTCCCATTCACCACCTCTATTTGTGCATCATATTGAGGATGGTTTACATAGGAATAAGCCAATTTTGTTCCACATAACTTAAAAAACTCCCTCAACGACCCATCCCACTTAGGAACAAGTAGCAAGTGGGAGGAAAAGGGTGATCTACTCGATCTGATGATGCCTTGAACCATCATCTCCTCATATTGTCACTCTATCTCATCCTATTGTCGATGAGGTAATTTATATGTCCTAATTATTATTGGTGTTAACCCCAGAAGAAGTGTAATCTAATGATCACATTCACATGCTAGAGGTAGCTCAGATAGTTCTCCAAATAAATCTAAAAATTCCATCGGTAACCTTTCGAGCTCAATTGAGGGTGGAAAGGACCTTGAATGTGATAGGCTCTTTCACCTCCTTATCTAGCCTTTGTTCCTAGCACTTAATTTGTTTTCCTCTAAGATTAAAACTCATTGTTAAATCAACAAAATCCACACACCCAATGTTCGTAGCCATTTCATCCCAACACGATAATGAATCCTTCTAAAGGAATACCATATAAATCGATGAAAAAGTCATTAGTATTAACCTAGAATGTGATAGTCCCACATCTACCACAACTAGGAACCTTCTCTCCATTAGCCACTGAAACTTGTAATTCTAGCTTGTGTATGATCACAATACAAAGTTATTTTGCAAAGTAGCACTAATAAAGTTATGGGAGCACCTGGAATCTATTAATACCTATATAGGACTTTCCTCTACCAAAATTTTTAGTTTCATAGTTAGTGATTTCCTTAGCCCTGTTATAGTATGTAAGGATATACCTAGTTCTCCTAGCTCCCCCTCATTCTCTACTTTGGAGTCCATTAATTCTACCCAAAAAACAATTTCTTGCATCTTTGTCCTTGGGAAAATGCTTCATCACAATTGAAGCAGAGCTCTTTTGTCCTTCTTTCCTCCATCTTTGCTTTAGTTAGCCTCTTAAAAAAGGGTGTGTTGGTACTTCTGATATTGGCTACCGTTGGAGAAGTTTCCTTTCCTACAATGGTCCTTTCTAATGGCTATTTTTGGACTGCTCCACATAGGTGTTGCCATACTATTGCCCTATGGTGCCCCTCTAACACAGCTTGGTTGCTCCTCTATTTCCTTTCATACATGTGGGCCAAATTCCTAACAGCACTAAAGCTATTGGGTTGCTTCAATTCTACCTCCGGCTGCAACCCCTCCATGAGTCCAGAAGTGAATAAACTAACTTGCTATTTTATGATAAGTTGTGAAATGCAAGCTAGTAATGACCAAAACTCCATTTGATATTCTTTCACTGTCCCTATTTGTTTCAAGTTGGCAAACTCGTCAAGTAGGTTGAGGTTTGGGAGGCCAAATCTCAAGTTGCATTGCTTAGTAAATATCTTCCAATTCATGCTTGCCCCTTCTCGTTTTACCTTAAAAAATTAAAACTATGCTTCTTCGTTAAGATAGAATACTACTAGCCCCACCTTCTGCCTTTCGAATGTTCTCTGATTTTCAAAGAATTGGTCACACCTATGGATCCAAATCAAGAGATCCTCAATACCATCATATGATGTGAATTCTAATTTAGAAACCTAGGGATAGCAGACCCTCCTTCTTACCAAGGGTGAGCACTATTTAGTTAAAATAAAAAAAAAAATCCATTTTTGAACCGCTTTTTATGTTTCATGTGATTTATTTGATTTTTGATTTCAATTTGGAATAAAACAAAATTTTAATTTGCTTATTTAGACATTTATTGATTTAAATAATTTTTATTTTGATTAAACTGAATTTACCGAAATAGTTAAAAATATATATTTTTTAGATAATTTTTATTCATATATATAATATTATAACTAAAAGTTAAAAGAAAAAAATATAACTAAAAAAATTAAGATGATATAATATTATAATTAAAAGTTTAAAAAAAGAAAAATACTTTAAATGTTATTTTACTCAATGATAATGTGATGTTAGTTATTTTTTATTTTATGAACTACCAGTAGATTAGTAGATTTGTTTAAAATTTTCATATTTTGTTACTTTGTTTCAAATTTGAAATTTTTAAATTGACATTTGGTAAATTATAATTATTAGTAAACTTTAAACTTTAAAATTATAATTTATAGTCATACGTTGATATGAATAATAAATATTATATTTAAATAGATAGGAATAGAAAATATTATTACTTAAATCTCTTATAGAGATTTTAATAATACAGTCAATTTGGATAATCGAACTGAGTTAATTGCTTAATTCGGTCAAATCGAATTTCAGTTTTTGATTCATTAGATTAGATTATGATTATGAAAATTGTATAACCGAATTAAATTGATTATTTTAATTTTGACAATTTCAATCATGATTTAACCGTATGCTCACCCCTACTTCCTACCAAGTACTTCATTTCCCTTGGTCTGTAAGGTGGCAACTACTGCTCCCCACCTTATTGATCTTGCTGCACCTTTGTAGCTCTCATAGAATCCCTTCAAAGTACGAGTTCGTCACTATTTATTGTTGCTAAAATAGCTTTTCGCTGGATCGTTGGTGTTCTTTACTATTGCTCCAAATCCCACTGAACCCCTCCATCTGGTTAGGCTATTCTGCAGAGTTTTTTATGACAGTTGGCTCTGATACCAAGTTAATATGAGCTTTAGTGTAAGATCTAGTCATATGATATTTTATAGGGAAATCCTCTCTTCCCTTACTAGAGTTTTTCCCTCTCCTAAACCTTATGATTATAGTCTAGAAATCTATTCTTTAACAAACTTCCTACCACAATTCTTTTAAGAGAATTAGACTTGATTCTTATTTGTAGGCATTATATATAATAACCTAAAGAGTGTAAATATTTTTGGCTTTTATGGGATATAAAAGACGATTAGTAAGAGAATTAAAGGAAAATGAGGAGAGAGAAAGAGATAATGGACTCAATATTTATAGTGGTTCCACCTCCTTGGCGTCTACTCCCAGACTTTACCTGGATTTCTATTTCACTATTCTATCAAATGGTATATACAACTACCTATCAGTGCTAGTAAACCTTATAAATATTTTTCCAAATATTTACACTTGCTTTTCCCGTGGCAAGCAGACCCAACTGTAATTCACTAAACATAACTTAAGCCCTAAATTAAAAAGACTAATCTTCTGATCTTTTACAATGTTTACAGAGTGAATGGAATTACAAATTGAGGCTATGAACTTCAGATGTGTTTGTTACAAGCTTAATTCGAGAAATAAAAACATAGGATGAATGTTTTGATGTTACAATATCATTCAATCGTTTGAGATGAGGATCCTTCACTGTTTGAGTTGTATTTATACTTATGGAAGGTGAATTAGCTATTGAGCAACTTTAATGGCCATTGAATACATCATAGTAACTGTTGGAAGTAGTTAAAGCCTTAATAAATTTTTGAATAGTTTTTTTTTTTTTTTATTTAACTAATAGCTATTAGAGATATCAGGTCGACTTATCCAAGCTTTAAGTCGACTTGTCTTTGATTTAAGAATACATGCTACAAGTAAAATTACTAAAGGATAACTCAAAACTGAATAATTCATTGTCATCATAGGTTATACAATTACGATAATGGTTTACAATAAAACTCAAAAATAGAAGAATTCATATTTACCATCATCTTTGTCCTTCATCTCCCAAGCCATATTCATTTTTAGATATATCAAATATATGATACTCATCCTAATTTATATGTTGTGATAATACATCGTCATGGACAGTGACTTGAATTAGTTCCCATAAGAACCTTGCATGTTATTTGAAATCTCATAAAGGATAGGGCATTTAGTGTAGCTTGCCTCCTATTGGTAGCCTATGTCCTCCCCCAATGTTATTGAATTTTTCATTGTACTCTAGTTTTGCAAATAGGTCTGCTAATGAAAAAATTAATTCAGAAATAATGTGGAAAGAGATGTCTAATAATATTAGGAGCATAAGTACATTGGTCCTTGGAGTATCTAATGGTAGGGCTTTGATTGGTAAGCAATCATGATAGTGGAACGAGAAAATATAAACTGCTATCCGAATCAAAAGAGAATGCTATCGAACCTTAAAAGTGACCGTAGTAGCGAAACTTATGAAAAACACAAAAGTATAAAAAAAGATATGACAAAGATTATCTACGAAACAAAGAGTAAAGAATACAATGAATTATACAAGAGTCTGGAGACTCGAGACAGAGAAAGTGAGCTCTACGGAATTACCAAACTAAGGGAGAGTAAAAAAAAAGATCTAAATGAGATTAAATGTATTAAAAGTAAAACTAATACCACATCTGTAAGGAACGAAGGGGCGGCTCTCTATTTTTTTCTTCTTTCACAATAAAATACTCCTATATTTATAGGAGTAGTAACCCTATTTTTAAGAAGGAAAATTTCCTAAAAGATAAAGTTTCTGAAAGTTAAATTTTTAAAATTTATCCCTAAATATTATGAAAAAATCAATAATTTTGAAAATTTTCAAAACTTCCAATTTTGACTCCTTTTCCTTCCTTTTTCTTCAAAAGACTCATCCATCATTCCTATTATATCAATGACCATAAAATATAATAATTAGTGTAATATTTATTCAAAGATAGAATAAAATAAATTATAATTATTACACTAATTTATACCCTATCAGCCTTACATTAAAACACATCTCAACCCTTGTTTGCTGGTGTCATTATAAACTACATAGTCGGCGCACTAGTAAGAAGAGTAAGTTTTAAAGCTAACGTGAGTTTCTTCTTGAGTTTTTGGAAACTCTGCTCACACTTATCATCTCACTCAAATTTAATCCCCTTCCGAGTCAAACTAGACAACAAAGTTACAATTTTTTAGAATTCCTCAACAAATCTCCGATAATACCCTATTAACCCAAGAAAACTTCTTACCTCGGTGACATTCTTAGGTTGTTCTCATATCAGAATTGCCTCTACCTTTTTCGGATCAACAAATATCCCATCTCCAAATACGATATGCCTTAAGAATCCAATCTCCCTTAAGCAAAATTCACACTTGGAGAACTTAGCGTACAGTTGCTTCTCTCAGAGGGTTTGCAACACAATTTGGAGATGCTTAGAATGCTCTTCATCGCTCTTGGAGCATACCAAGATATCATCGATGAAGACTATGACAAATTTGTCAAGGTAGGGATGAAAGACTCGTTCATAAGGTCCATGAAGGCTGCAGAAGTATTTGTCAAATCGAAAGGTATCACTAGAAACTCGTAGTACCCATACCACGTTCTAAACACAATCTTGTGGACATCATCATCCTTTATTCTCAACTTATGATAGCCCGACCTCAGATCAATCTTTGAAAAGACGCTTGCTCCTTGGAGTTGATCGAACAAGTCATCAATCCTCGGCAACGGGTCCTTGTTCTTGATGGTCACCTTATTTAGTTGCCAGTAGTCAATACACAACCGAAGGATGCCATCTTTCTTCTTTACGAATAAAATTGGAGTGCCCCAAGGTGAGATACTCGGTCATATAAAACCCTTGTCCAATAACTCTTGAAGTTGGACTTTTAATTTTTTCAACTCTGCGGGTTCTATCTGTATGGAGGAATAGAAATAGGTGTTGTACCAAAAGCCAACTTAATTGGGAAATTGAACTCCCTTACCAGAGACAAACTGGGCAACTCGTCTGAGAAGACATCCGAGAACTCGTTCACCATTGGAACATTCTTCAATTCTGGACTCCCTATTATGGTGTCGATAATGTGGGCTAAATAGGCCACACAACCTTTGGACACTAATCTCCGTGCCACCATTATCGAAATTACACAACTTAAAAAGATTCGTTACTCACTGGCGAATATAAGTGGAGGATAACCTGGTCTACAGAATTCTACTTCTTTGGTAAAGCAATCCACTAATGCACAATATAGATGTAGCCAATCCATACCCAGAATAACATCAAAATCCATCATATCTAGCAGAATTAGATTTGCCTCAAGGATTACGTCACCTACCTTCACTTCATATCCCCCATACATAGTACTTTTAACCACTTGCTCTCCCAAGGGAGAGATAACCAATAATTCTTCCTCAAGTGAAATCAAAGGGCTATCTGAATGTCTAGCGCATACTATGCTCACAAATGAATTGTTTAAACCCGTATCAGTCAATACACGGGCATCAACCCCAAAAATTTTTATAGTACCTAATTATGCAATACCATTAGTGATAAAAAATTAAAACATTAAAAATCATCCCCCTAACTTATTATCTTGCAATATCTTCAAAATACCATCACATAGTATTTGTATTCAAAATTTCTAAATTATCAAATTTAAATCTAAGAGAAATTGCCTATGAATATGTCAGGATTGTTCTGAGTTTCCTTATTCATCATTGCATAAATCCTTGTTTGATTTCTAGGTTGGAATTGTTGAGGAGGTGCAGCAACAGTGTTGCTCCCAGTATCGGTCTGTGGAGCGGTACTAGCCAATGGTGTACGAACATTTGATAGGCCACCTCTATGGCCACTCATGTGATCATGACTCATCTGACTTCCATAACCGCTTAAACCCAACTCATGGCAAGCATTTTGAAAATGCCCCACTTTCCCACATTGGAAACACTAGCGAGGCTCAGGATACGATCTGGGGTGATATTTCTTACAATTCTGGTAGGATTCTTTCCTTAACCCCGCTGTCCTACTCCTGGACATGGCATTAAAGGTGGCAGCACAAAATCTTGACGATTGTTGGCCTTGTGGAAAGCCAATAGACCCAGTAGCGAAGACATTACTATAAGAGTCCGTGCTCCTACTCTTCTTAAAACCTTGACCCAGAGTAAACCCAGGCTTCCTTTTCTTGCCCTGTCTGTTCCCCTTTCATTCACCATTTTCTCGGCACTCGAGACCAATTCCAGAACATCTTGAAACGTGTATCCCTTTGTTATCAACATCTTCTTTCTGATACTTAAATTCAGCCTTGATTCAAATTTTACACAAATGACTCATCGAAGTTCACAAACTTTGAAACATATGTGGCTAGTTCTCTAAGTTCTATCTCATACTCTTCCACTGTCTTATTTCCTTGGGCCAGCTTAAAAAATTCATCTCTCTTTTGGTCCCTATAGAACCGTGTGTAGTACTTCTCTTCAAAGGCTCTAAAAAATTCTTCCCAAGTGGAAGAAGTAGATCTTTTACTCTTCATGTTTTCCCACAAAGTTCATGCACTCTTATTCAATAGTTTTACCACCACCCATAATTTCATCCGGTCATCCAACTTCATGTCGATGACGGTCTCCTAAACTCAACCAATCCATTCTTTGGCCAGTGAGGCATCACAAGTGGCTGAAAATGTCTCACATCCAAATTGCCTTGCCTCCTTAATCAACTTTGACAATTCAACAGTTGGATGGTTGGTTGATACAACACCGGAGGAGGAGGTGCCATTGGAGTACTCGGTGTGACAGTCGATATTGGAGAAGGAATCGACGGAGGAGCTGAAGTTTGTTGTGAAGTTTGGAACTGTGCTCTATAAGTGCTTTACCACTCCATCACTTGCTAGAGGGCGGTTATCAGAGGAGTAGGGTTCCCGGTGAATGAGCCAGATGTGTTGACATTGAAGAAGGTGTATGTAAAGACGATACAGCCTCTGGTTGAGAAGATGGAGTCGGAGAAATCTCATGCGGGTTCTTCATTCTTTTTCGCAGAGGTATAGTTCTACAAAAGAGAACTATATTTAGCACATAGGATTAAGTGAATAACTAATTACTTAACCCCATAAAAATGATATTCTTAACTTCCTAGGATCCATAAGAGGCATTTGAAATCATTTGGGATATTTCGAATATCGAGTTTTCTTAAAACGAATTCAAAAACAATTGAGGAACCCTTTTTATAATACTTGGGAAATTCTTCAAATGTTTTAAAACATTCTTAAATCATGAGTCTAAGCTCTGATACCAATAGAGTTGTCACGCCCCGACCCATAAGTCCTGGCACAAAAAAACTGTCGTGCTATCCTAAAACACTTGTAAATCACACCCCGTGTACCAAGGCACCGCAAGGCATTTACAATTCTTGTAAAACCATAGGCTATCCCGGCCAACCAATATCGTCCAACAACATAACACATTTCTCACTCAAGGGAATAGGGATAAAACTAACACACGATTCTTAAGAAAATTTCGTAACAAGAGAAATTGAAGGTCCTTAATACTAATTTATGCATAAACAAAACCAATTGAATCCAAAAATACAGAGTTAAATACGTTTTCATCCAAAATGCCCTCCCCGGTTCCAACTATTGATACCTCAGAATAATTAGACAAGATCTATACCAAAAACAAGTCTCCAATAGAGAACTTCTCAAATCTGGCTCTAAACAACCAAGCGTATCCACTAAACTTCCTCTGTGAAAAATGGAATAGGAAGGGGTGAGTATAATTTATACCCAGTGAGTGTATAACATACTATGAAGATAAATGATGAATGATCATGGATATGTCAAATAATTATCTTAAAATCATACAATCGTAAACCATAGAGAAACGGGGTTAATCATCAAATATCAACTTTTAAGAATATTTTAACAATTCATATTAAACAAGTCATATGCATCCAAATTATCACAATTTATTTTCCGAAAATCATGGGGTTGCCAAAAGTTTTTCCACCAAAAGCTTGGCTCTGACCAGTGGTGGAACCACTAAGGGATTTTTATTTTCATCAGTCATAACATACCCCTATCCTTGACTTTGACTCGAGCCTCCCTTGGAATGCAACCAGACTAGTCCGAAGGGAGGGTTTTGGAGGCACCTCTCAAGCACAATTACCCCCTCAGCCAAATAAATACCCAACCATGTCACCTCATCGAGTCGCTCCGTAGAGGAAATGACTATAGTCATTTATCATGCACAAGGCACCATTTTACAAACATCACAGCCATTAATCAATATGCCACAACCATCCAAACATTTCTCAATCCAAGAGTTCAATCAAATAATGTTCAACATAAATTTATAATTTGGCACATCATTTTCCATTTGAAACATATAAATGCATATTTTAATCCAAATCCACTGTAGGACATTCCACAATTATAAAACAAATTTGAAAACCAATTTGGAAAGCATTTATAAAATCAATTTAAAATATTTTCTCATCTATAATCATAATCATGTATCCACTCACCTCTTGGGAGGGTGAACACTCCTAATTTCACAATCAATTCCAGTATAATCCTTCCTTGGGTTCCAAATGTTTAACCTAAGACAATAACAACAATTATATGCTAAATCATATAAATTTCTAGGGTTTATGAATTTTCCCTAATTTAACACAAATCCAAATTTTCTTCGATCCAAGAATATTCCACCATCTACAAGTTATTCACACTCATACAAATTTTCATTAAATTTTTCCCCAATTTTTATTATTTAAAAATCTAGGGTTTTGATCTCCAATAAAAATTCCTCAAATCTCAATAATAAAATCTCAATCTAGTTATGAGGAAATTAAATCCAAGTTTAGAATGGAGAAATTACCTTAATTTTAGGGTTGGATGAAGTTTTGGAGATTGAATTTCAAAAACCCTAACTTTCCTTCACGTAGAGCAACCGTAGGTTTTCCTTCAATCCTCCCTTCTCACGTGTTGATTGCAAATTTTGGAGGTTGATTGAGTGATTTAATGAAAGGGTATTTGATTTCTAGAGAGAGAAATCAAGAGTGAGGAAGAGAGAGTGTGAGAGTGTAGGGAGAGGAGAGAGTGTCGAGAGAGTGAAGAGAGAAAATAAATTGAATAAATGAAACATGTTTGTTCAATCCCCATTTATTGAAGAACTGAAATTACAATTTTACCCCTCTTATATTTTGAGTTGTCTTGGAGTTTGGAGGGTATTCTAATCATTTTGCAGTTTCAGTAGCAAGAAGTTAATTGGGCAAGGCGACTTGAGTTGGAACAAGGCGACTAGTAAACTCAAAACTCAATTGGACAAGGCGGCTTGCTTGGAAACAAGGCGCCTTGTGGGTGTTGTTTTGATAGGGGCAAGGCGACTCATTTGGGGAGTGAGGCGACTCAACATTCAAGATTTCCAAGCTTTGGGTCGTCTCAGGGACAAGGCGCCTCACCAATTGCATGTCTCAGAACTCACTTTAAAATCCACTTCAAGTCACCTCCTCCAAGACACAAGGCGACTTGTTCCTTCCAATCCACATACATAAGGTGCCTCATTTGGGCATGCAAGGCAACTCGTCAACATCAACCCTCAGAAACATGATCTACAGGCCACCCAAGACACCTTACCTGAATGCACAAGGCGCCTCATCACCATCAAGGTGCCTCACCAAGTTGTCCAAAGTGACTCACCTCATCCCAATCTCCGATTTTTGTCTTCTGCACATCTCCAAGTCATCTCACCAAGCTCCTAAGGCACCTTGCTCTCCAATTCCTCCTACCCAAGTCATCCTCTTTCTTCACAAGTCCACTAATGTCTCACAATTCCCATATTATACCATGCTTAAGGCACCTCAAGCAAGGCAAGAGGCGACTTGCCCTCTACATGTCATGCCCACAACTCAAAATTATCCATAATTCATCTCATGACGCTCACAAGATAGTTTGAACCCAAGATTTCCCATTCTCCAAAAAGATTTTGTCCACCAAGGCAAGTTATACCTCATGATTAATATGGCAAAACAAATTTGAAAATCCAACACTTGATAATTATGTGGGAAAATAAAATTAAAAAATTCAAGTATTGAATTTTTCGACGTTACATCCCAAAACTCAAATTACAATCTAATTTATCTTGATATTTTACAAAAAAAAAATAAAATTATAATTAAATAAAAATTTCTAACATCAAATTTTTCGATGTAACTTTTCCTTCTAGAATTGATGAAATTCTCCACCACACAAAAAATCCTCGCTTTCCACCTTATTTACGTCAAAGTTTTTGACTATATTTTACATACAATTCTTTTTCTTTCATTTTTTTTGGTTTATTAGAATGCTCATAAACGCGAAACTACACAATAGGGATAAATGTCCCTCTATAATCATTAAATAAGATTATGTGATTATTAGAAATCAAACCTTATTCACCGAAAGAAACTATCTGGTACAAAACGAGGGTTATGGAAGGCTCTAACATAAAGCTAGTGAAACTTTTGCTTTAGGCCCCCCAAAATTTAGCTCTTCTCTTTGATTATTATAATTATAACAATTAAAATCCAATGTAATGTTATGTTACTATTAAATAGTAAATAGGTTTAATTCCCCCACAAAGTTTTTTCCTTTTCCCTTCTACCAAATTCCTTAAATTAATTTTGACATTGCTTTGCTTAACTGATTCTAGCATTCCCATTTTCTTCTTTTTTTTTTTTCATGCCGAAAGAGGAGACAAATTTGTTAAAGAATATAAGCAAGTGACCTATGACACCTATCAAGTCTTCTTCCAAAAAAAAAAAAAAAAAGAAACACCTGATGGAGGATGAAAATAAACTATGGTTTTGAGAACTCCATGAAACACATCAAAGTCAAGAAAATCAGCCACTATAGTTGGCTTCTCGATATGTATGTACAAGCAGGCAAGTCTTTTGTTCTTGTAGCCACTGCCCACGTTCATATAACAAATGGAATAAAGGATTATGCTTTTGTATTGTAGAGAAAACTTCTGAAAAACCATAAGCAAATCTGACTTTGCAATTACTTATCGACAGCCATGGCTCCAGCTAACTTCAGTCCAAAAAAAAAGGCAGAAAGTTCCACTTTTAGAATATTGTTCCAACCAATTCTTCTACCAAAATCAAAACACCAAATTCCCATTTCATACTGACAAATTCTTCCTATAGATAACACGCCAGGATTGGAAGGCACACCCCCATCCACATTCACCTTAACTCATATTCTAGTAGCTGTGAACATCATCAAATCATCAATTACTAGTCAAATATGGAGAAAAGCATTTAATGGCCATACAAAATCCACTTCAAAAACAAGTTTACTCAGTTTCCACAGATACTAACAGACAGAACCAAAGCGAGTGGACCAAGACACCCTATTTTCAACAAAAACATTCTTACTACATGGGTTATAAGACAGCTAATCCTTCAAAGAAAGTGAACAAAAATGTTCCAAAGAAGAAGTATTAAACCATCTGGTCTAAATAGCTTTGGCGGAGGCAAAATCTTGAAGCAAATATAGAACGTTTTCTACTTCACATCACACCTAGGGCATGTACTCAAAACAACAAAGCCATATCATACACAAGCCTCTCTTGTCTAAAAAATATTTAACTCTGGGAAAGGTATCTTTTTTCTACATTTTCGTCCAAGTAAACAGATATACTCATCTATCAAAAACCAAGTGGGAAGCACATTTGACTGAAAATAATCCACCTGGAGAGTTAAACCAAATCACTTGGTCCTCTTTACCCGGAGTAAAGTTAATAAAGAAAATTTGATCCTTAATATGTTTTGACAAGGAGCTAAGTAGAATCCAATCCCTCCTGCTACCTTGATCTACAAAGTCCACAACTATCTTTAGCCCATTCAAAGTGTTAACCAAGTAAAGGCATGAACCAGATAGAGTACGGTTATTCAAGCACTTATCCTGCCACAAAGAAATTTGATTACCACTAAGAACTAGTTTTGAACAGCAAGTATTAAATAAGTTCTTGCTTCCCAAGATGCTTTGCCAAGTGTGAGAGTTCATAAACTTCTTGATCACCTAAATGAATAGTTTCCCTCTTAAGGATTTAGAGCGAATAATTATGGCTCAAAAACTTGAATCGCCAGTCTTAAGTTTCCTCCCTGTTTTAGAAAGCAGTGTTATGTTCGTATCTCTGGTCCACCGAATGTTTAAGCTACTTCCCTCCCTAGGTTGACAAACTGAATCACGTTTAAGCCACTTACCCAACAGCTGGACTATTCCTATTTGTATATAGACAATTTTATATGAACATAAATAGAAGAAATTATGGTATCAACGTAACAAAACTAAGTCCATGAAATCTGCTGAAGCCCTCATTGAATAACTGGTTGAAATCGAGTACAGTTTATTTATTTATTTATTTACTTTTATACAAAGTTAATATATACGTCAAAAAATTAATGCCACCAGGGAAAGAAGCCATCAACGGGGCAAAAGTTAATAAACATTATCAACATTGCTATAGATGCTGCGTTCAAACCAAAGTTAAGACAGTCCTTTTTATTAATCCAAAAGAAGCAAAGGCTCGCCGGCAAAATATACTGGGACATGAGCATGCATGTCTCCTACCAAACCGACATTGAAGGGTCTCTTTTTAATAATCCGAAAGAGGCAAAACATGAAATATAATTGACTAATTAAATGCAATCGAAGTGCCAAATTTTGGAGATGAAATGTCCATCAAAGCAAATGCATAGGGGGTTATCTCCTCAGGAGGTGAGGCTGATTTTGGAGGAGGTGGGGGTGGGCTTTTGGCCGCACTTCCATAATCCTTTGTTGTAAGCTTGCTTCTTACATTTTCCGAATACTCTGAGTTATACAAAACAAAATTCAAATAATTAAACGGAAGTGAATAACATCAAGTGAAAATGAACTAAAACGTATGGAAGAGAGAAACATATGCACCCAATTACCTGGAAATGTTCTTGCTTCAACATAATAAGCAAGCTGATTTCCAAACAAACAGGCAAGGGTGATGAAAAGCATAAGGCCAATTGGGGGTGTTCTCATTTTACTTCAGTTGATGGTGTTACTAGCATTCCCTATTTGTTAAACTGGGCAATTATATTTATATATGGATACTTAGAAAAAAAAACTAGTTTGCCTCCAGTGCCTTACGTTGTTCTATGTCGCCAGTTGATTCGCTAGCGTGTAATTAGGCGTTAGGTGCATATACGGCTACAAGGGTTAGGTAAATAGTACTTTAGAAAAGGTGATGATGACAATGATGATGACCATGATGATACAAAATTGAAAACTTACGTGAGTATCCGAGTTAATGGATTTGTGTAGGTAAAAAGATAACTAAGTTTCATATAATCCTCTAATGCCTCTAAATGGAGGACATGTACTGCCTGTAAAATATAGTTTTTTCTTTCCCTCTCTCAACTTTTGTGCTTCATTTACATATTCTACAGAAGACTATCCCAGCAATTTCCAATGTTGCTTACAACCAATTTCATAATTTTCATACATTCTGAAAAGTAAAATCTTTTAGCAGTTTTTTTTTTTTTTCTTCGGACTAAGCATGAATATCACTTTAAAAGAAGTACTGTTTACACACTTTAACCATGCAACCACACTCGTTATACCATTTTATATGTTAGCTTTTAACAACTTTCGTGTGCCTTATTTCGAATTATAAATGTGGGATGTGTATCGGATGAGAGATAACAGCTCTCTCTCTCTCTCTCTCTCTCTCTCTCTCTCTTCTTGGATTGTGGAGTTAAGCAAATGTCCAACGTGAGTAGTTAGAATCTCCCTTAAATCATTGTTCTTGTATTTCGACTTTCTGGATTATGAATAAAATAAGATAAAAATGAGTAGTATAAAAAAAAAAAAAAAATAAAAAAAATAAAAAAAAAAAACAGTGGGGTCATATTATAATGAGAGTGAAGAGCGGACTAATCAACTAAAGATATTAATCTTTTTTTTATTATTTTACGATTAAGTTCAAATCAGTGAAACATCTACGAGCAAAGGGTTACGTCTATTTTCATTAGTTTAATTTGCGTAGTGGTGTGGTGGTTGCAAAGTGCCACGGATTATGTCTATTCCAATTTAAAATTGAAATTTAAAGGATTTAATTTTATTTTGTAGTCCAGCCCACTGTGCTCAGGTTGTGTAACAACTATGGTTAGTAGTTAATCACAATTAAAAATATTAATTAAAAGTTAATGGATTAATTAGTACATAGTAGAAGTGATTAAATAGTTAGTAAGAATAAAATAAATAACAATATCAAGACATGTAATGAATATTGAATAGAATGGCACTGGAATTTTTCTTTCTTTTTTTTTAATTACATCAAGATTCGAAATCGGATTAGGAGAGGAGATTGTGACCATCAGAGTATTCCCTTAGGGACCTTCCTCTTTGTATTCTCTCTCCCTATATTTCTCTTTCTCTCTAGTCTTTCTCTTTCTATATCTTTTTCTCTATCCCTCTTTCTATCTTTCTCTTCCCAATTTATCTCTCTCAATCTTTTTACCACTTCCCAATTACAAAATTATGTAATTTCTGTTTTATATATTATTTTTTGTGTTTCTTTCTTGTTGCCGTTTAGATTTACTAACAACACTAGAGCTTGACAGCGTTGAATATCAAAACAAATTTGATTGCATTAAATAGACCTGTATATGCTAGAGTTGACGTTGGTAAAGTTATTCAACATAACCCTTCTTCCCATTGCACCTTGGGTTTATAATGCAAAATTAAAAATTTATACCATAAATCATGGTCAATTTCTTCTCAAACTTTATGGACCAATCAAAATATTAATCATAAATCAAATCAATACTATGTTTTTCACGACACTAGGCTCCAAATTCGAGTATTTTTTATGTTCAAACTCTCAAATCATGTATGTCAAAATTAGAGACATGAGACTGTTTTTTTCTCATTCTTTTTTTCATTCCGGGAGAATCAAAGGAGAAGGGAGGGGGACGGTGTTAACCGCTCCCCCTAACCTTTCCATTTCTTTAAATCTTGAATTTAAATTCTAATGCCCTTATAAGCATAACCATATTCATCTACCACTTACACATAATAAGCATATTATGTCTATCTCATAATCACAATTCATGTGATCTTAGATAACACTTTTCTAGATTTTTATATAGAATCACGTGTCGTGTGACTGACAATTACATCTATAAGTAAAAACTTTTCAATGCATTGGTTAAGGTGATCAGTAATGTAACACCGAAAATTCAGTATTACAAAAAATTTTCATAGATTCATTCTTGAAAATTTACAAGAGAAATTGGATTTGATCGATTTTGGGCTTATAAAGGAAATGGTAACATCAGAAAGACCGATCGTAGTATGAACACTAAAGTGACTATCTGAAAATTCTATATTTTGTAAATTATGGGAAAGTAGTTAATTTAGAAGGTAAGCATGGATTTTTGCCCCCTTGGCTGTTCATGAACTCCTTAGACACTTGGTCGGCGATCTTTAAATTTGTAGTGATCGGTTATTAAAATGGTTGGTACTCTATAGAGTTTAATTTATGTTCGGTGATTGGTAAACCTAGAATTTTTATTAGGATTGATCTCCTCTATAGGATTTGATTTTTTGGTAAGAGTTGGAGTTTGTCTGATAGAGTTTTAACGATTGGTGGACTATCTTCTATATTTCTTTCAAATTTTAGATTTACAGTTGGTGGTTGTTCCCTGTTGATAGATATCAAATTTTGAAAACCCGTCGGTATCCTTTGTGATACTCCTTGATACACTGTGAGACATGTAGTCTATCGGTATATCATGTTCTACTTGCCTTCTTGTCGATGAAATAGTTAAATATCTTCCGGTCGGCAGAACTCTTCGGTACAATTGTGAGAATTGTATACCAACCGAACACTTGGTATTCCTTCCATTTCTCTATGATTTCTGAGTGTACATTATCTCTAGATTGGGAGACTGAGTGTGCATTATCTTATCAGCATTCTTGTAAAACTCATCGGTACATTGTTCATTTTACCATTCCATTGGTGATGCATACCCCTTGATTTTAGCTTTCGGTGTGGTGAGGACTCTTCCATTATTTTACATAGAGTTGTCGGTTTTCCAATATTTCTCCAATATTTCCACTTTCATATAGTTGTCGGTTCTTCACTATTTCCATAAACCCATCGACACTTTTACTTCTTCTCATTTATATATATATATATATATATTTTTTCTCATCCGTATATTGACGGATACTTAACATTTCCAAATACCTCTTTGGTACATGGTGTTAATCCATGAATTTGAGAATGAATTTGAGAGTCCAGTCACTATTGATGAAATTTTGTTCGACTCACCTTATCTATTGGTGTTCTTTCTGGACATTTTCTTCCAATATGCTCTTCAATCATGCAATGTGCCCTTCGGTCCCTTCCATTTGACCGAACAACACCCTTTATCCACTAAGCCATGTATTCTCCCTAACCATAAGTTACCTAATTTATATTATATCCCTTAGGGATATTCCAAATTTTTGCTATTCTAATTAATTTTCCACAAATTAGTACTCTTTATTTAAGCCTTCTTTGCTCATCCCGGAATACATCTTCTCAATCGAACAAGAATTCAAGTACTTAAATTTATCCTAATAACCCAAGTGGGTATATTGGGCACTTATGCAAATTTGAGGTAAAGGAGGGAAACTGGGTAAATATTGAAAATGGGTTTAAGAATAAAAAAGGAAAGTGAGACAAGACTCCAGAACATACATCTCTATTCACTTTCTCTCTTTCGGCTTTCTTTTCTCTCTTTAAATCTCTCTCTCTCTCTCTCTCTCCAATCTCTCCCTCTAGAACTCACACAAATCACACCTAAAATCAATTATTGAATCTTCCAAATACCTAAACATCAATCCTAAAACAAAATGCTGGTGAAAAATCTAAAAAATTTTAGAGAGAGAAAATCTAGGGTTTTGAAAAATTGGGTCGTGGACGAGATTGGTATCTCAAATCAAGGTAATAACCTATTCCCAGCATATATTTGAGTTAATTATGGTCATATTGATGATTTATATAATTTTTAAGAATTTTTTTAGAGAGAGAATAATTAGGGTTTATTTTGGCTCAATTTTGGGAATGAAATGGGTGACTCTATCTGAAGTAAAACATCTTCCTCAACTTAGATCTGTATTATTTTTACAAGTGTTTGAATTCTAGAATAAGAATGGAAGAAAAGTCATGAATAATTCATGCTGATAGTTTGAATTTATTATATTTTTTTATTTATAACTTTTTCTACACAGGCAAACTAAATGGGATTTGTTGTTACTAAAACTAGATTTCTAAAGCTTTAAATTGACATATTGCAATAGACATTTTGATGAGAATTGAATTTTTGATGATTTTTCAAAGAAACAACTTTTGCAGAAATTTTCATATCTTCTGTCTTGTTCTAGCTATAAGATTTGATGCGATTTTAAGCTATCCTTTGGGTTGAATTAGGCCAAAGTTCGAACATCAAAGTTGTAAATTTATGTATTCTCTTTAATCTAATACCTGAAGCATTCAAATTGGAGGTGTGTAGTGAATGTTATGGTCATTTTTACGGGACTGTGCAAAATTAAATTATGAAATAAGGTTTAATACATTATGGATATGGATATTTTAGTGAAATATTGAGAACAAGCAAATTAGCAAAATATTGATTTTTGATTTAGTAATTTATTTGATACTCAATGCCTTAGGTTAAGACATTTGAAACCCAAGGAGAGGTTGGATTTCGTTTGGTTTGGAATTGGGAGTGGATACCCTCCCAAGAAGTGAATGGATATATGTTTATGGTTTTAAGTAAAAAAATACTTTATATCGATTTTATAAATATTTTCTAATGATTTTATAAATGTTTCTAAAATTATTTTAAAATTGTTTTATAATTGTAAATTGTCTAGAAAGAGAATCTGAAATAAATCTGAAATAACGAATGCATCTATGTGTTGTTTAAAAATAATGTGTCATGTCTATTAACTTATGTTGAATGCGACTGATTGAATTCATACACTAAGAACTCGTTTGAATAACCGTTGACATATTTTGAAATATGATATGATGATTGTGAAATGGTGTTGTGTGCATGGTTAATGGCTATAGTCATTCCCTCTACGGTGTGAAACCCGACCGGGTGACGTGGTTGGATATTTATTTGGCTGAGAAGATAGCTGCACTTGAGAATTACCCCCGAAACCCTCCCTTCGGACTAGGCTGGTTGCATCCTAGGGAAAGCCCGATCCAAAGTCAAGGTTGTGGGTAATGTGTATGATTAATGATGATTAGAACCCCTTAGCGGTTCCACCATAGGTCAGGACCAAACCTTTGGTGGAAAGTTTTTGGCAACCCCTTAAGTTTTGGAAAACGAATGGTTATAACTAGATACATATATCCCCGTCTATTACGATTTATGGAATCTCATTTGAAAATCTGATGGTATATGATGAATATTGATTTTCTTATGACACGAGCGATATGATTTTGAGATAAATGTTTGACATGTCCACAATCATTCTTCATTTATTATCATAGCATGCTATACACTTACTGGATATTTCTATACTCCTCCCTCCCTCTCTATTTTTTAGAGCAAGTTTAGTCAGTACTCTTGGTCACTTAGAGCCAGATATTTTGGGGAAGACCTCTGTCAAAAACTCTTTTTGGTATAGAACTTGCTATTGTTTTTGAGATATCGATAGTTTGACTCAAGGTGGGCATTTTGTATAAGAATTTATTTGAAAGTTTTTAAAACTCTATATTTTAATTCTGGTTGGACTGGGTTATGCGTAAATCTTTATTAGGGACTCTTAAGTTCCTTTTTTTATAAAATTTACTTAGGAATTATTGCTAGTTTTGTTTTCTATTCTTAGATAGGGAATTGTATTCTGTTTTGTAGATGGTATTTGGTGGCTAGGATGGACTATGGTATAATTTGGTATTCTGAATGTCTTGCGATGTCTTGGAGCATGGGATGACATTCACATATGTTTAGGGCAGCGCGGCGGTTATCACGTGCTCGGACTTGCGAGTCGAGGTGTGACAAGTAAGCCATTATTAGTATAAAAACTGTCTATACCACAAATACAATGCATTTCATCTATTAAGCTACTTTTCTTATTCAAAGTAATCCACATTAATTGTTTGAATATGTATTCACTATTATGTTCAAGTTTCAACACAAGTAAACACAATATGTTAGTTGATGAATACAAAATATTGATGCAATGTAGATTGGTTTCTTTCCCTACTTGAATTTCTCCATCTTAATTTAGTTGCTTTTCTAGACATATCCCGCAAGCCTTATTTATATCAAAGACCATAGATAAACATGCTAAAGTAGCATTTACTAAACCAAAACTTTAAGAAACAAATGAAAATAAGGGCACACATGAACCCACCTCATGGATCTCAGGTCTCACACATCGAGGCATGAAAATTCAAAATATCATCATCACAAAAATGTTGCTCCCACTAACCTTTGGTCATTTGTCACACGTGGTATGAAACACGTGCTACGATGTCACTCTCTTGTTTCTCAAAAGGACATACGTCAGATTATTCTAATATCATATAGGTATAAGTTCAGTTTACATGTAAGATTAAATAGAAATCTCAGAGAAAATACCTTAGAGATAACATCACAAATGTAGATGATTTCTGAAATTTCAAATTTGTATAAGTCACTAAATTCGTCGTTAAATATTCATCAAGATTCATCTTTAAATCAATTGTAAAAAGTTCATCACTAAATTTAGTTATAGATCATCATATCCGTCACTAAATTTAATGACGGATTCTGAAATATGTTACTAAATTTAGTCACGGAAAACATTTGTCACTATATTTAGTAACGAATTCAATGATCCGTCACTAAATTTAGCCATGGATATATATATCCATCACTAAATTTAGTCATGGATATAGGAATTCATTGCTAAATTTAGTCACGAATTTTTATACGTCGCTGATTTATGACAAAATTTGCAACATAATATTTTCATCACAATTTTTGAATTTTTTAGCCATATGTGTGAATTTTTGAATATCGCCTGGAGAGGTTGTCGAACAGGTTCTAGCGTAAAATCATGAAGTGATTAACTCTTTTATATTCAATCAAATCAAAGTTTTAAAGACAACCACCCCTATAGCTATTGTGTTAAAACAATTTATTTTTTTTTTTTGTTATACTGAGATTTAAATCCGGAATAATCGGGTTGAAAGAGGAGGATATGATCACTAGGCTTTTCTTGTTCTATATTTTTTAACACAATATGCA
Organism: Dillenia turbinata; assembly: GCA_037126225.1. NCBI lineage: Eukaryota > Viridiplantae > Streptophyta > Magnoliopsida > Dilleniales > Dilleniaceae > Dillenia > Dillenia turbinata. Next base: position 503,235 of record JBAMMX010000028.1, on the reverse strand, counting down.
CAGTTTTAATTTTAAAACGGTTTTAGGCATCCTTGAATTAGTTTACGGTGCAAAATGAGGACATGCATGCATGCATTCAAGTGTAAGCAAAAGTTTTAAACTCGAACCCCACACCATGTTGAAGAAATTAAGAACAATAGTAAGGGTAAAATAGAAATGCTCCTTTTGGGTGAGATGAATTGCTTGTTCAAATAGAGAGTTGCATCCTTCAGCTAGTTCGATCATCATCCACGCACCACTGGCTTATCCTCGTTTCCGACCAATCGAAATAAAAACAAATCCTAATCCTAAGAAAGAGTAAGGTGAAAAAGAGACATAGGGAAAAGAAATAGTTCCGGTTTATAATCCTAACTCGACCTTTTGGTAGTTGTATCATATGCTTTTAAACTTTTCTAAAAAAATAAATTAAAAAACTGTTGTCTAATTCTATATTATCCGGTATATCCCAATTAATATTGGTCATAATTTTTATATATCTAAGCTTTTTGGATTTTTCTTTTTTTTTTCTTTAAATAGGCAAATATGCAAGCAAAGGCACATGAATTTTTTTTTTCGGTTTTAATTTTAAAAGGGTTTGATGCCTAATTATGCAGGACATAAATGTGCAAAAGCATTCAAATCATCACAAACTACAAAAGGCAATTGATGACGACTGTTACCAGACGGTACCAGTGGTGTTTCAAGAAAGCACATGATTCCATTTCTATCAGGAGAGAGTCCATAGCATAAACATGACCAAGGTTCTGATATGAACTCGAACCAAAACTTGCAGACCGATTAAAATCTTGAAAATGGTTCTAGTTCGATTTCGGAATCTGAACCTTCAAACCATTGGTTTGATTCTAGTAAATCTCATGCTTTATGCAATTTTTTTTTTTGGGTTGGAACAAACTGCTATAGATAGAAATATGCAAGCAAATCCAACACGTAATTGAAGGAATGGCGATGGATTTCATAACTCCAGGAATGATCGTACTTGTAATATAACCATCAAATTTCTGGAGTGAAGTGTGATATATAAACAAGAAGACTAAATTAATCAATTAATGGATAATAACTATGTGAGAAGATACCATGTATTGCGCATCAACTATTTCTTCTCTTTTCCTTATTTGATATTCATTTTTTATTTGGCAATAAAATTGTTTTCTTAATAATCAAGGTAAAAGAAAGTAAAAAGGCAATTGTATTAGCCGCACCAAACTTTCATGTGAAAAAATTGATTGATTCTGAACCACCAAGATGAACCCCAATGTATTGACAGCATCATATATACTTTTCATTTTACAGTCTTCCCACCCCTCTCCCGCTGGTGAGGACATTACTATGAAAGAAACAATCAACGGTCTTTCGGAAAATTGGGGGCCAGGGAGAGGGGGGGGGGAGCTGCATAACCCAATTCTAGGACACCAACTGTCCAGGAATTGAACAGAATTACTTGTACAGAATAGATGACGCAATGCTGTTTTTCTGTGAAGATACCTAACAATCATCTCTTCAAAAAGCTTGTGCTTCATTAGCTGCTCCTGTTGAGAATTTCAGCAACATCATAAGCACCATATCATAAACCACATGGAATCCTCATCACAGTAAGAGATTATGCCGCACAGGAAACAAGATTGGAGAAATCCACAATGTTGAGGGTCTTCTAACTTTGTAAATGCTCATTTCCTCAAGTGGTCTACTCAATGTCCAGAAACTCACCAGTAGTCCTGTTGAGTGGCAGATAGTGAGATACAATACAATAACTTATTTATTAGTTCAATAAGAATAGCAGACTGCGAGAAAAAACATAACATGACTGCAATTCACAATAGGACTTTTGACGAAACAAATGAATTTTGTTATATGCTCAGAAGAAGGGACAGAAACGATATAACTTTTATGGGATTTATTTTTTTAGAAGATTTTAATGGAAATATTTTTGGTGCGGTATATTCCTAAAGAGAAATACTTGGCACTAGATACAGCAAACAGTCTTCTCAAGAAAGATTTTCATGACGTGTTTCACAGATGTACTTCAATTCTACCAAGTACTAGAAAAAGGGTGCACTTGTACTGTCGCATCTTATTCTCCTCCATTCCTGGCTATAGCATTCAAATTCAATCAAGATTAATTGGAATATGAGGTGCACCATCAAAGCAAAGGGCAAGGGCATGATCTTTCAATGGATGTAGTACTTAAAAAAGTTAGGGCCAGATTAGTATCAACATAAGATGCTTTCATGCTAAACAATTTTTTGGGGGGAAAGTGTATAGCATTCATACCAGACACAATATTTGCAATGGTTCATGTGAAGAAATTACAGGGATTCTACGCTTTTGCTAACTGCCTAGAAGTCGTACCATGAATGGGTCTAAGATATATGATCTCTTGGTATACCTATATAAACATGTCTATGCCACCAATGAATTAAACAATGAAGTTCAGCTTTAAACAAGCATCCAAAAGTTAAAATAATCACGTAGGAAGCTGTAAATCACCATTAACATGGTAAAGAAGGAATGAACCACCGGTGTGGTTCCACATAGAAACACAGCGAACTGTAACCGGATCATGCACCTCACAGTTCTGATTTGAACAAGACTGTTAAGGAACTGGTCCGGTTTCCTGTTAAAACTGGGCCAGGTCAAGTTGGTCCAGTTCACGGGCCGAACTGCCCATGGTCAGGGCTAGCAACTGGAAATTAACATTAGGGGAGCAAAATGTCATTACTTGCAAGGAGAAAGAGGGGATTGGAGGAGGGGCAGGAGAGGAGAGATGGCAACTTTACCAATGACCCCCCGGAGGGGGGGGGAATTGTTATACCAATTCATTGTTACAAATCTATTTCTTTAGGCGTGGCTGCCAGTTTCGACTTGGTTTTTCTCTTGTTCCCTTTTAGCCCTGCTGTTCATTTGTCTGTTCATGCTCGAGCTTAATCTTAGCACACACTACTGTCCTGGCTCAGTAGCAGTGGGCACTGGGGAATATGTTTCCTATTCAATCTTTTTGGTTATCTGATCCATGATCTCTCGGTTCCATTTTCACTTGGTTCCAAAATAATTCTCCTTTTTAACAAAAACAGAGAGGATGATTTTGAAGTTACTCAATTAAAAATAATAATAATAATAATAATCTCCGTCCTCAACTTGCAAACGAATTTAAATACAAGATACAGCATCTACAGACAACATGTCATGAATACATACTCCAGGAAATAACCCAGGAAGGCACAAAAGGAAGTCATGACCTCAGAAACAAAATTTCACCTTTTATCCTGGTTTGAAGCACCCAGCCAGAAAATGAAAATTACAATACCTGTTATAGGACAAGAAGGCATCACCTATTGTACCAATAACCTTGTTTCGAACCTTCTTAACACAGACCTGGAAGAAGATAATTAGGTTGATGCTGTGAATTATCATGTTGAAACAAATAGAAATTAGATACAAAACATACTTGCACTTGATCAATTGGACCAGCCTGAGGATCACGATTACGATGTATAACAATGCCATTGTCACACTTGTTAATAAAATGAGCACTTCCACTGATATCATACAGATTAGGAGGACCCCCATTCCAATGGAGCAGCTGTTTGTAATGCAAACGTGTGAAGTCAAAGTACCAATTAAGATAAACTATAATAAAATTAAAAATTTTGTTTCCTTCACTTGCCTGTCTGGGGTGTGCTACAAACCAAACATGGCATGAGTGATATTGTGCAAATCGCTTAACCATAGTTAGCATTTGACTGACATACTCTGTCTCAGTCCTACAACACATTGAGAATATTATTACAGATGCCAAATACTTGTCTATCAGAAGTGGCTAGAAAAGGAGTGCTACAGAGGATTCCCTATTTATGTCCCATCAGTCAAGAATCTGGAGCTCAATTATCTTTCTTGAAAGGAAAATCAGACAAGGCACTCCAATAGCTTTTTATTAAATTTGGAATGTAAAAATTTTGAAGTGTGAAAAACAACCATCATATATGCAGGAATGACCCTGTCATTTACCAAGTCAAGTGCGATGAGGCAAAGTGCTTTATGGTAACACAAATATTTCATTGCAGAATCAATAACTATAAATTACATGAGGCAAGATTATGAAGTTGTAAAATAATTCATCAAAAAACACACCAGAAGATCCAATGACCAATGACATGTTCCTCACTCTTGTCAAACAACATGTTCTAGATGGTCTATAAAATTTGTCTACAGAAGTGGGTGATTCAAATAGTGTCCCACATTTTGGATGAAAAAAGCAAAGGCCGATTATCTTCTCAGGTGTATTCTTGATTAAAGGAGAACTGCTCTATACATCTACATCACAAATGTTACTTTTCCAAATAGCCAGATAAATTTATAATGGAAATTCTATATCTCAAAATTTATATGGAAAAGCCAGCAGACCAAGATAGAGGAGAGAAAAAGGAAATCCATGCAGATACAAACCACAAGAAAAATTTTCATTCCATACACTGGAAAGATCACTCCATCTTCATGCCATAATAAAGAATCAAGAGTACATTCTTCAACTACTGGTCCAAGGAACTCAACCTTCTCTGATGTTACAGAGATTGTGCCGAATTATTCAAAACAACATATTGTTCTATCTATATTATCCAATGATGACCACTAGCTTTGATCACCACCTCAGTGCAATTGTGAAAAGGATCACCTTTTCCTTTTATTCACTATATTTAGAAAAAATAAACCAGGAACTAGGGCTTCAAGCTATTAACTCTGAAAATTCTATTAAGATGCAACTAATAGTAGAAATAGTACTGTTAGAGTTTGTGATAATGGCAGCAGAATATAGATGGTAAGAAAATGAGGTGTGCATATATATAGAGCTGGCCTAATACGTATCTGCTTAAATTCTTAAATGAAATATTGATATCTAATTTTGTATCTATGTCTCACAGTAACTCCCCGTCAACTCTAGAGTTGGAGGGAGAGCACGTGGATTAACTCAAACATAAGAGGAGATTGTTAGAGTTCATTTGCGAGAAGCGAACCTCATATTGGAATAGCAGAAAGGTGAGATGCATGTAAATAGAGTAGGCCAGGACATCTATCAATTTAAGTTTTTATTTGAAATAATGGAATCCAAAATAGCCATTAAGATCTCATCATAACGTCATTAACAGCTCATTGCAGCCTTTTTTTTTGGGGGGGATCTTTTGCTTTTCTTTTTCTCAAATCGACTTTTAACAGTTCTCTTTTTTTTTCCTCATTACTCAATCATAAATATTGATTATTAAGTATTATAAGATAAGCCTGATACTAAACAACAACAGTGTTAATGACAGTCATTTAGATTAATCTGTGAGGCTATAACTAGTAAATTATAAACCTTTCAGGGTTTGGATAAAATAATTGCCTTCAACTTATAGATGAAGTACCCTGATTTTATTAGCCCCAAACTAGAAAGACATGATATATAATTGAGGATATGTGTTAATCTGAGTGAGGGAGAGAAAGTGGGGCTGGGGAGAGACACCCCATAACTCTGAGAAAATTGACTTATGGATCTAGGGAGAAAGATTTCACAGGCAGTGATTATTTCTTAATAACAAGAAGTTTAATCACATGAGATAAAGTCAACAGCAACAGATGATTCAAACTATGAGCATAAATGAAGCTAAAGCTTTAAGATAACTACTCTGGTGCAGACTTGGCCCAAGTCACCCTTAGACCCACCCAGTTTGATCCACATTGATCTCCCTCTAATCAAGGCTTGTTCAAATTACATAAGACAGTACACGAATGAAGGCAGTTTAATGTTCTGTACACTCAACTCCATGCCAGATTTTCCCACTAAGTCTGACATGTCAAGTGAGCCTGTGCATTCTTGTATCATGACAAAAGCAAATTACCAGGTTGCTGGCTACTTTGTGGATTGGGCATGTAGGTATTACTCAGAGAAGATTTATCCACACCACATGATGAATTTCAGATCAAAATAACCATCAGCATCTCGCCATGCATAAAATCTAGGTTTTTAATGAAGATTTCTCTAGAAACTTCAGCTTTCTAGCCACATAATCCATTTCCAAAGAATTTTCTGTCTATTAATCATCCATTGTGTATCATACAAAAGAAAGTGGCAAAAACTATCAAACACTAGCATATAACCTACGAAAATATTATGCCTTTTCTAGGACTTGAATATTGAAACCTACGAGTGGAAAACTCACTGATTTGATGGACGTTGATGGTCAAGTTCATTGTATGGATCAATCACAAGTCCACGGATCCCATGCCTTAAAACTGCCGCTTTAGCAAGATCAAGAACCCATTTGATGGACGGAAGGTTATCATTTTCACACCTATTGAGCAAAAACAAGGTAGAATAACTTGGTAATAGAAAAATACAACTGCCAAAAAAATTTAATCTAATGATCAACAATCTTCACAGGCAGATAAAACATTTCTTGCTGGACAGAAAAAAAGCATTATTATATACTTTCATCAGTCAGGGAAAAGAAAAGAATTAAACATTCAGATGATAGGGTAAAAGTGGCATTAGTAAATTTCAGAATTTGATATGTCTAAATAGTTGCACATCCATGTTATAGTTGCATTATCTCTTCATTTTGTCTTGCCATATACTTGGTTGGAGATGATATGGTATGGGCATTGGTGGAAGGCACTTCATTTGCTGCAGAATTCATTGATATGAGGCTCATACCAGTGTCAAAACACATGCCAACACCCTATATGCATACCCCAATCCATGTGAAGTTATTAACTAGATATGGGCTCCATGCCCATCCACAAAGCACACCATGATACAAGATACAGACACAAGAAGTTGACATTGGCAATACAACTAGCTTTCAAAAGACTGCAAACCCTTTGATTAACAGGGGAAACGAGCTAGGACAGCACTGGGATGTTCAAATCACCAAACTTGGTTAAATCTAAAAAGTAATGAAAGTACTTTCTTGAGAGTAGAGCCTTTTCTGTGTGATCTGCTTTGATTGCTTGTTTGATTGATAAGTCTGCTTCTCTACTGGTTCTGGGATAGATCTCCTTAGTATCTTTTCCATCCATCAATCAAATGTTCTATTTTATTGGGGGAAATAGTAAATAATCATCCTGCAGAAGGATCATTCATCTCAGATTAAAGATTTTAGATCTACCAACTTAGCTTTTAGTGTTTATCGAACTTTAGCCAAAAATGTTGCCAACCGTCTCAGTTCATTCAAGGAACAATCTTGATCAGCCACAGTGGTTTTGTGGGGGGAGACAAATCTTAAATGCTGCTTTAGTGATAATGACATGGTGGAGCATAGGAAGAGAAGAAATAAAAAGGCTGTTGTCCTTAAGTAAGACTTTCAGGAAGCTTATGATCAGGTCAGTTTGATTTATAAATGAGAGGTTACCATGGTTAAATGATGTTGCTTGTTATTGTTAATGGATTGTCTAACTCTTTGTTTAAGTTATCAGGGGGCTTTGACAAGATGGATGCCACAGTTCAACGGTAGGTAGTGAATCTTTGAGCCATTTGGTTGGAAGAGGTGTAGATGGAGGAGTCTATTGAAATTTTTGTTCATCAGAGGATTGTCATCTGACATTTACAGTTTCCATACGATCTTATTGTGCCTTGATAAGGATAGGATGGACCTGAGATATATATATATATATATATATATATATATATATATATATATATATATATATATATATATATTGCCTTTTAAGTGTTTTTGGATGTGTTTTAAAGCTCAAGATTGACATGTCTAAAAAATAGTATTCTTGGCACTAAAAATTCAGTTTACATCCTAAAAGATCTTTCCTTTAGTGAAGCATCCAATAGGCATTATTAGCCAGTCACCTAGTTGTTCCTTTTGGAGGTAACTCTAGAGTGCTTTCTTTTTGGGACACCATAATTCTTGAGATTTCTATGCAATTAGATGCTTAAAGAGGGACTTTTGTTTAATCATGGCGGCGAAGAGGCAGTTAGATTTCTAGGCAGTCACCATAACTCTTATGCAATCTTATTTTTCAAGTATTCCCACATTATTATACGTCTTTGCTTCCATAAGACAATTAAAAAATTGCTACTGCAGTGGAAAACAATGGAGAAGTTCTTTCGGTCAAGGGTATGAGAAGGATCATTTTGTCGGAGATGGTTTGTAAGCCCTTGCCAAGTCTGAGGGAGGTCTAATATTTGGTAGCATGGTGTCTAAGAAACAATGCTTTAGTGAAAAATTAGCTTCAGGGATTTCCTTCTTTTTTTTTTTTTTTTCTTTTTTGTGTGTGTGGCACCAAGCGATTGAAAGCAAATTTGGACTTCAAAACAAGGGATGGGATGTTAAGGTTGGTCTAGTAGGATTCTAACTTCTTACCATTCCTTAAGTGCTGAGGGCCTGGTGATGTTCGTACATCCCTAATCATTGCAAGATTGCTTAGCCTATGGTCTTTACCACCTAGCCTTACAAGTTGCTAGATATGATGGGAATATACACCATGATCTGAATGATGCAGTTCCTTCTATGTCCAAGATAATTTACTCATTCATATATCAACCTCTTAAGAGAGTTTGGACCATTAGTCGTCCAAGTCCTTTTCTCGTAATTCTTTCATTACACCATTGACTAGAAGTTTCATTTTAAAGATGTGATTAAGAAGATTGAAGTTCACTGTAAGTTTAAAATCTTTGTCCAGACTGCCATTCTTGGAAGGAGCAGCATCTAGGAAGCACAGATACAGAATTGTCTCACAGTTTGGATACAGAATTATGAAAATTTTCCAAAAACTATGATATCTAAACAACCAATGCCTCTATATAAGGCACAAGTAATTTATATGTTTCAAACATATTTCAGCCATTATCATCATCATAATTTTCCAGTAGCATCAGACTCGAATATCAAAAAAAAAAAAAGAAAAGAAAAAAGAAACAATGCATTGCAATTGCATGTATTTCCCAATAACACAATAAATCCAAAAGAGAAACCAGTGTTTAAAACTAATAAAAAGCTGTATGCAGTATGGCTTGTCCATCAACATGTATCAGTAAAGAGTCACATTTGAAATATGTTTGCTTTGCTTTATCGATACCTGCCATTATACCATGAATATTTCCAAAAATATGAAGCTAGCAATCAACCAAGTACTAAGGTAGCTGGACCAACAACTTTGTAGAATAAAAATGGGCATAAGAACCTCTAAAGCCAACAAATTCTATAGATATATTGGCAACATATCTTTAAACAACTAATATAATAACAATTATATTCCATATGTTCTAGTTTACATCAGTGATGTAGGTTCAAATTTCAAATTTTGACCGCATAAACAGCACACAGCTGCAGTCTTCATAAATATTTCAGAAGTCCCTCTGGTGGCTAGAGCTTTCACTACTAACCCCAATTTAGCTACATCAAAAACACCTATATCCACATGGACGGGCAGCTCTCTTATAGACAAGGTTAAATGTAAAATAAAAGTACAAACAATAATAATGATGATGATGATGATGATGATGATGATGATGAAACAAACAAATAAATAAATAAATCACAAGAAAGAACTACTCTATTTGAATGCAAATAAGAAAAAGTCATGAGTCCTTTTTTGCTAATTTTTAAAAATGATCTTGCAGCAACTATAAAAATAACGGTTTTGGTACTTCCATAGTTTCAATTAAGTCATGCCCTTGTGACCATTGCATACGCATTTCTGCATCATTAAAAAATGCAAAGGTGGAATTTTCATATCACTTAAAAAAAACAATAGCGTTATTATTTAATTTTTAAAATAACTAAATTTTATTGTGAAATTAGTTTAGCATATGGATAATAAATAAATAAAGGAAAAGAAAATTTTAAAATTTTAAATAACGAGGCTATGATACTGATTATTAAAGAAAAAGACCAAGCATTAGAAATTCAAATTCACCTATTACTTACTAACATATAGATGGACAACAACACCACAACCAAGATAAAAAAAGAAAAGGAAGAAGACACGACATTGTTTTTTTAAATACTTTTATTTTATTTTACGTATTTTTATTATGTCAATGTTAAACTAATCTCAGGACAAATTTGTATGGTTATTTCAAAAATTACTGTACTTTTTCTAATATCTAAAGCTTATTTATTAATTTAAAAATTCTTATATTTTGTTATTTTTTAATTGTAAGAAAAGTCTACTTCCACACTTTTAATGACATGAAAATACCACATAAGCATTTAGCGCTTAGGTGATTGACAGTCAAACTAGCAGAGAAAGGTAAAGTGTCACTTTTTCCATCAAGAGGTACCTTAAAAGCATGTTTCAAAATTCAGGGGGTCAAAAGTGATTTTTTGATAAACTTGATGTACCAAAAAGGACTTAAGTTTATAAAAAAGTGTTTCTGTGGAGATGGTGCTATCCCATCTAGCATAATTTGATGAAGTCTTCTAGGTTCTGTACTAAAGATCTGAGATCTGATTATTAATAGGCGTGGGCAGGTTTATGAGGTTGGAAAGGGCGAACTTCCTTTATGAAATAAGTTCCACCTTTTTCCCCAAATTGTTTAAGGGGAAATAAAAAGAAAAACTTATCAACTTTAATGGAAACAAAATTATCACCACTTTTATCATTAAATCAGAAATTTAATAAATTCTATTGTCATATCTAGTATCATCAAAGTGTTTGAATTATCACCACTTTTATCATTAAATCAGAAATTTAATAAATTCTATTGTCATATCTAGTATCATCAAAGTGTTTGAATAAAAGGCCCATGAAAATTTACTTCATTCCAAATAAGTATGGCAGGAATACTGGGAACTTGATGAATTGCTTCTGCTTTTTAATAAGAAAAGAAAGTTTAAAGATGGTAATGAGAGAAGGCAAGGGAGGGGGAAAAAAACCCTTAAATAAACATAAATAGTTTGCACGGACTAATTATGATATTGGCTCGGTCTTTAAAAAACAAAAAAAAAAAAAGGAAGAAAGAAAAACACACAATAAAGGATGAAGATTAGGCTGCTCGCAAAAATGGCAGTGAGACTCAATCTCGGCCACAGAGCACAACTTTGCCAGCTAATCATGCTTAAGTGGTAACCAAACTTTCACTTGCTCGGATAAACATATGAATTTTGGCCTCGACATATACTAGTGCAAATGCACTTACGTGATCAACAACAGGAACAAACTATACAATGATAATTTAAATTGCAAATATGAAATCCCGGGGCCAAGGAACAAAACAGATGCCAAAATAAAATGGAGACTTTGAACACACCGTATCAAATAAAATGTATTGCTCAACCATAACTTTCCTTGCTCAAACTCCTGGATGGTCATTCTCTCGACACATTCACCATATCTGTAGTTGTCGACCAAGAGAAAAAGGGTCAGAGCTGATTTCTTGTTGAGTTATCCAATTAAAGTGGAGAATAATGACAATCAGATCATAAAAATAGTTTCTTCTAACCAAAACAGTGTCCACATTCCTTTTGCAAAATTAACAATAATGCAGGAACACTACAAAGAATCTTTAAGTATTTCTTTCTTGCAAGCAAAGTTTGATTCTACCGAAATTGGCAACCATTACAAAGACAACCAAAATGTCTCGCATGCAATACAAACAGTAAGACCTCCAACCCAATTGTAGCAAACATGGCAACAGCAGGAACTAGATCATTGTGAATGTTATGCAGATGTACATTTTATTCACAAGAGCATATCTCCCAGTAAAACTGTCCATTCATTTATTAGAAAATACATACATCACACAAGCAGAGAAATCTACAACATCACAAACTTTTACAAAGGAAACAAAAGTTAACGTTTTCAAGAAATTATAGGCAAAACAATCAAAAGTTTCTTAAACCCTAAAAGTTCCTCCTTTTATGTTTCCATCAAACCTATCAAAAAAAATGGTTGAGAAGCATCCCATTACCTATCCCCGTTGTTCTCTAGATCATCAAGCCACTCTAAGCCCACAAATTACTTTCTCAACGGCTTTGAAGTTGTAAGATCCCGTTGCTAGAAACCAACAGAGGATGCATGTACATTTTTATTTGCACTTGCATTTTTATTTTCTTGAAGAAATTAATTTTTTAGATTGCACTATTCTATGATTATGCTTTGGTTTCTATCTTTGTGGCATTACGCTATGGTTGAGCAACAACTAGGTTTAGTTTAATAGCTTAAAAGCCTACAGGGCCACGACCGACGAGAATCGTTGAATTAAGCCAACAAGAGAACTGGATTAGGGTTGTTGTATGGAGCCCACTAGAGGCCCCCCACAAGACAAATGTCCTTTCCTTGATCCACATGACCTAGACATGCACTAGTGAAGGACTTCACAATCCACTAAAGTAGAAGTATTTGCCAGAGCCACCGTATTTTGTCTTCTCTTCATCTTTCACAACCCGTCCCCCCCCCCTCAATCTCCAAAAACAAGACCCTAAACTCCATGAAACTCCATGAAAGAATAAAAATTGAAAGCCTCCATCCATATATATCTCATACCTAGCATAAAGGAAGTGATTAGAATCCCTAAACTAAGCAAAGATCTCAAAGAAAGCAAGGAAATGAAGATCCAAGAAGAATGTGAGGTTTGAAACTAAAAGAGGCAAGTATCATACATTTGTGTGAATAATTGATATCACATGATCATGTATAACATGTTTCTTATGTAGTTATGATATTAAAATAGGGGTAGAGTGAAACAGAAAATAAGGGAATTCATTTTTAGACATATAAACATTAAAAAATAAATAAATAAATAAATAATGGTTCTGTATAGTGGACAACCTCACCACGTCCTAATATTTGACCTGTAACTTTTTCTGCACAATTGCAATTTGAGTAAAGTTTTCTCCTAATTAAACTAGAGCTTCAAATCTTTAAAATGGCATACACACACATTTCATTGAAAAACAAATTTTTAATGATTTATCAAAATGGCAATTTTTTGCTGCCCTGTTTCAGCTCCAATTTTTTGCCCAATTTGAACTGTCTTATAGGCTGAATTAGGTTGAACTCTCATCATAAAAGTTGTAACCCTATGTCTTAACTTTAAATAGGCTCTCGAATCACTTCAATCTGTTATGTTAATTTTACTAAAACTGCTCCTGCAATCTTCAAAAATTTTGTGTTGCTACTTGATTGAGCTGGGTATTTTTGTGTGATTGGACTTATATATAGTCACAAATATAAAAGTTATAGCCTAATCTTTTAGCTTAAAGTGGGCGTTTGAATCACCTCAATTCAAGGAGTATAATTCAAGTTATGCCTCATTTACTGAGACTTATGCATGCTAAAAATTTTATTAATATTCAATTTGAATGCTTAATGAGGTGTTGGCTATCCAACATGCCTAAAAATAATGTATGATGATAACATATGTAAGAACCTTTGTGATAAATTTCATTTTGTTTGCTATGACATGCTGAAAATCACAAAGGAATGAAAAGAGAAAATAAGAAATTAATTATTCCTTCACAAGCTTTGTGAAACCTGCGAGTGAATTTTGAGGAGTGTGGTTAGTCTATACGGTCCTGAAAGCTTTGCGAAACGTGCAGACAAATGCTAAGGATCTTTGATTGTATCACTTCTCCCTCCAAGCCTAGAACTAAAGGCAAGTGAAGTGTTTGAAGTGTGTCACTCGGACACCATAGATTTTATCTAAAAATCCCAATTTTTGGCTTCCCTCGTACACTAATTTGGTTCGATATTCTATTTGTTTCTTTAGTTACAAAATTAAACAATTACAAATAAAATGGAAATTAGGGATGATATGTATTATACTTTTGTGTTCGAGACATGCATTTTTGTGTATTTTTGTGACTGGTATCAATCACCCATAAGTTTAGATGTAAAGATGTTGGCCAACGGAGGCCTTATGTACTGTTTGCTTACTATCATGTTTATATGTTTTGATGAGTTGTATTGGGAGGCAACAGGGACGATTGATGCCAGTTTATTTGTTGATTATAGAAGTCAGTTTTCATCTTAACACTTGGTGAGTAAATAGTCACTAACCATAGGAGAGTATGCCAATTTTTGGGAAAATGAAAAGTTGTTTATTTCCTTTTATAACATCTATTCCCTCCTTATAATCACACAAGGGGAGGATGGCTCTCATGAGTCTAGCTGCTGCATTTTAATTATGTTATTTGTTTTTGTATTTGCATGTTTAATTCACTTTGCTAAGTGTGCCACATGTGGATAGCGAGTCGTCATAGAAGTTGTGCAATGAATGTGAAGGGGGGAAAAAATCCTTGTATCTAATGCAGGAGAGTTGAGAAATGATTAACCTACACAAGCTCTACCTTTTCACACATAAATAATAATAATAATAAAAATAAAAATAATAACAATAATAGAGAAGAAGAAGAAGAACCACCTATTAACCAGATCAACACCCACTCTTTGGAGAATACCTTGGGTTAGAATTGTGGCCCCAAGTAGCTTCCCATGTCCCAAAAAGAAAAATAAAAATAAAATTTTCATATTGATAATTTCCAAAATCCTCCCTCATCCCAGCACATCTTCTAAATACCTTTGTCGAAGCTATTAACATCCAAAACCCTAAAGAAATCTAATTGTAATCTTCGTTGCAACTTATTCATGGCCTTCAAAGTGGAATTAGTCAAGAAAAAGAAAACAATTTTCTTTCCAAGAGAACCATATTGGTTGGGTACCAGCAACAGTCCACAGAAGCAACCAATAACAACACAATAAACTGATTCTTAATATCAAATTTTGGAGGTAGGTCATTTGAAACCAATGTAATAGAGGGGAAAAATGAAAATAAATAAATAAATAAAAATAAACTATCTATAGAAACTTAAAATAATAATAATAATAATAATAATAATAATAATAATAATAATGCATTAATTCAACTGATTCAAATTCTCCTACGCCACTCATTTCTATCTAAAATCTCATCAACTAAACTCTTGCCACTTATATTTTTACGAATAATTTATATTCACGTTTTCAACAGTCTTCCCCAACTTTTAGCTAAATCTCCTACATTTAAAATCTCACTCATCCTAAGTGGTGTATTTTTGGGTCTTCATTGCACATGTTTAAATTACCTAATCCGATATTCTCTCATCTTATCTACAGTTGAACTCGCTTTCAATTTAGTACATAACTCTTCATTTCTAATCATATCTTTTCTAATTTTACCACACATCCATTTTAATATTATCATTTCAGTTACAACCATTTATACTCTTACTGTTGTTTAGTGGCCCAACATCCAATTCCATACAATAATATCAGTCTTATTACAGTTTTATAAAATCTCCCCTTCAATTGCAATGGCATCGTGCAAGCGCAAATAACTCCAAATGACCAGCAAAAGAAAAAGTCTCTTTTGTATATTTGGTTTCAGCTGCCAATGGAACTAATGCTACTTATTCAAACCATTCATCAGATGATTATAGAAGTAAACTCAGCAGCAGTGATTTCTATCGGTCCTCAAACTACCTAGAGTCTACAAAGCAACCATACCTTAATAAGTAAGATTTATATTTATATCTTTGTACACATAACTTTGAAAACTAATATTAACAAAGTTTCAACAGAAAAGACAATTTCTGCCACCGGAAAGCCATTATTACAAAATAAGTGAATTACAGGAGATGGTGACAGAACATTTTCCTCCAGTATTGATATGATATCTCATTGTTTCCTGTATTTTATGGCTTACCTTGAATTCACATCTTAAAAACTGCATGTTACCACTCCATAAGGCACTAAACCAAAAATCATCCTGACACCAACTATTGTTGTTGCACCATAATCAGCCTCATTGGATGAAGCAGCTGCCATAGACAGAGCAAGCCACCCACTTCACAACAATCATCATTAACACTAAACGATATCACGCACGGACAAAATTCCATGCTTGGATCACCATCAACCTAGTCCAACAGCATAAAGAATTCATGCAGCCTTTGGGTTCATGTGATCTTCTATTAAACAATATAACTTGCAGTAAGGCGAACAAATTTTAATCCAGTCAAATGAAACTTTCCAAACCTAATTTCCTTAGCCAGAGGCATTAATTATGGGCCCTTTCCTTCAAGTATGTATAATTACAACATTTTAATACTTAAGACCACATTGGAGTGAAAAATAATAATCTTATCCTTAGTTAAATACCAAGAGTTTTTTTGACTAAAAATCTATAAAAGAACATAAATTAGGATTATTTCAAGCAAAGGAATGCAATAGAAAATACCTCTAGCACGTTTCTTTTCCTATGATATACGGTGTACGACTACATGTCTAAAAAGCAAAAAATCATTAAAATAAATTTGAACAAAACAAGGTCATTCTTTCAAAGAATCATCAAATACCATTTGAAATTATCCATTTATTTAATCTCAACACTATTTCAAATTGTCCAGACAGAAGAATTTGTGGTGAAGAGAGGAAATTTTTTTTAATTTTACAAAACGGTCAAGAAATACAACCGTAAATGCAGCTATATATATAGTTGTATCGCTGCTGTATAGACTGTTTTTTATGCAAATGTATAGCTGTATATGCAACAGCTAATTACAGTTCAACACTCCCTCAAGCTGGTGAATTAACATCGTCCATTCCTAGCTTGGTAACAATTGTTTGAAACAAAAGGTCGCTCAAACCCTTAGTAAACACATATGCAGGTTGAGAGTTAGTTGGCACATAAGGAGTACAAATTAAGTCGCTGTCCAACTTCTCTCTGATGAAGTGCCAGTCCACCTCAATGTGCTTTGTTCTATCATGTTGTACCGGATTATGTGCAATATTGATTGCTGATTTGTTATCGCAATAAAATTTCATAGGACTATACCACTAAATCTTTAAATCTTCTAAGATGATCTTTAACCATAGAAGCTTACAAACTCATTGTGCCATTGCCCGAGATTGTGATTCGGCACTTAATCTAGTGACCACATTTTGTTTCCTGCTTTTCCATATAACTAGATTTCCACCAAAGAAAGTACAGTACCAGTAACAGACCTTCTATCAACAACTCATCCAGCATAATTAGCATCCATGTATGCTTCAAGTGTAAATCTAGCACCCTTTTTGAACAAAATGTCTTTTCCTGGAATTCCTTTAAGATAGTGCAACACCCTATGAGGTGCATGCAAGTGAACTTCTTTAGATTTGTGAATGAATTGAATTATAATCCTAACACCATAGGCGATGTGAGGTTTTATGTGAGACAAATAAGTCTTCCAAGCAATCTTTTGTACATCTCTTTGATAACAGCAATATCTTCTTTTCTCCTATGCCAAGTTTACAGTTCGGATAAATCAATGTGTTTGCCAGTTTGCAACATAGTTTCCCTGTATCTTTCAAAAGATCAAAAATGCACTCTTGCTAATAGATGAAGATTCCCTGCTTTGAGTGTGCCACTTCGATCCGCAATAAATAATTTAATCTTTTGAATTCTTTTATTCTAAATTCTTCTACGAGACCTTTCTATAGAGCATGTGTTTCTCTCATGTCATTTCTTGTTACAATTATGTCATCAACATACACTAGAAGAATCACAACTCCCCCTGAATCTGAATGTTTAATGAAAACTGTATGGTCTCGTTAACTTTGTTTATATTCCACAGCTATCATTGCTTTTGTAAATCTTTCAAACCAAACTCTCAGAAACTGTTTCAGTCAATACAATACCCTTTTAAGCTTGCACACTTTGTTAGTAGCCAAATTTCCATCAAAACCAGGTGGAACTTCCGTTTATACCTATTCTTCAAGGTTTCCATACAAGAAAGCATTCTTCACATCGAATTGTTATAAATCCCAATCATAGTTAACAGTTAAGGACAAACAAAATATTAGAGTGTTCATCTTGGCAACCGGGCAAAAGCTTCTCAATAATCTATCTCGTAAATTTGAGCATATTTGTTGGCCACTAACCTCGCTTTATACTGTCTAATTCGTCATCTGCTTTCTATTTTACTGTAAAGATCCATTTACATCTCAGCGGTCTTATTACTTGAGATCAGTCCGCCATCTCCCAGCTCTTATTCTTTTCAAGAGCTTACATTTCAACATTCACAGCATTTTTCCGATTTTCACAAGATAATGCCTCAGATAGTGTGGTAGGAATAAAGCAGTGTTTAGGCTCATAACAAAACTTTTATGAGATGGTGAACATTTATCGAATAATACAAATTGAGAGAATGGATATAATTCATGCTTCGTGCATTCTCTAGTTCATTTCCTGATTTTTGTAGGCAAATCAATGTCAGACATGGGCTCAGTTGATGGAATAGATATCGTTACCTTATTTCCTGGGTTAAATGTGATGACTGGACTGGATTAGAGTCAGATGATTGAACTTTTACTGGTTCAGGAGCTGACTTCTTCCTTGAGTACATGTGAGAGAACCGTGTTTTATCAATAGTGTTAATACATTTGATCACAATTTCAGTGGGTAGATTAATATCCTTCGAGAGAACACGTGTTAGACTGGTTTTCAAAAGATGTGAGATTGGGCTAAGAGACATTTTCATGGGACACAGGTTATGGCTAGACTTTAGAAGATACATGTTCAGGCTGATCTTGAGAAGGTTCGGTTCATGTTGATTGATTTTGAGAATGTTCAGTAATTTGGGACTTAGAGGAGGAAGACAAACAAATGAGAAAAAAGTTAATATCCTTATCTTCCACAGACGAAGTCTCCCTTGAAGATAAGGTGAGGTGAAATATGGCTCATTTCCAACTAAAGTGACATCTGCAGAAGCAATGAAATTGGGCTCATTTTCAACAAAAGTGACATCTGCAGAAACAAAATATTCCTTGGTAGGAAGGTGATAACACTTGTACCTCTTTTGTGTTGAAGAATATCCCAAAAAATACATCGTACTGCCGCAGGGTCAAATTCCCCTCTAATATGGCTATGGATATCAACAAATGATACAACCAAATATCCTACGAACAAGATGATTTGTGATACTAAAATCAGATAAAAGAAGGGAGAGTATTTCTATAGGACTTTTAAAACCTAGAATCCTTGAAGGTAATCTATATATGAGATGTGTGGCTGTAAGAACAGCTTCCGAAACAGAAATGCTAGAGTTGTTATAAGTGACCATTTTTCTTTCCATTACCCCATTTTGTTGAGGTATGTTAACACACGATGATTCATAAATGATTCATTTTTGAAAATAAGATGATAAAATTTGGTTGAAATAATTTCTTGCATTATCTATTCTAAATCTCTTGATTTGAAAACCAAACTAATTTTTTATCATGTTATGAAAATTTGGAGAATATTACTCACATCAGATTTAGATTTAAGGCAAAAAAAAAAAAAAAAAAAAAAAAAAAAAAAAAAGTCAGGATGACCCTCATGCAATCATCAATAGAAAAAACAAACCATCTAACTCCTGAAATGTTAAGAATAGATGATGGACCCCACATATCACCATTAATTAATGCAAAAGGAATAATGATTCCAATTTTTTTTTTTTACGAATTAAGAAGCCCTCATGTTTGTATTTTGCAAGTTCACAGACATTACAATGAAAATTTTCACTACCTATTTGTTTGACTAGAGAAAGAAATATAAATTTAAGAATGTTGACAGACAGATATCCAAGTCTTAGGTGGTGAAGCCAAATTCTATTTTTATTAGTAACAGAATATTCAGAGAGGAATGACATACGGATTTTGCTATTACTAGGATTTTCATGTGTTTAAAGGTAGTATAATCCATTTTCTCCTTAACATGTCCAAACATTATACAGTGGGTTAGAGAAAATGTTACGTTGCAATCAGTGTCATGTGAGAGTTTCTTTATGAAGACAAGGTTTGTTGATAGTTTTTGGACATGCAATACATTCCTAAGAATAAAGGAAGGACTAATTTTGACATCACCAATACCTACTGCAGTGGTTAATGAACCATCTGCAGTGACGATTTTCTTGTTGCTAGAACAATGATCATATGTACTAAATTTATGAAAAGTGTGTCCTATGATCTATGGCTCCTGAGTCAGTAATCCAAGAATTTGCAAATGATACATCCAAGGGATATAAACCACGTGAAAGAGAAAATATACCTAAGTGAGCCGATCAACACGTACCTATAGATTTTTCAAGAGTTGCCAATAGATTCCTTAACTTCTCAATTTCTTCTATGTTGAAACTTTTGTGTTGGAGCCATTTCTTCGTCATGTTGCATGGATGTTAAGTGTGCTTTTTCATGATTTCCTTGTAGTCCACCTTTATATCCCCATTCTTTATTTGATGTAGAAGCTTTTCCATGCAACTTCTAACATTTCTCTTTGGTATGCCCTGATTTCTTACCAAAAGTGCACCAAAGGTTGTCTCGAGAATTGTCTCGGCTGTCTCCATTTTACTGTTTGATAGTTCAGCCTTTCTACTTTCACAATTTGGTTGCTGCACCAATTTTGAATTTCGATTGTTTGCCCCCATTAATCAACATGGTTGAGCCATCATCGTCCCATGGTTCAAGCATTACTGCTCATCTACTTTCCTCAACCAAGAGCATGGAAATGACCTCATTCAATGAAGATAACTCTTCTTTGCCCAAAATTTAAACCCTAACCTGATCAAATTCAGTATTAAGGCAGGCTAAGAAATCATACACTTGGTCCTTTTTTATTAAAATTTTCAGTGTTGCAGCATCTTTAGAGAACTTCATCTCTATGCATATGTAATGATCCATCTCTTGCCAAAACTCTTTAGAAAGTTAGCACGCTCTATAACTGATTTGCTTCCTTACTTGGTAGATGTAGACTTGATTTTCAGTTCATAGACTTGATTAGCATCTCAAACTTTAAAGTAGGTTTGTCTAATTTGTCTCCCAAATATCCCTTGCACTACGTGGGAACATAATGTCTCAATGGTATCTGGCAACATGGAATTCATAACGAGGTCATGATCATGGATTCCTCTTCATCACAAGCATCAAACTTGGGATCTCCCAGCTGTGATCCAGTTCCCAAGAGATGGCTTAGCTTCCCTTTCCCCTTCAAAAAAGTTTGAACCAATTGAGACCACTCCAAATAACTCTTTCCATTTAAGCGATATGCGGCCGGAATATGCTGCAATTCTCCAGTAGATTAGGTCGTTGCTATTTGTTCAGTATGAATAGCAGTTGTCCAAGATGCAAAAGTTGTTTCAGTCATTATGGTTGGATAAAGGAATTGAGGATAGAAATGCAGCTATGAAGGCTTGAATTTCCAAAAGAAAATGCTGATATTTTGCTCTTCAAAAGCTAGGAAAAGGAAATCAGCTATGAAGGCTGAAAATTGCTATGATTTGTCAAAGTGATGTGTTTGGGTCTTAAAAGTAGAGAAAAATGATCAGTAATCAAGGCTGAAAGAGATATTCCCAAAAGCCTAATTTTGCTCTGATACCATGTGGTTAAGAGAGGAAAAATTTTCCTCTTTCTATTATGGTTACATTCCTATATATACAGAATTTTACAAGACTTAATTGCTAAAAAATACAGCCGTAAATATGGTTGTTATACAACTACATATACAGCTCTTATTCAGCTGTATTGCAGCTATATAGACAACATTTCATGCAGCCGTATAACTGTATATGCAGCTGCTAATTACAGCTTTGTAATATACAGCTACTTCCAACAGAATTCTCTCGTGCTTTTAAAATAATAATAATACCAGTAATCCAAATAAACCCAATCCATGAATCAGGTGGATTAAATAGTGATATCCTTCAATCAATTTGAATATTTTTTATATGCAAAAAAATCACATGATGACAATTTGTTGAGATATATTTCCATGATTACAGTGAGAATGGGACCCCCAAAAAAAAAAAAAAACAACAACTGAAATAATCATTATTTTCATTTTACCATATACCTTGCATCAAAGAAAGGTTTCTTTATATGTTTCTCCAAAAGTTTCCTTGCATGCTCTCTAACCTGGAATTTAGAAGCAGTAAAAGAACATAACATCAGCATAAGGTAAAATAAAATTCGTGCTGCAATATATTTTATAATCAGAATAAACTGCACTGCACATACAGTGAGGCTAAATCCTGAGTTGAGGTGAAGACATGCAAAGATACACATTTACATCAAGTGCTTAAAGAAGGTGTCGAGCTATGTGTACATCCAGATGCAGACAGCATTGAGAACAATAGCACAGAACTCAAGTATATGGTACCTGTTAACATACAAAGCAAAAAATAATCCCTCCCTCCACTAGCTTAAACTTTTGGAATGGATGGTAGATACACAAAATATAAGCCTAAATCAGAGTGGGAGGTTCTAAATTCGAGTCATGTCAGGCCCCTTCTCACCCCATATAAAAATTTCACGCGATTGGATATATTACCAAATACATGAAGAAAAGTGTTAAGACATAAAACCACTGATAATGTTTCCCTCTACCAGAAGACAACTAATAATGTTTTCCTCTACTAGATTAAATTTCTGGATTGGATCATCGTTATACCAAATATAAGAGAACCATATGTAAGTAGTGTGAATTTTTGAAACTCTCCAAACTATGAAGTTACTCAACCAGACCTGAGCAATGGTCACGTCAGCCATGCTCAAATGGTTAGCCAAGTCCCCAATCCTAAATTATTAGGGCTAGCCCTAACACGGCCCTTGAGGCATGGAAATTTTGTAGCTGGAACATTCTGAAAAATACAATTAATTTATAACAAAAAAAAGGATTGAAAAAAGCAACAACAGAAACCCTGAAATTCAAATTCATCAAACTGATTCAGTCATTCAAACAAAAAGCACATGGAAAGAGAGTCGAGACTTGAGAGAAAAATCCACAGCACCCTTTTAGTTTGCCCCCTTGAAAAAGAAATAAATTAGCAATTAGGTCTCATCTTGACCACATCCTTCATGCTTGCATCGGATGAGCAAACAGAGATGAGCCCACAGTAGCAGAGGCAGTACAAGTAAGATACACGGAGACAGCGATGAGAGACAGAGATGAAGCAAGGCATGGGGGAGAGAGAGAGAGAGAGAGAGAAAAGTGGGGAATATGAGATGGGAGAATTTGGAAGTTTCTCGAGATTAGGGCTCCACTAACCAACGAAGTTAACATTACGCCCTAATTGATGCTAGAATCGAAACAAAGAGCAATGGAGATAAATGTAAAACATATATTGGTATTTATATTATACATAGAAAACATGTAAATCTCAATCCTGGCCCTAATTTTAGGCAATGCAGGGCATAAAAATTGGGCCCAAGCCCAGCGCTAAGCAAGGCAAGGGGTTCATACATGACATTTTACGAAAATGATGATATAGCAAATTGTAGAAATATTGGTTATCAAATGGCAAGGATGTGTTTTAAAGATAATCATACAAAAATGTTTTCCAATCAATACAAAAGTTTGTTATTTTCTTGATATTATTAATTTATAAATGAACTTCTTGTTTTGTAGGAAAAGAACTGCACCGGAAAGAAAAGAGAATATACATAATGCTCAAAGATGAGAAATTTTCAGCCAAAAGAAACATTGATCAAAAAAGGATGCTTTCCCATGCCTTTTCAAGTCCGCTAACACTAATGTCACTAAAGTGTAAGACCAAAAAGAGACAGAAAAACAGGGATCAGCCTCAATCTCGCAGAAATACATCTTTGAATCCCCTCAAAAGTAGGTCTACGAGGAGATCTTTCAGTCCCCCAAAAACATTGCATTGCTCCACCCCCAATCCAACAAAAATAACAAGAGGGATAAGCCTAACAATCTTCCTCTTCGTTATTGGGTAAGGATACTTCATACCCCCTTCACTACTCGTATAAACACCTTTTGTGGGCAACTGAAGGATCTGAAGTATAGAAAACACTAAGACCCTCAGACATCTACTTCATGACAAATAAAGTTGAAGGTAATCCACCAATTCCAAATCCATGTCCCACAAGGGTCACCCATTTACCATGCCAATTACCCTTCTAAGGTTGTCTGGTTTAAGATCCTGCTCCACATAGCTTTCCACACAAAAAGAGACTTTCAAAGCGGCTGACAAAAATTAAATGGCTTTGCCAGGGGAATCTCCTTCCATTAGTCACATTGACCTTTCATAAATGGCATTACAGAAACTTTTCACACCAAAGCACCATGATTTTCAAACCTTGATTTTCAAACCTTAAGAAAAAGGCACACACTCTAGCAATTTAAAGAGGGGAGGAAGGGGAAAAAAAAAAGGTCTTTCAAACTCTTAGTCATTAGTATTTCCCACAAAAGAGACACCTCACTGGTTATTGCTCCCATTGAAACATAGAAGCAATCCCATTAAGGCTTTTTATCTGTGCTAATACAAATATCTCCAGGAAGCTGTCTTTCAAGATACAAGGGCCACTCATGTCCCAAAAAAATCCACACCACATTCCCCACTCTGAAGCCCATCTGTTCAACAAAGGTGTCCTAGGGTCCATGTAAATCTAGGGTCCACGTTTGAGTTCTGAATCTAGGGTCCACCTAAATCTAAAGTTTGTTTTGATTGGCTTCCCCGAAAATTTTAAAAGAAATATAGTATCTCTGAATTAGAATATCTCTTCTTTCTGAATTAGAATTATATTTTATTGGCATTCTGAATCTAGGGTTTGTTGTGATTGGGTCATTTTCTTGCGCTGATCCTAGATCTGTGCCTATGTTAGACAACTTTTATGTAATTTGCTTCTACTAATATTTTTTGATCTTTGACATGAATATATGCACAAATTTGAATCCTTTTTAAAATTTGAACACTCGTCAATGTTGGTTTTAATTCTAGTGTCAATTGTTGGATTTGTTTGATGTGTTAATATATGACTGCTTTTGCATTATTCAACTGGGGAAATGTTCATTGAACATTTGGGATGCTGAAACCCCTCAATGATGAGCAAGCTTAGGACCATCTCCTGAAACTTGTCTGCTGCTGTATCAAAAAGAATTTGGGCTTCTTCATTAGTAACAGTGTCTTCCATTTTGGCAACTTTCTGTTTAATTTTCAGACTCTACAACCTCTTCAATTGCATGGATTCAATCCCTTCATCCCCTCATGATTTGAGCAAAGGTGCTCCGATTACAATCCCAATAGCCACTGATGGTACAGGTACTCTGACGCCAACTTCAAGTGAAATTTCAGTCTCTAATTATGAGGGTAAACATAAAAGTTCGGTTGTTAGGAATCATTTTTCTAAAGAGCAGATTAATGGGGAATGGAAGACAACATGTAATCATTGTAAAAGGAAAATGAGAGCAAACTCAAAAAATAGGACCAGTTATTTAAAGTCACATTTAGAGAGATGTCCAAAAAGGCAAAATACTGATATAAGACAAAAAATTGTAGTGATGAATAAAAGAGAAAATATTGATAGTAATGCGACTACAAGCAATTATGTTTTTGATGGAGCAGTGTTAAGGAGAGAGCTTGCGAAAATGATTGTGATGCATGAGTATCTATTGTCTATAATTGATCATCCATGGTTCAAGAAGTTTGTTAATAGTTTATAATCTATGTTTAGCATTCCTACTTGCAATATGATTAAAAAAGATATCATGAATCTTTACAAGAAGGAAAAAAAGAGGGCAAAAAATGAACTTTTTCAAAATGATAGTAAGATTACAATTACTACTGATAAATGGACGGCGAAATACCAGAAAAGAGGATACATGTCAGTGATCACACATTATATTGATCCATCATGGAATTTGCAAAGCAAACTATTGAGGTATTGAAATATGACCTTTTAAACATTTTTATGTATAAATCTAATTTTATTTACTTACTTTCTTGTGATTTTTATCTTGCAGGTATTGCTATATTCCACATCCTTATGATGGAAACGTAATATGCCAACAATTGATGAAAACATTTCTCGATTGGTATATTGATAGGAAAATATCAACAGTAACAATGGACAATTGCTCCTCCAATGATTTTGCCATAGAGTTGTTGATCCAAAAAAATGCATAATGGAACACTCATGCTAAATGGTATGTTTTTTCATATGTGGTGTTGTGCACATATATTGAATTTAATTGTGCAAGATAGATTGTCTATTATTGGTGATGTTATTTCTAAAATTCGAGATAGTATTCAATTTTGGTCTGCAACACCGAAAAGATGGCAAAAGTTTGAAGAGATTGTTGTTTTTGAAAATGTACCTATTACCAAAAAAAAAAAATTATGTCTTCCTATGAAAACACGTTGGAATTCAACTTATTTGATACTTAAGATTGCTTTGTCATATAAAAATGTTTTTATGAGTTTGACACAACGTGAACCAAGATATAAGTGTTTGCCAAGTGATGAAGAATGGGATATTGCTAGAATGGTTTGTGAGAAGTTAAAAAAATTATACACCGTGACTGAGATATTTTTTTTGTACTAGTTATGTGACTGAAAATATTTGTTTCCCAAAAATTTGTGATATTAAATTGTTATTGATGCAATGGGCAAGTAGGGTTCAGAATAATGAGATCATTACCACAATGGCAAAGTCAATATTGCAAAAATTTGACAAATATTGAGGTAAAACTCATGCTATTTTAGCTATGGCTATTGTGTTGGATCTAAAATACAAGACTTTGATGTTGAAGTATTATTTTCAAAAATTTTATGGGGATTATGCAAATGAAGAGATTGAAAATGTTTTGCATGTAGGTCGTGAGTAGTTTGTTGAATATGGAAAAAAAAAATACATGGTGAATCATGAATCTTGTTCATCTGGCATTGCACGTACACAAGTTTTGATGGATGAATTGGAAGATTTTCATGAATATGCTGAGCAAGAAATGGAAATTGATTCAACAACAAAATGAAAATCAGAATTGAATAGTTTTTGGGAAGAGCGAGTGGTCCCAAGAAAACTAGACTTTGATATATTACAGTGGTAGAAACAAAATGGTAGCAAGTATCTTATATTGCATAAAATGGCAAAAGATATATATGTTATACCTATTACCACAGTAGCTTCTGAGTCTGCATTTGGTATTGGTGATCAGGTGATATCCCCTCATCGAAATAGACTTCACTACACAAATGTGGAAGCATTGCAGATTATGGACTCAATATCTAGGTATGTATCTAAGCTAAATATTTAAATGATCTCTATTAATTAATATTTGATTTATTATATTTTAATATTTGTTTCAATTTGTCTTTTAGAAAATGAGTCAAAAGCTCAACTTGAAACTATGCAACCATTGTCATTGTTGAATGAGGATCGGGACAGTGATGATGACTATGAAATGGCTGAAGAGTTGAAGAGTTTGCTATTGCAAATTTGGTCACTTGAAATTTGTAACATTGTTTTACAAAAACCCATGTATTTTGTTTTCTACGAGTATCAAAAACAAGTAAATTATTTTCACTTTTATTTTGTGAATTATTTCTCACTTATCAAAAAATGAAATCTGTATGCTTTAATTAATGTTTGGATAATTTATGTTTCTTCTATGCTTTTTTTATTTGCTATTATGTTTTTCTCGGGTCGGGTACATGTTGGTTTCGGATCGGATCGGATTTTTAGAAAAAACCGTAGCGTCGGATATGGTTTTTTATTTTTTAACCCGATTTGGGTTAGAGTCGGATATGGATATTAGAGTTAGGATTTAGGATCGAATATGGTATTAACATAACCCAAACCATAACTGATCCATTGCCATCCCTAGCGCATGGAACCTACCTTCAAGCAATAGTGGAAAGCTTAGGAACGGAGCCATGATACCTTTAGCTACTATAATATTTTGCCGTACAATCATTAGCAATCGAAACATTCAAAGACTTCTCATAAATGAAAAATAAAATGTGAGATGTATACTATCTTTATAGATCACAACATAAGTCCAGAAAATAATCATCCCACATCAGCCCAGCAATAGCAACATAGTTAAATGGTCCTAAAAGCAGAATGGAAAGGCATATATTTAACACTTCTATTAAGATTGAGCTAGATTACCTTGTTCTCCATGGAGCAAAGTGCAAAATTCCAGCCAACACTCTTGCTAAGATTGCATAAGAGAGCATCAATCCACTCACTTTTTCCAGAATTGGGAATACCAGTTACTATAGTCAGCTCCCCTGGCAAAACCTAATGAAATATTTGAACCATAGGTGATTCCATCCCACATGCAACTCTTAATGCATGCATATTACACTTTTAATAACATTTATTTTTACGTTTTACTAAAAGAACAGGGAAAGAAAAGGAAGAAAAGAACTTCCTTGCAACCATGTAATTTTTTTGTGTATTGCTTCTTGACAAAAAGAGAAAGGAAATTCATTTCAACAGTATAAGGCAATCCTATGTGTGTGGAAGAGATGGAGCAGACCCTACAGTTTCAATTAACACTGGATTTCATACAAGAATGGTAATTGGCTGATGCAGCCAAACAATAAAGATGCACATGAATATTACACAATGCACATATAATGACTCACGTTGTAATAGGCATCTAAAGCCTTCCACCCTGTTGAGACACCAAATTCATAGCCAAGGGTTCGATGATAGTAGGCATCAATCTCATCAAAGTAATCTCTAAAATTGAACAATCCACGAATGGGATAGAATTCAGCCTTCTCAACTATTTCTTTTAGAACTCCAGGACCTAAATACATCAGCACCTATTAACATAAGCAAAACAAAACATTAGTAACAAAGCCGTAGTTATGATAAAAATCTAAATCAACAGCTGCAGCACGATGCAAATATGCTGAAAAGGATGAAGTGATTGAATGCACATTAAAGAATCTTTTCATTTTTGATATAGAAAAGATAGAAATATGTAAAGTATAACCAAAGACCAACGTAGAACCCAAAGCATAGATCCTAAAGATTAGTCAAGAGATGTAAAATGAAGCAGCATTTACAAAAGATGAAGAAAACCCACCCAAAACCAACAAGCTAATGTCTTTAAAATAAAAAAAAAAATAAAAACCGAGGCCTCTCAAAACTGCTAATTTCTTTGCCTCGATGCCAAACAACAAATGAGGAAAGGGTTAAGCTGAACAAGCTTTTCCTTCTCTACATTGCATAAACGCATGTAAAAAGTTGTAAAACTTCCCAGGAAACAATATTTCTCGACATTTTGAAGACATGTATTCAACAATGCCAAATTGCATTGACATGTTTTTTCTAATCAAACACTTTCAACGTTTCTAGCAAAATATTTTCTACACATCAACGCAGTCATTAACTCCATCTCAATGCCAGAATAACATTGATACGCCTTTTTTGCAAAAATAGAAGAGTATTAGATATAGAAAAAATGTACAGTACTCCTAGGATATAAAACCCCAGAAGTAATAAGGCAAAGTATAACAAAAAGTCTAATGCACAATTGCTTTCCAAACCTTTTCAAGCTTTCTATATTATAATATTTATAAATCCATGATACATGAGCCCATAAAGAAGTATAAATTACAATTTTTTTTTCCACAAAAGAGAATTTGGCAATAGACCAAATCCTCTTTTACATTTCAACGTATTGATTTTGTCTAGAGGATTTCTCATCCTCCAAGACTTACTCCTGTAACTTTCTTCTCTCCTTTATAAAGTTTCTTTCCATCTAAAAAATAGAAATCAATAAAATAGTCACAATTCAGGCATATATTTAAGAACAAAGACCTCAATCCCCCTCAATCAATTGGCTTGAGTAAGAATACTTCCTCATAAAGCCACCAAAGCTATAACAAAACTAAAAATATAAATGACATAGAAGAGGCATATTTTAGATGGCATCCCAGCCTTCATGTGACCTAAAAATTAATTCATAGGAAAACGCATCAATTGGCCAAAAATGAATCCTAGAAATGGAGTTCAAGAACACATGCATCTAATATCCTTTCTAAGAAATTACCAGTCCTCCCTTCACCAACCACCAAACTCCCCAAAAGCTCACAGAAAAAAGAAAGATTTCCATATTTTGCACATCTTACAAAAAGCATAGCACATCCTCATGTAATAAGACTTGTAGATTTCTTTTGCTTCACATATCATCTTTCCAAGGAACATTTGCGAGATTGGCAGCCCATCGGTGCTTTTCTCTTTTAATTTATTTATCAAAAAAGAATCAGAGGACTTAAAACACTTTTTCTATTTATATCCTGATTTAAATATGACAATATTTCTACAAAAGTAAGCATGTATGTGCAATCAAACCTCATTTGCATCTTTGAAATGGTCAACCTCATTTTTCTTTGGCCACCTAACTCGCCAGCATCTGTTAAGACACAACTATAATATTAGCATATTTTCATAGAAATAATTTTAACACTAAAAACATTGTCAGGTTCTCAGATGCAACAATAGACAACATAAAAGAGGTCGAATCATGCAAACCTTTCCCTGCCAAGGCGACGTGCTAGTTCTTCAGCTAAAGCTTGACCCGCTCGATCACCATCAGTGGCCAGAATTATGCGAGATGCCTATTAATATATTTTATAAAAAAGAAGCAAATCAGACACCTTTTTTTCTTTCTTTTCCTTTGAACATCATCATTTAAAACTATGACCAATTTTGACTAACCTTTTCTAGGTAGTCTTTGCAGTTCCAAAGATACTGATACTTGGTATCCTAGCTTTACCCAAAAAAAAAAAAAAAACGTAGTGAATGGTACATTGGATAAAGTAGATATGAAAAATTTGTAAATTGCAAAGAAACTGAGTGTAACAGAATTTAATATATGAATGTATTTCTTTAAAATTTAAACTACATTAAAAGATGTGTTTATCATTTCAAAGTCATATATCTTGCAAAGACCTTCTCTTCAAGAGGCAAATCTTTAGGAGAAACTGATTGAGGTGCACCATCAGGGACACTAACACAATTACGACAACCAGCCTCTTCCATTGCAAGCTTGTCCATTTCACCCTCAACCTACAATCGAAACATGAAAACAATGGGCCACTGGTAGATAACTCCACAGGAGTAATCATCAGATCAAGAGAACATCTTACAAGATTGACAAAGAATTACCCTCAAGCAAAGTAGTAGTAAAATACTTACGATAATGATGTCTTTTTCATCCATAATATCATCTAGTCCATATAGAATCTTCTCAGTATCCTTCTCCTGTCAAGTTGAAGGAAGTACTTTACTTTGAAGCAGATTATTTCTGGTTCTCTAAGCATGTATTTCTTCCTCAAACCTTTAAGCAACTATTAAACTCTCAATCCAAATGAAACTGATACTTAAGCATATTGAAAATATCTGTTGCTCCAGCAGCACTGAAAGGCTCACAAAATCCAACTTATAATATATGTGTTTTTTTTGTGTTTAAAGATTTTAATTGACCTATTGATGATTGGTCAAGTGCAATGATTTATATTTCATATGAACGTGTTAATAATTCAATGTAATTTCAAGTTTTAAATTTATTTTGAGAACCATGCAGCACAATTTCAACACATGCCATTCATCACTTTCTGCACCACTTACCCAACTTACAATAGGTACTAATAAACTATTTCTCATGATCAATGAAGCAATAAGCACAATTAGGCTTGATTATCCAATTCTTTATATGAAAATATGGTTTAACTTCTTTTATAGGAAAAGGACATTTATGAGGGTGAAAACATT
Organism: Dillenia turbinata; assembly: GCA_037126225.1. NCBI lineage: Eukaryota > Viridiplantae > Streptophyta > Magnoliopsida > Dilleniales > Dilleniaceae > Dillenia > Dillenia turbinata. The sequence continues at coordinate 471,720 of JBAMMX010000028.1, read as the reverse complement.
GAGATGTCTTCATACAAGGAGGAGAAAAGTAAATATTGAAAATGTTAAAAAGTTACTCCTTAGAATCCCTTCAGAGATCCATCAAAGATTAAGAAAAGATGAACATAAACAGACCTACAAATTATAAAAAATAGGCCACACTAAAAGGGTAACAAGGAGGATTTATTTAGATTTTGCACATACAAAACTCAATGATCCAGATTTCTTCCATATTTCAACAAGAAAGAAACATATCAACCTGCCAAAATTTTTTGGTGACATCACGATACTTGCAGCTCACCAGTCTTCCATTTCGTCGATAGGGAAATGCAATCACAATCTGCCAACGAACCAAAAATATATGTAAGAAATGTAATAATAGGAAATGAGATTAAGATTGCAGGGAAGAAAGACAAGGAGTTTCAATGTAGAAGATTTCACCCAAAAAAAAAAAATGATGAAAAGAGTATGTTGTATTTTCCACATGAAGCAGCACACATAGGATGGCTTCGAAAAGAGCATTCTTTCCCTCTAGAAATGTCTTATCAGAATATCAGTACCGTTGATTATTTTATGCAACAACAAATAAAAGCATGATCTAAGAGATACTGATCACAACTTGTTACATGCGTATTCACTTTGACACTTCAAGACACTCCAAGAAATAAGCAAGTACATGTCATGTCAACACTAACACGCCCCTTGGACATGACATGATATACTTTGTAATTTATAATAAAGTAATTTTTTTAAAACTTTTTCATTGTGTCGCTCTGTTCATGTTGTGCTGTCTACTGTGTCCCATGTCCTTGCTTTAGATTGCACGGTATTGTTGGCTTGATTATTTGTAAACCTTTAAGCAAAGGAAACAGCACAACTAGTGTGCGTCTTTTCATCATCACTCATCCACCAAAAGTTATGCTCAAAATACTAGGACAATCCTCATCATGAAAGAATTACAGGTTCAGTATTTCAAAATTTAAAATATTTGCAAACCTGATCACCATATTCTCTTTGCATGACACCATTTCTACGCAATGTCTCCTCTGAAATCATTCTTTCAGAGAAGTAGGCAAGCAACTGAAACAAAGCCAGGCACAAAATATCAGAATTGTACTATAAAGAAAAGAGAATAAAATTGAAGACATAATTACTAGAGGATAATGAGAAGCCACACTGTAGTGGAACAAGGGTCCTTTCCATTTTGCTACAATAGAAATCTAATGGATGCAGCAAAGTAATTCATAGCAAAATGTGGTTTTCGAATATAATATATTTCCCATAAAAAATAAAGTCGGGATCAGATAATGAAAAAGAGATCAAGTAAAAAACCCAGAAGAATTGAGACTCCCATCCTAGGGTCATAAGCATGGAAGGAGGTTCAGTACCCTAAAGGAGAAAAATCAAAAGCAACTTCTCAATTATTAAGATTCTTTAAAAGAAGAAAATCCCAAGAAGGTGAATGACCCTCCTAGATATAGAAATCTTTAATAGGAGAAGATGAAGTCTAAATATTCGCAAGGGCCAACTTGATAACGGTGAATCCCCAATCAATGAATCCTTCCAGTATAACAAATGAGACACAACACAAACCTTAAAGGGCGCCAAATCCCTCAATTATTAGCACAAATCACTCTCTCAATTAATCTACTCAAAGGATCTATTGTTAAAGAAAATAGGAAAGAGGATCACCTACCTTAACTCTGTCTCTACCTAGGAAGTTATCACTTTAACCTTAATTGGTCTATTTAAGTAATTATAACTTTATGGTAAAAAGTTAGATAAAAATTTCAATTTTCTAACAAAATTGCTTTGAGTTCTCTCAAATCCCAGAAGGTATGATACTTTTTTGCCCTGGTATGATCCCTAAAGATCTATTTACGTGATGTTAGTAAAAATATCATCTTTGTTCCCTTCAATTGCTTCTTTATTTCGATTTAAGCTGCTGGATTTTTATTCTGCAAAACCTTAAAATTTTTCACAAGACAAACCTGTTAAACCATCAAAATTTGCCCTTTAAACTCTATATTCTTTGCCCTAAAATCCTATAAAAGTCGTCCTACATCAGTTTGGTTTCAAAGCTTTGGTTGTTAGTAATGTATACAAGGACTTTCCAAGAAAATTTTAACAATTTTTAACAAGAGGAATTGCAACTGAAACTTTGTGAGATATAATCCAGGGGAATTCCTAAACAGACAATAATTGATTTTAACCAAGTCCTCATGGTTGCTCAAAGATTATGTTCATCTAATAGGAGATATCATAAAGAAAGTAAGAATTGAAGTTCTGGATTTTATTGGTTAGTTTAATGCTCATGGACTTGCTGTTATGGATGATTATTTTGATTGGTAAGAGAAGAGATGTGAAAGGATTGAAGGGTTCATTTTGCCGAGATGAAAATTGACATGTCATACTAAAATTTGGAGTCGTCAAAGATTGTTTAAAGAAGGCTGAACAACCACTGATTGTTGATTGGGAAAAGATAGTTTAAGTTGAAGGAAAAACATTAGTCTGAGGATTACCAAGATCATATTTATGACTTATTGATAACTTTTCAACAAGTAACTCTTCAAAGATTTCTACTAATGGAAGGCTCATTCTGCCTCTTTCAGTTTTCATTTTCCGAAGAATCTTAATGACATGGAATTTGTAAAGCTTGTCTCCCACATTTCCCTGCTTCAAGGAAAAGAACTCTCCCAATGACCGAATACAGAGGAACTTTCTATTGTAATTCCTTCTTTTTATCATCTTATTTGGTTTTTTCCACAACCCCCTCTTTTCCATTAACTCGTTGACTTGGAAGGCAAATATTTTTGCTAAAATTAAAGCTTTTACTTGATTATGATGCTTAACAAGATTAATACAGTTTTACAATAACATCAATTAAAAACATCATAACCATACCAAATTCTTTCTCTCTTGGCTACACTATATGCATTTGCTTCAACTTATAAAGAAGCAGAGGTCAGGACGTTATTATTTGGTTTTTCAGATACCTGCACTGAGGCTGCTTAACAACTCATTTCATTTGGAGTAGGACAAAAGAAAGTTCACATAAAAGAGAAAAAAATATCAGCCTTATAAGTTTCAAACTTTGTCCTTATTGAACATAAAGAACTAAAAACCTTTTTTATGTTAATACAAAAAGACATTTAATTGTAGCAATTTCATTAGCTACAGTTTAATTTCAGCCACATTCTGTTAAAAACTTTGAATTCTATATAACCATTCTTATATATCAGACACCCTTTCACAATTGCACAATTGCACAATTGCAAACAGCTCCATAGAATTTGCTTCTGAGGTTGGAACATTTATTTGTCATAATTTCATCTTAATTTTGAAAGTGTCATGTTTATTTCATGTAGAAGATAGCCTTCACTCCTGATGGATCAGTAATTAGTGTAATAATTACGATTTATTTTGCTTGATTTTCAAATGAATATTACACTAATTATTGTGTTTTATGATAATTGATATGTTAGGAATGATGGAGGGGACTTCTGAAGAAAAAGGAAGGAAAAGTGAGGACAAATTTGGAAGCACGGAAGATTTGCAAATATATTGAATTTATTCCTAAATATTTGGGAATAAGAATTTTGAAAATTTCAACCCATGTAATCTTTTATTTAGTAGTTACCTAAAATTTAGAAGAGTCATCTCTTTAGAAATTAGGTTAACTCACCTCTATATATATAATGTTTCCATGAAGCAAGAGAGGAGGAGCCCTAGAGAGGGGGCAGCAGCCCCCTATATCCAGCAAGAACATTTTTTTTCATGTATTGTAGACACATTTGTTTTTTCTCCAGCAAGCAGCATTTTTATTAGTCTCCTTCAACAATTGTTTCAATTTCGGCAGAAGTCTTTATTTGTTTTGTGAGTTTTTCTCCTCCTATGTTTTCTTTTCTTTTTTTTTTTCTAATTGAAGGGTATTGAAATCTTGATTTTCAATGATTGTGAGATTTAATTGGGTTTATTAAATCAACATCTCATAGATATTTATTTGATTTCTGCACTTTATGGATCATGATTTTTTAGGATCTATTGAATAGATGACCAATATTTAATAGATCTAGAATAATCTATAACTAATTAAAACGGCAAATCCGTAATTGTTTATTAGTTTTAATAAAGTGACAAATGATATTCATATCATAGGATTGAATAATCTAATTTAAATGAATCCGTTATGTTTTCTTTAATTAGAATTAAGTCTCTCTATATCTTAATACTGTTGAAACTTTCAATCCCAAGAGTTTCTCTAGAGTTGACTCTCGATTAGAGAAATAATTAATGAGCTTCTCTTAATTATCGATGAAATAATGAGAGATTGATCGTTGGCCGTTTGTTAACGACAATAACCTATTTATTTATGGATGTTGAAATCTTTCGATAGATCAATGATCAATTATATGAAATCAAGGTGGATATAATTCCTTTAGTTAGAAATAAATTTTCTCATTGAATTTTGTTCTTTAAATTTTGAGTTGTTTAGTTATTTTTCTTTAGTTAACTATTTCTTTTGTTAGATTAGTTTATTAGTTTAATTAATTTTCCAAACCCCCATATTTTAATTTTTATTTTTATTTCCTTAAAAGAAATAAATCCACCGTTCCCTATGGAGATGACCCTATTCACTCTATATTAGTATTTAGTGAAGTAGGTTAATTTATTTTTGGTTGTTTGATAACACACCAATTCCCTATCTCTTCTATATCACTTTCCAGTTCCCAAAGTATGTGAGATGACCCAAGGAACTGGAAAATGCATCATTCCATCCCTTATGTTCTCCTTTTTAAAAATAAAATGCATTAGGTAAAATCAAACAGGTGGCTAGCTTGCAACCATCGACCACAGTTGCAATGAATGGAGAAGGCAGAAAGCAAGCAGAATACCTCACTAGACAGTGGTTCTAGTTCTAAACTCATTTCTGTGATTTCTCGGTATTGCATTACTCTGCTTGTTCCAACTGACTTTCCATATGATAACTTGCCATCTGCAAAGGCCTGCCACAATGGGAAATGTTTCCTGTGAGCCGCTTACTTCCTGTAACAGAAACTATCAAAAAAACTACATTACCGGCATGTGACCCTTCCACCCACATTTTCCCCGAAAACATTGCCACAGCGCGGAACCCCTAAAAAAATCAGGTGGCACAATGTAAATATAATTGTAGAAACAAATATAAGGGTGATGGCAATGGATGAAAGTGCAACTTCAAAGAAACTTACCCATCTTGGGTAATGAAAAGAGATAAACTCTTCTCCTCTGAATCACCACCTTGGCACTAACACATCAAAATAAGACATAAATGAATACACAACAAAAGGATGAAACAATGCATAAAAGCATTGCAAATTTATGAATTATGATGTTGAAAGATTGATTCCTTCACGACTCATCCAAAATATTCCTTCAAACCTAATATTTGAACACCAATATCACGTAGGAAAAATGTCTTTGTTTCATATAAAATCCCACACTCATACACACCCTTCATGCCTGCATAAATGGCACAAGCTATGGCCATCTGCATGCTGAGGTTTCCTAATTTCCAACTACATAAAAGTAAATTAATTGATAAATAAAAGTTTTCCACTTAAAGAAGAGACATCTCAACACCCAATGCATCATTCAAATTGTAAGAATACATCAATCAAGCATAAGCATGAACAATCAATTGTGCTAAATTGCTGGGATAAGGAGGTCATGATAGGCTCCTTTTCGATGATGTGTCATGGCTCTAGGCAAGGGAGAGTGGATGGATCTTTTAAGCAACATAACGAGCAGGAAATCGAAGGCTTGTTTAATTTCTATAAGAACTTAGAAAGAGGTTATCTTTCCAATGACAAAGACGATATGGTGGTCTGGAAGAGGTGCTCTTTTGAGATTTTGAAGCTAAGGGATTTTACAAGATTATTGGAGGAGAAATAGTAATGCAAGGACAAGATTTGCTCCCTTAGAAAGCAGTGTGGAAATCCTCTGCCCTCCCCAAAGTGCCTTTGCATGGAAAGCCATTGGATAGAATTCTGACTCAAGATAACCTCCAAATAAGAGAGTTTTCAATTATGAATGGTGCCCTCTATGTAAAAGAAAGGCGGAAACAGTTGTGTACTGTAGCATTGCCCTTAGAGCCGATGTCTTTGGGAGTTGGTTTCTCTAGTGCTATATATCCACCAGGTAGCATGCATAGTGAGTTGCTAGCTTAGAAGGGTACGAAGTGTTGCATAACAAAAAGGAAGATCATCACTTGAGATCCTTCTAGCTGTTTTATAGTTGTCGTGAAGGGAGAAAAACGTGAAGAGTATTTGAAAAGACTGAGAGATCCCTTTCTAGTTTCACATACTTGGTTTTCAAAAATTTATTTTTCTTGTTATCTTGTCAGTTGCCAGCCCTAGAGGCTGATGTAACCTCCTTTGCAGATGCATAGTTTTGTTTGTGCATTGATGTGCAAGTTGCATCCTTGGTGCTTCTTTTTATATTCTCTTTTATGCTTTCATGGAAAAACCCCTCCCAACACTTTACATCAAAACAGAGGTAAGGTGCAGGACAATGTACTTATCGCCCTAGAGTTGTTCTTATTTTGCAAGCAAAGTTGACGACAAGAGTATGTAAGATTCCTCTTAATGATACTCATCCACCCGCCTTTACCCCCAAAAAAAAAACAAAAGTTGCACGTCACGTTCTTGAAACAGTCTTTTTTTCAATTCAGGGAGCGTGCTTGGTATTTCCACCAATTTCCAGGAAATTCTATAGAATTCTGACAATGATCAAATAACAATTCAGACCTGCAACTGCATATAATGCTTTCAAAATCAACCACATTACTGAAACAAATGTAGTTGAATTGCATGATCCAAGAATGGACATGGGACACAGAAACAAGCATGCATTTTTGGCAATCCAAAAAAGAAAAGGAAAGGAAGAAACTCGAGTAGAGCAAAAGCTAAAGCTTCATTACTAATAAGTCAAGGCGTGGAGCACATACCTTAGGACAAATCAAGTGGTTGTACTGACCAGGAAGACATGACTGGCAATCGAAGCCAAGCCCCTCTAATTTCTCCTTCAAAACCCTTAGCTTAGCCGAACTCAACCTCACATCTTGCGGATTCTCCACAGAAACTTACGACAACAAGAAATTTCCAATAAGCAAGTAAAGTGAGAGCAACAAATATAAATTCATTGAGAAGAGGAAGCATACCTGGTCCGGGAGTGGAAGAAAAACGAGAAGTAGCAGTGACACAGAGAGGACGAGTCCTCCGAGGACAGTGAGAAAAAATGAATTTTGTGTACAAGCGAAACAGACTCGAGCGCGAAGAGGAAGAGGAAGAAGAAGAAGGAGAAGAAGAAAGAGTAGGAGGGAATAGGGAGGAGGGTTTAGGGAACAAGTGCTTGGAAGCCATGCGAATGGTGCTTGGTGAAGAATTAAAGATTATTTTGTACATACAAACCATTTCGCTGCTAGAAGCCGCTTTTTCGTCTTTCTTCTTCCTCAACTTGGCTTCACCAAGAGATGACCCATTTACCGCAGCTCGCTCTCTCTCTCTCCCTCCCTCCCTCGCGCCCGAAGGCCGCAATCGGACCGGACAAATGTTTACGCGCCCCGACCCGATTTTCATGCTCCACATTTAGGAGACGTTTTGTTTGGTCCTGAAAATCAAAATCGAAATTATATTTTCTATAATCAAAATAGATAGAAAAAAATTAAGTTATCTATTTAATTTAGTATATTGAAATAGCTATTATTATTATATATGATATTTAATTGACTTTATTTTTAAAATAATAATTAATAATTTTTTAATTTTACCATTAATCCAATATATAATAAAAATTATAAATAATTTAAAATAAATTATTTTAAAATATAATATAAAATTAATTTCAATTAAAAAATAAATATTATATAAATTTATCAAGTAAACTTTTTATCTTTTTCAAAAATAAAAAAAAATTATTAATGAAATTTTATATTTTTTCACTTGTTTATTTATATATATATGTGAGTAATGAATAATTTTATAATAAAAATAAATATTATATGAATTCATCAAATAAATTTTATATTTTTTTCAAAAATAAAAATAAAGTAACTTAATAATAAAAATTTTATTTTTTTCACTTGTTTAGTCTTGTGTGTGTGTGTGTGTGTGAGTAATTGGTAGTTTTATAATGAAAAAGATAAATATTATATGAGTTCGTGTGTGTGTGTGCGTGCGTGTGTGTGTGTGTGTGTGTGATTGGTAGTTTTATAATGAAAAAGATAAATATTATATGAGTTCATGTGTGTGTGTGTGTGAGTAATGGGTAGTTTTATAATGAAAAAGATAAATATTATATGAGTTCATCAAATAAATTTTATATTTTTTAAAAAATGAAAGAAAAAAGAAAATAACTTAATAATGAAAATTTTATATTTTTTCATTTATTTAATTATATATATATATATGAGTAATGGATAATTTTATAAAAATATTATATGAGTAATGAGTAATAGAAAATTTTATAATGAAAGAAACAAATATTATATGATTTTATCAAGTAAACTTTATATCTTTTTCAAAAAAAAAAATTAACTTAATAATGAAAATATTATTTTTTTTACTTGTTTAGTTTTATATATAAATATATATATGAATAATGTATAATTTTATTAAAAAAATAAAAAAAGGAAGTGTGAGAGTGGAAAATAATGGGTAATTTTGGATAAATGTGAGTAAATAGTTATTTGATAGTCAAATATAGGTTCCTAACAAAACCCACCACTTTACTTGAGTTGTGGATTTCTAAATTTTTTTGTATGATTCCAAAATATTCATTCCCACAGTATTAATTCGGATATCATGTTTTGGCTTCATTCTCATTTATCATTTTTATACCCTCTTACCAAATACTCCTTTAGAGTTAGCTACTCCGTAAGGAATAACATTGCTTATAGAGAGGAATAGAGAAGGAAAAAAAGTCATAATTTTAGTGTTGAAAATGAATCTTATTCGAGGAGTTTGACCGACAAAGTCAATGCTTGTGTATAAATTATGTATCTTATTCGAGGAATAACGTACATTATATAATTCATTAGTGGTTTAAAATGATAACTCAATACAACCGCTTTATTTATTTATTTATTTATTTTAATTTTACTTTCCCTTCTTACTCCTCCAAGACTTTACCATTGTTCAAAAAGCAAACCATCTCATCTTTGACAATAGAGAGATTAATGAGAGGAAAGTTGGCATAATGGATTAAGATGTTAAAATTTTTAACCAAATCTCGAATTTAAAACTTAAAAATAAAAAAGACAATGTTAAGAGAGTCGTCCTCTAAATAGGGCTTTTGCAAACGTTCAAACCGAATTAATTGGAACATGACTCTGAATACCGATAATGGAAACAAAATAAAAAGAGGGTTGTGACAAATTAATGAGCTGAGTGTATCAAAGTAAAAGTGTTTAAATTTATTGTATCAAATTGTACCAAGATGTATTGCTGCTATTCAATTCGATATGATATGACACATTATTATTTTCGATACTATTACCATGGTTATTGCAAAAAACCAGGGCATAATAAAAATAATTGTTGGCTAAAAGTTAGTAAGTGTACAAAATATGGGAACAATAAATATTATCTTAAGAATTATCCTAGGAAAACGAAAAGAAGAAACTTTACTCAAGGAAGAAACTTTACTGAAGGACAAAAGAGAAACACCCAGAGCAATAAGCCTGAATAGAGGGTAGAGTTTTTGTTATCAAATAGAGAGGAAATATATAAAACATTTAACGTGGTGGAAGGTATGCTTCTATTTAATTATCACAAAGCTAAAGTATTGCTAGATCCTAATTCTACACATTCATTCATTGCTCCTAGCCTAGCAAAAGTGATTGATGTTAAGACTAAAAAAGTTACCATATGTATTGGAGATAAGTACACCAATTGGAGGTAAACACCACTATTGAACTAGTAATAAGTTGTGTAGGGTTTGGATTATTAAACAAGAATTTCTGACAGATTTGATAGTTTTACCTATCCAAGGTTATAATGTTATACTAGGATGGATTGATTATCTCGACACCTTGCAAGAATAGATTGTTAAACCAAGGTAGTAAAACTTTGTACTTTGGGACAAACTGCGGTTGAATTGATAGGAGATAGAAAACCCTTTTCTAACATTATTATATCTATGAAACATTCTACAAAAGTCCTTTACAAGAGATGTACCAGATACATGGCCGAACTTATGAATTAGTCCATAAAGAAAAAGGAAATTGAGAAGCTCCCTATAGTAAGAGAATACCCACACATATTCCCTAAAGAGTTAACATCTTTACCTCCAAATAGGGAAATATGGCCCCTATCAAACTAAAAGAACTTAAGATATAATTGTAAGATTTATTTGAAAGAGGGTTAATTCGACCGAGCATATCATCCCGGGGAGCACCCGTATTATTTGTCAAGAAAAATGATGGTATGTTATGGTTGTGTATTGATTATCAAGGGTTAAACAATGTCACAATAAAGAATAAATACCTCTTGCCTCTGATTGATGATTTGTTCAATTAATTACAAGGTGCAAAAGTCTTTACCAAGTTTAATCTAAAAATAGAGGTATTACTAGTTGAGGATTAAAAAAAGAGGACATTTCTAATACAGTTTTTAGAACTCGATATGACCATTATGAGTTTGTGGTCATGCCTTTTTGAGTTAACTAATGCATCGGCTACCCTTATAGACTTAATGCACAAAGTGTTTCATTAGTATATTGATAACTTTATGGTGATTTTTATAGATAATATATTGGTGTATTCAAAATCAGAAAAAGAGCACAAGAGGGAAAAAGCACTAAATTTGACTAGAATAATAGATGTGAAGAAAGTTTTCACGAATTGAAAAGGAGATTAACAACGGCTCTTATACTTGCTTCGCCTAAAGGAAATGATGGGTTTGTAGTATTTATTGATACGTCAAAAGAATGACTAGGGAGCGTGTTGATATAAAGGAAAAGGTTATAGCTTATGCATAATTGCAATTAAAACCCTATGAGCAAAATTATCACACTCATGATTTTGAGTTAACTACTATAATATTTATCCTTAAGAAGTGGAGACACTATCTATACGAGATAACTTTTGAGATTTTCACACATCATAAGAATTTAAAGTATCTATTCTCTCAGAAAGAACTTAACTTGAGGTAGAAAAGATGGGTGGAGTACTTAGAGGATTATGATTGTACAATCAACTATCAACCAGGTAAAGTCAATGTAATTACAAATGCCCTTAGCAAAAAGGTGAGAATAGCAAAACTAAGAGTAAAAGAATGGGAGATGTTAGAGTGATTGGCTCATTGGAAGCCTATCAAGACTCATCTGGGAATTAGTTGTGCCCATATAAGAATCCATATAGGATTGTACTCAAGGATCAAGACTGCTCAAGAGTGAGGCCAAGAACTACAAAAGTTCATAGAAAAAAAAAGAGAAAATGAATCGTCAAATTACTAAAAACTAAGGATAAAATGCTAAAATTTAGATGCAGGATGTATACCTAGAGATAAGACCTTGAAAAAAAAAAAAAATTTGGTTGAAGCACATTGTTTGAGATATACTATCCACCCTAGAGGAACCAAGATGTACAAGAATTTAAAAAAATATTATTGGTGAAATAACATGAAGAGCGATATTGTGGAATATGTTCCCACATGCTTAACTTGTCAACAAGTTAAAGTAAAACACCAAAAATCATTTGGCTTCTTGCAGCCCTTACTAATTGTAGAATGGAAAAGGGATGAAGTAACAATGGATTTTATTAGTGGATTACCGAAGGGTAAGGAAGGATATGATACAATATGGGTAATTATGGATGGATTTATCAAATTCTCTCATTTTTTGCCTATCAAAATAATTTATTCCATTGAAAAATTGGGTAGGATATATGTGAATGAAAAGTTAAGTTGCATGGAGTACTTCTTAAAATTGTTTCTAATAGAGATCCAAGATTTAATTCTTAACTTTGGAAACAATTACAACAACTTTTTAGTACCAAATTGAAGTTTAGTACAAGTTCACATCCTCAGATTGATGGATATTCTAAATGTACAATTCAAGTATTAGAAGATATGCCCCGAGCGTGTGTTCTTGACTTTAAAGGAAGTTAGAATAAGCACTTGCACTTGTACTACTTGTAGAATTTGCATATAATAACAGTTTTCAATCCACAATTGTAATGGCTTCTTATGAGGTTTGTACAGAAAAGGGTGTCAATCACCAATTTATTGGGATAAGATTAAAGGAAGAAACAATAATTATACCAAGAGTTAGTATATTATTTGATGATTTGGCCTTTTATCGATATGATTGGTCAAATGAATGTGAAATTCACAGACAAAGAGTTAGTATGCATGAGATTGATAGTTTTACCATACTTAATACAAAAATTAATTCTTTAATTAATGTTGTAAAAGCTAATCAAATAAATGTTGTGACAAATCAGGTTTATTTTTGTGAATCAAGTGGAGATTTTACTAATATGGTTTCTAAGTGTTGCAGGTACAGCAAACAAATTTCTTTTAAAAAACTTTTATAGACCATAGAATAACCCATGCTTCAATATGTATAGTCTTGGGTAGAGAAATCATCATAACTTTTCATCGAGTCAAGGAGTATCAAGACTAAAGAATCCATCAAGCTTTATTTCAGGAAATCTACAACCAAGAGAGAACAAGACAACATGAGAAATCACAATTGAGCGTTTGGAAATAGTAACAAATGAATGGATAGAAAAGCTTGAAAATAAAATTGATCAATTGACTAATACTTTTCATTTTCGTGTGCCTAATAGACTGTCGAGTGATACTGAAAAGAATTCTAGAGAGCAAGCGAAGGCAATTTTGATAGCAATATTTTTATACACTTGAATTATATTATTTTTGTCTATATTTATGATTTTTAGGAATGCTATAAATCTAATTTTGTGATATTGCATCAATTAACTTTGTAGATTTTGATTTAGAAAATTTTGAGCTTTATTAAGGAATTTCATATTGGACAAACAACTGTTAGCATTTTGGATATAACTTTCTGTTTAGATATCCAATTGAGGTGATTCTTATTAGATTGGAAATTAAACTTTAAGGCATACAAATCTTGTGTAGAGTTTAGAAGTTAATTCAGACCATAACTAATCCAAAAATTGAGTCAAAATTGCTACAGTGCTAAAAAGATAAGTCCTTGTTAAAGAAGACAACTACTTGAATTTATCCAATGAGAGTTTAAATGAATAAAGTTGCTGAAAATCTAGGAGTCTTCAAATTTAAAGATAAGGAAGAAGTTTTCAAATCTTAGAGAAGAAAGAATATAATATTTATCATAACAAAAACAAGTCTCCAAATCAAACAATGAGAACAACTTTTCAAAATTCCATGACTTAGGGTTTTAGTCCTATAAATAAGAGGACATCCGCAAGACAGAAACAAACCACGTTCTCTTCACATGAATTTCTTTTGTTTTCTTGATTTTCTTCAGTATGTTTAGTTAATTTTTTTTTTATTTCTAGGACTAGCATGGTTTGAATTTATTTCTTTCCCTTAAGATTTATTGACATGATTATTATTTGATGAGATTTTATTGTTGATCTTAATGTTCAAACATTTTAAGGCCTTACGTTTTAAAAACTTGAGATTGAATGCATATATGATCAATATGATTGTAAGAGATTAGTCCAACAACAAAAACAACCTAGATCTTCTATCCCAAATTTGGGGTCGACCATTTGAAAGACAAATAAATAAATAAAAACTTAAAATACAAGAGTATTGATTTAATTTGTGTGGATTTTCCTACGTTACTCTTTCCTATCTAAGACTATCTTCTCAACTAAAACTATAACTATCATGTTTTTATGAATAAGTTACATCCAAATTTACAATGACCTACTTTTAGTTTTACTAAATCTCTTATATTTAAATTATCGATTCTCCTAACATGTGTGTCTTTGATTCTTCGTTACACATGCCTAAACTATTTCAGACGATACTTTCGCATCTTATCCACAATTGAATTAATTCCTAATTTGTTACGCATCGCTTCGTTTCTAATTCTATATTTTTTTTTTATTTTGTCACACATCCACATAAATATCCTTATTTCAGTTACAGCCATATTATGCTCTTATTATTGTTTAATGGCTCAACACTTAGTATCATACAATAGTGCAAATCTTATTATGGTTTTATAGAAGTTTCCCTTCAAATATAATGGTATCATGCGATCGCAAAGAGTTCTAGATACCTTTCTCCATTTCATCCAACCAACTTGAATCCTATTGTTCACATCCTCATCTATATTACCATCGTTCAAAATGATGAAACCAAAATATTTAAAACGTTCACTTTTTGGTATATTTTTTTTCTTTCTAACCTAATTATTTCTCCATTATCTTGATAATTGTTACTAAATCTACATCTCATATACTTAATTTTGGATATGTTCAATCTAAATCTTTTGAATTCTAGTGTAACCCTCCATAACTCTAATTTAACACTAATATCATCTCTAGTTTCATCAACCAACACTATATCATTTACAAAAAGTACCATGGTATTTAATCTTATATATTTTTTGTGATTTTATCTATCACTACTGCAAAAAGGATGGAACTTAATACAAAATCTTGATAGAGCCCAATGTTAATAGGGGAGTTATCGCTCAGACCTCCGTAAGTTCTTACATTGGTCATAGCTCCTTCATACATATCTCTAATAAAATTAATATATTTTAAGATTTCTTTTTTTATCAGCGCCCACCATATTATGTCTCTATGAAGCCTATCATATGCTTTTCTTAGGTCGATGAATACCATATGCAGGTCTCTCTTCTATACTCTAAATATCTCCATCAACTGTCTTAATAAATGAATTATTTTAGTGGTGGATTGTTCTGATATAAATTCTAATTGATTTTGGGATACATTTGTTTCCAGTCTCAATCTGTATTCTATCACTCTCTCTATAACTTTATAGTATGACTCATGAGTTTAATTCTTCTATAGTTGAAACATTCTTGTATGTTTCATTTATTCTTATATAATGGTACAAGTGTACTCTCCCTTTATAATTGAGGCATTTTTATGGTTTGTCAAATTTTGTTAAAAAGAGCCATTAACATTATTATACTGAATTTACCCAAACATTTTTACACTTCAATAGGAATGCCATCAAGTCCTATAGTTTCTTATTTTTCATTCTCTTTACGACCTCCTTTACTTCATAAGAACGAATTTTATATTTAAAATCTCTATTAATCCATTCTACAGGTATCGTTATTTCCTATATCTATTGTACGCTCAGCGTTAAAAAGATTATCAAAATTGTCGCTTCAACACTTTCTTATGTCTTCGTTCCTTACAAATATACTATTTGTTTCACTCTTAATACACCTAATATCATTTAAATCTTTTCTCTTCCTCTCCCTTAGTTTGGCAATTCTGTAGATCTCTCTCTCTGTGTTTAGTCTCCAGTCTCTTATATAATTTATTATACATCTTACTCTTTGATTGGTGGATAACCCTTTTTATCTCCTTTTTTACGCTTTTATATTTTTCATATACCTCACTACTATTAGTACTTTTAAGATTCCTATAGCACTCTCGTTTGATTCAAATAGCAATTTTTATTTTCTCATTCCACTATCATGACTACTTGTCTATTGGGATCCGACCCTTAGATATGCCAAGAAGCTCTCTATCTATACTCTTAATATTATTAGACATCTTTTTCACATTATTTTCGAATTATCATTGACAGACCAATTTGTTATTTCAATTAATTTGTCTATAAAATTCATTAATTTTTCTTCTTTCAGATTCCACCACTTAATTATTGGCTCAACAAATGGTTGACACTGTTTTTCTCTTTTAGGCACACGTATGTCTAAAACTAAAAGTCTATGCTGAGTCGTTACACTCTTACCCGGTATAACTTTACAATCCTTACAAGTCATTATATCATCTTTCTTAGTAAGAAAGAAATCTGTTTAGTTAGCATTCGGCATACTTCTATATGTAACTATGTGTAACTTTTTTTTCTTAAAGAAGATGTTTACGAGTGTCAAATCGAATGTCATTGCAAACTCTAAAATGGTACCTCCCACCTCATTCCTACTACCAAAGCAAAGGTTCCCATGTATGGCTTCGAATCCCTCATTTTTCTCTCCTACATATCATTCAGGTGTTCTCCAATAAATAATTTCTCTCTATTAGGTATGGCTTGTATAAATTCATTTAATTCTTTCCAAAATTGTTTTTCACTAATTGCATCTATAACTATTTTGGGTGCATATACATTGACTATATTAACTATATTTTCTCATTTTACTAATTTGACAAGCATAATTCTATCCCCATTCCTTTTTATCTTTGTTACATCCTCTAGTAGGTATTTATGTATAGCTACTCCTATCCTATTTTTAGTTCTATTCTTACATGTGTATCAAACTTTATGACCATAAGATTCTACTACTTTAACCTTCTCTCCCACCCACTTAGTTTCTTGGAGACACATGATATTAATTTTTTTTCTATTCATTACTTCTCCTATTTCTCATAACTTTTCTATTAGGGATCCTAGATTACAGATTTTGAGATTAGTCCAATACAATAAAATCCACATGGGGTTATGAGATCAATAGAAGATTAATTATGTATGTAAAATTTTTTAGGGAAAACCCTAGATTATAGATTTTCTATAGAACTTAAACTTAAAACAATTCGATTTAATCAAAATTATACAACCGTTGAGTTTTCATTAGTCTAATTATAATATTAAGAAAATCTGTTATCATTAATAGTAATTCTTTAGTTAGTAAACTTATGAGATTTGAAAAAATTTGGCTAGGTGAAAGATCAAAACAGATGAAGTTGACGTCCTAGGATTTGTTTTACCCATTAATTTAAGTTCTTTAATGTTTTCGTAATTTTTAATACTCTTATATTTATATTTCGATTTGTCCAAATTAGATTAGGTAGTTTTTAGTTGGTAATATAAAATATTCTTGTAAGAACGACACTTGCTCTCACTACACACAACACTCGACTAGGGTATATATACTCAAAATCGTGATATCAAATTTCATTGAGGAGTGGGAAGGAATTACTGGAGGTGCCAATTTGGTCAAAGGCTGGAAAGGATGAACAAGAGGTAGAGAAAGAAATCAAACAGCCTACAAGTGAAAAGTCCAAAGCATCGGATTCAAAATAGAGAAATACTTTACCTTTGAGTGAATATAAGCCCACTATATATTTTCCTAAATATTTTTTATGTGCTAATGCAAAAAAACAATTTGAAAAATTTTTAAAAATTTTTAAGAAAGTGCATATTAATATTTCTTTTCTGGATACTGTCAAACAGATGTCGAGTTATGGGAAATTCCTAAAAGATGTGATCACTAACAAGAGGAAGGTAGATAATGTTTCAATGATTAAACTTACAAAGGAGTGTTATGCAATTTTGTAAAACAAACTACTACCGAAACTTAAGAATCTAGAGAGTTTTTCTATCCCTTGTACCATTAGAGACACTGATTTTTCTGATATTTTATGTGATCTCAATGCTGATGTTAATCTGATGCTACATTTTACATTTTTGAAATTAGGATTAAAAAAATGTAGACCAACTAATATTTCTTTATAATTACTTGATATAAGTATAAAGTATCTAAGAGACATTATTGAGAATATATCGGTTAAAACTGATTAATATATTTTTTTCGTTGATTTTGTTATCTTGGATATGGATGATGAAGAGGGTACACTTTGATTCTAAATCGATCTTTGCTTGCCATTGCACGAGCTTTGGTAGATGTTTATGAAGGGGAGTTGATTTTTGAATTAATGATGAAAAAATTGAGTTCAATGTCTTTTACGCCATTAAAAATTTGATAAACAAGAAATTTTTAGAGCTGATTACATTGATAGGACAGATAGAATTGCTGAATATGATCTTAATGTCTTTATTCTAGTGATCCTACTGAAAATTGCATTGTTAATTTGTTGCATATGAATCATGACTTCCTAGACAATGAAAATGTTAATATATGTGTTATTTTGGGTTTGAATTTAAGTGAATTTCAACCAAAAAGGAGGCTTGAAGCAGGTAAAGAAATGAAGTTGTAATTAAATAAGCTAGAGAAAGGGTAGCACGAGGTTATAAGAAAAGGACAAAGACACGGCATATTGCCATGAATGAGCATAGTGCAAAGATCTATGAGGAAGAGAGGATAAAAAGTTGCTGAAGAGAAAGCTACAACTTCATTGGCTTTACAGGGGGAGTTTTTTGTTTTCTTTCTTTTAATTTTATTATTTTATTTTGCATATTTTGGATAATATTTGATTTAAGTATAGGGGAAGCATTCTGATTTTTGATATTTAAAAAAAATTGAAAAAAAAGAAGTAAAAAATTTAAAAATTTTTCGAAAAAGAAATTTCTTGAGTTTGTGTTGAATTTTATTTTTTATATGCCAACAAAATTTTCTTGAGTATTCTAGTTCTTGTATGTTATTTGATTTGAATTAGGTTGTAAGAAAGATGATTTGTATTAGTAGTTATTTGATATATTATTAGTTATTCATATTTTAATGGTTGATTTGAAAGATATGTATGCAAAATTTGGCATACAAAATTTATCTGAGTGAAGAATTAAATCTTAAAGAGCAATTCATTTTACTCTCATTTTTCATGCTAAGTATATATCACACGTGATTTGATCATTTTAAAACTTAATTTGTTATACATGTTGAGACCACATTTTTGATTTTCATGCAAGCTTTCGAAAAATACGATCTCTAATATTTTATATCCCTTAATTAACCCATTTAAGACTAGATATTTTCTTTCTTAAATTACCCACGTAATTTCCCTTATGACCTACTTTTTCTAGCTCTAGATTTCAAACCCAAGTTTACTAAAATATTTACGGTTGATAGTATGACATCTGTTTTTAGGCATTATTATATTTTTATATTTTGGAGTTTTTTTTTTTTTTAAGTTTTTCTAGTAGTATGACATATTGTGACTCAGTGTAGTAGAAAAGAAAAGATTTATCATGGTGAGTTATAAAAAAAAAAAGCACCAAATTATGGGAAAAAAAAGTAGAAAAACAAAAAAGAAAAAAGAAGAAGAAGAAAAAAAAAAGAAAAATTTAAGAAAAAGTATTTTTCATTTTTGGATATTGTTTATTCTTATAGTTAGAGTTCCATTACATATTCGAAGTTGGAGTGCTATTATATAATTTGGGATTTGAAGTTATAGAAGTTAGCATTTTATTTGATTTGGTGTGAAGAATGTCATGTTTCGATACTTGAGTATTTTTAGTGATTTTTTAACCCAATATTTGTATCTATTTATCTTACGCTAAACCCTAACCCCATTATAATAAAATAAAGACATTTTGATTGGTGTATGGATTTCATATATTTGAGTGGTGGAGATTTGATATTGTCATGCAATTTTTGAGGTTATGATTTTGAGCAAGTATATCTTAATCTAGTACTATGTATAGTGCGAAACAAGTGTTGTTCCCACAAGAATATGTTATACTACCAAATATAAATAAACCTATTTAAGTTAAACAAATCAATTTAAGTTGTAAAAATTTTAAAAACTACTAAAAACAAAATCTAAGATACGAAACCCTAATATGATAGAAACTCTAAGATATTAATTTCATCTATTTTAAGTTCTTACACAGTTGAATCTTTTCAATCCTCAAGTTTATTAGCTAACGAGTTATTATTGATAATGACAGATTTTTCTAAATTAGATTCACCCAATGGTCATGCAATGAATCTCTAATTCGACTAACTAAAACCAATGGTCATGCAATTTTAATTAGTTGACTTGTATTAACTTCTATAGAAATCTATAAATTAAGATTTCCCTTAAAACTCCACACATGAAATTAATCCAATGGTCATGTTCATAATTTCATATGGATTTTATTATTTGGACTAATTTCGTGCAATTATATTGGTTATGTAAATACTCAATCTCAAATTATCAAAACATCGGGTTCAAAAACATTTAAAACATTAAGATTAATAATAAAATCTTATCAAACAATCATCACGCCAATGAAACTTAAAAGAAAGAAAGAAATCAACTAATCTAATTAATTAAAAATAGAATTCATTAAGTACTAACAGAAATAAGTTTAGCTAGATATTGAAAAGAAAAATAAGATGATAAAAAGAAACATTATAACTCTTATTTGGATCATAAAGAAGGTCGAAGACATCCTCCAATGGGTAGCGGCTACTAAGGTTTGTAAAGTGGTGGAGAAATGAGAGAAATAAAAAGGAAAAACATGGAGGAATAAGTGGGAGGCGTGGAGAATGAACGGAGAATGAATGCCCACAATGGTGTTGTATTTATAACATTAAAACCCTAGGAGAAATTTGGAAATTTCAACTTTTTTGGATACTTGGTATTGTTGGATGATGAGAATCTCTTTGCTTCTTTGCAATTTAGAAACTTCTTGATCGTTGTACAAATTCTGAAATTGACAGCAACATAGTTTCCAAATTTCCAATACTTTGTTTCCTTTTTCAGCACTTTGACTTTTTAACACCACAGTAGCAATTTCGGCTCAATTTTTATACATGCTCTTACATGAATCAGCTTTTGAGGTCTTCATAAGATTTGTAGAGCTCGAAGTATTCTTTCCAACTCCATAAAAATCCAACGCCACAAAAATCACCTCAATTGGATGTCAGAGTTAAAAGTTATGGCCAAACTACTGAATACTATTCGTCTAATCCGAAAATTAAAAAGTAAGCTCCATATTTCCTAATTCAATTTCTACGAAATTAATTAGTGTAAAATTATAAAATATGGTTCAGATGAGTTCTAAAATACATAAATAAATACTAAAAAAATTATAATTCAAATATATAAAAATATTACTACTAAATATTCCTACACTTAAATGTTTGTTTGTTCTCAAGTAAAAAATAATTTACTCCAAAACCAATTTAATTTTTTCAAATCCCTAGTCATGCATATGATAATCACAAGCTGGAGTTACAATCAAGACAATCAATATTTCACAGCATTTAGTACTAGAGAAACCATTGCATCTCTTATAGTCTCTTTGCAATCAAGAATAATACAAGACTCAAATACCCTCACAATCGGTTCACTCAATAGAATGAAAAAAGATACTATTCAACTACTTAAAACACTAATTTTATGTAAGAGTATGTGTATCACTCAAATTAACACCTTGAGATGATATTACCATAAGTTTGCTAATATATTAAATCTCTAGTACTCAAATATGAAATTCATACACCAATCAAAAAGTTTTTTATTTGGTTGTAACAGAGTTAGAGTAAAGCGCAGCATAATAGGAAAAATGTTGGGTTACAATAATTCACTAAATATACATAAGCATCAAGACATATCATCATTTACAACAAGGCAAACCAAACACCAACTCCCACAATTTCTCATCTCAAAATGTGTAAAGTACTCCAACTTTAAATATGTAGTGTATCACTCATCCAAAATAAGAAGTATAGTATGAAACCCCAATATAAGCATGAACAATGTCCAAAAATAACAAATGCTTTTCCTTTTTTTTTTGGTCTTTTTTTTACTAGCACTTTTTTTTTCTTTTTATTTTTTTGAAAATACATTAACTTAACAATACCTAAAAACATATGTGAAACTCAAATATATATATATATATAAACATAATGCCTAAAAATAAAATAAAATGCTATCAATTATAAGTACATTAGTGAATTGAGATTCAAAATTTGGGGTTAAAAAAAATGAAGGTCATGGGATAAATTATGTAGATAATTAAAGAAAGAGAAGGTGTAGACTCAAATGAATGAACTAAGGGGTAATATGTTAGGAGTGGAATTTTTCGAAAGTCAAAAGTGTATAAATCTAGATACCTTAATTATTTCAGTACATGAAAATCAAGAATGTGATCTCAAAATGTATAACAAAACAAATTCTAGAATGATCAACTCACATATGATATATGTTTAATAAGAAAAATGATGAAAGTAAGAAATTGTTTTTTAAAACTCAAATCCTCATAAAAGTAAATTTGATATTAAATCTTACATTCTCTATCTTTCAAATCAACTATAAAAATATGAATGGCTAATCATGTACCAAAGAACTACTAATATCAATTATCATTCATGCAGTCCAATTCAAAACAAGTAATATATAAGGACTAGAAAACTTGAGAAAATTTAGTTGGTATGAAAAAAAAATCAACAAAATCTCTTGAGAACTAAGCAAAATTCAGCACTCAAATTTCTATGTAAAGAGAGATTCATCAGCCTATATATGTGCATATTCCCCCTACAAGTAAATTAAACATTGTCCTCAACATGCAAGGTAAATAAAGTAAAAAGTAAAGAAAACAGAAAACTTCCCTGAAACCTGCAACATTCTCTTTGGCAGTAACTTCTTTCCTCTCATGTGAATGGTTTCTTATTCACCTATAACATATCATCAAAACTCAAACTTAAATTAAATCAACAAAAAGAAAATCATAAAAATATTGGGTTGCCTCTCATAAGTGCCTTTTTTTATTGTCTTGGCCAGACATAATCTTCTCACTTCAACCCGGCTAATAGATCCTCACACTACGAGCATTCATGGCATCTTACCATATTTTTGTCATTTCCTTATTAATTCGAACATTCTCAAACATCTCTTGTTCTTTCTCCAACTTATTAAATTGAAACTTTTTTTTTTCTTACCTATATGAAACCACCTCTTTGATTTAAATTCACTTAAATTCACACCTAAATCAGCTCATGTATCAACATATTCATTGTCTATAAAATCATATTCGATATGCGATGAACTGACAATACAATTTTCAATAGGATCACTTGAATAAAAGATATTAACATCTGTTAGCAATCTTTTTAATGCAATAAATTCTAGAAACCTCTTGTTTATCAAAATTTTTTATATAATAGGAAACATTAAACTCAATTTTTTTCATTATCCATTCTTAGAATCAACTTCCTACGAGGAACATCAATCAATACTCGTGCAGTGGCAAGGAAAGGTCAGCCTAGATTTAAAGAAGTGCCCTCATTAATAACCATATCCAAGATAACAAAATAGATAGAAAAAATAAATTTATCAACTTTAATCATTATGACATCAACAATGCCTCTTGGATGTTTTATACTCTTATCAGCAAATTGTAAGGAAATATTAATAGGTCTATATTCCCTTAAACCTAACTTTAAGAACATAGAATATAGCATGAGATTGACATTAGCACCTAGTCACATAAAGTATTAGAAAAATTAAAAGAACCAATTGTGCAAGGGATAGAAAAACTTCCTGGATCTTTAAGTTTTAGTGACAGCTTTTTTGGTAAGATCACAGAACACTCCTCCATGAGCTTGACATTTGAAATTTTATCTAGCTTCCTCTTCTTTTTAATCACATCCTAGAGTAATCCCCAATAACCTAGTACCTGCCTAATGATATCCAAAAGATGAATGTTAACATGCAGTTTCTCAAAAATTTCTAAACATTTTTCAAATTCTACTTTTGCGTGAAAAAGATGCCCAGGAAAAGGAATAGGGGGTTTACAATCACTTAAAATGTAAAATACTTCCATATTTTTGTCTCTGGTTTCTTGGACTTCTCTATTATAGGTTGCTCAATCTCCTTTTTGGCCTCTTGTTTATTCTCTTCCTCCTTGGACGGATCTAGTACTTGTTGTAATTCTTTACCACTCTTCAATGTGATTGCGTTAACCTGTTCTCTGTGGTTTTTCTCAGTGTCACTTGGCAATCTATCTAGCACACGAGAATAAAAGACATTAGCTAATTAATCAATTTTATTCTCAAGTCTCTTAAATCTTTTATTTGTTATCATTGCCAAACACTCGATTGCTATCTCCCATGATGCTTTGCTCTCCCTTTGTTGTGGTTGTGGATTCCCAGAGTTAATGCCCCTTGGGTTGTTTAGTCATGGTGCTCCTTGACTCCATAAAAGATTGGGATGGTTCCTCCACCTAGGATTATATGTGTTGAAGTAGGAGTTATTCTGAGACCTGCCAAAATTAGAAAAATATTTTCCTTGTTGTACCTGCGGACACTCAGAAACCACATGAGTAGGATCTCCACATGATTCACAAAAATAAACCTGATTAGGCATAGCATTAGTCTGATTGGCTTTCACAACATTAATCAATGAATCAAGCCTCATATTAAACATGTTAAAATTATCGTCCTCATGAACACCAACTTTTTGTCTAGAAATTTCATATTCATTAGACTAATCATATTGATTAGAACCTATATCATCTAACAATACACATGCTTTATGATAAGACTTACTCATAAATGCATCCCAAGCCGCAGCATCGATGGTTATTTTAACTGAGTGTAAAAGACCATAAAAAAATTACAAAGCTAACCAGTCAGGTATACCATGATGTGGGCATTTTCTAATCAAATCTTTAAAATATTTCCAAACTCTATATAAAGATTCACTATTAAATTGCTTAAAACTAGTAATATCATTACGTAGTTTAGCAGTTTTATCAGGTGAAAAATACTTAGTTAAAAATGCTTGAGACAAGTTTTATAAATTTGTAAAATGATTATGAGGGAATGAGAAAAGTCATACCTTCACCTTTCCCTTAAGAAAGAAAGAAAATAATCGTAACCTTATTGCATCAGAGCTTTCTCCATTCAACTTGATAATCTCACAAATCTCCAAAAAGTTCTTTAGATGGCTATATGAATCTTCAAAAGTTTCTCCACCACTAAACTGATCTACCTGCACCATGTCAATAAGACTTGGGTTAAGCTCAAAATTATTTACTTCTACGGGAGGCTTTGCAATGCTGGTTTAAACATCTTGAAGTCTAGACATAGAAAACTCTTTCATGGCACTATTCTCATGATCCATTGCTACCTCATGTTCCTTGTCTTCCTTAACCTATCTACAAATGGTTCTAAGAATCTTCTATATTTCATGAACAAATTCAATTAGGTCAGGACTCTTCGATCCCAACATAAACCTGATACGGCCACAAAAATAGCTCAAATTTAGATCTTTAAAATAAATCACAAAAACCACTATAATAAATCTAGATTACCTATATATGAATAGAGCTCACAAAAATACAGTACATAAATGCACAAAAGACACATAAATAGTAAGCCGAAAAACTGAAAAATCACAAAAAAATAAAAAAACTAGGAAAACAAATGAAAACGATGGAATTTGACCGAGATAGGGTGGTGCCCATAGTTATACTATTGTTTTGCTCAGCAGACCAAAATCTTTTAGAGCAAGTGGTCACCTAACCCTAAATCAAAAATGTTTTCTCAAATCTCAGAAATTTCCAAAAAATCTGCCAAATTTCCAAAATCTAATCTAAAATAGCAACTGTATAACTTAAATCCTAATATAAATAGGAAATATTAAAATCTAATCTCAAATGAGATTATTCTGGTTGATATACAAAGATATGCCCAACAACGGCGCTAAAAACTTGTTATGTGATTTTTTTAGGTCATAATTTTGGGCAAGTATACCTTAGTTTAGTATTGTGTATAGTACAAAACAAGTGTCGCTCCCACAAGAATATATTATACTACCAAATATGAATAAACCTATTTAAATTAAACAAATCAATTCAGGTAGTGGAAATTTTAAAAACTATTAAAAATAAGATCTAAGATACGAAACCCTAATATGATAGAAATCCTAGGATATTGATTTTATTTATTTTAATTTCTTACACAGTTGAATCTTTTCAATCCTCAAGTTTATTGGCTAATAAGTTATTGTTAATGATGGTACATTTTCCTAAATTAGATTCATCTAATGGTCATGCAATGAATACTAACTAAAACCCAATGACCATACAATTTTGATTAGTTAATTTGCATTAAGTTCTATGGAAATCTATAAATTAAGGTTTCCCTTAAAACCCCACACATGAAATTAATCTAATAGTCATACTCATAATTCATGTGAATTTTATTATTTGGAATAATCTCGTGTAATTATATCGGTCATATATGTATTCAATCTCAAATCATCAAAATGTCGGGCCAAAAAATGTTTGAAGTATTAAGATCAAAAATAAAATCTCATTAAATAATAACTATACCAATGAAACTTAAAGGAAAGAAAGAAATCAACTCATCTAATTAATTAAAAATAGAATTCATTGAATCCTAGGAGAAATAAATTTAACTAGACATTGCAAAGAAAAACAAAAAGATAAAAAGAAATATTATAACCCTTATTTGCATTATGAAAAAGGTCAAAGTCATCCTCCAATGGGTAGCGGCCACTAGGGTTTATAAAGTGGTGAAGGAATAAGAGAAATAAAGGGGAAAACATGGAGGAATGAGTGGGAGGAATAGAGAATGAATGCCCACAATGGTGTTGTATTTATAGCATTAAAACCCTAGAAGAAATTTGGAAACTTTAACTCTTTTGGACATTTGGACTTTTTGAAAACTTGGTATTGTTGGATGATGAAAATCTCTTTGCTCCCTTTGCAATTTAGAAACTTCTTGATCCTTGTACAAATTCTAAAATTGACAACAATATAGTTTCCAAATTTCCAACACTTTGTTACCTTTTTTAGCCCTTTGACTTGTTAATGCTGTATTAGCAATTTCGGCTCAATGTTTGGATATACTCTTGCTTGAATCAGCTTCTAAGGTCTTCACAAGATTTATAGGGCTCGAAATTTTCTTTCCAATGCCATAAGAATTACCTTAATTAGATATTGGACTAAAAAGTTATGACCAAAATATTGATTACTATTCGTCCAATTCAAAAATTAGAAATTAAGCTCCATGTTTCCTAATTCAATTCTCACGAACTTAGTTAGTGTAAAATTATAAAATATGGTTCAAATCAATCCTAAAATACATAAATAAATGCTAAAAAATTATAATTCAAGTGTATAAAAATATTTCTCTCGGATATATGAGCAAATCTATGGTAATGCTATCGTATTGTCTTGATTTGAGTGATATATATACCACTTTTAGAGTGGTTGAATCTTATTTTCCTTTATTCTATTGAGTGAATCTATTATGACAGTGTCTGAATTTTGCATTATTCTTGGTTTCAATGAGATTGTCAAGGACGTAATAGTTGTTCTGTTGCTGAATGTTACGAAATATTGGTTGTCTTGATTGCAATTTCGGTCTAAATTTATCATATGTATGGTGAGGATCTTGGGAAATTCAGACTGGACAGATAGTAGTCAGTATTTTAGCCTTATCACTCTAGTTCGATGTTTGATTGAGATGATTTTTGTTGCGTTGATAACTAGATTTCAAGGCCTACAAATCTTGTGAAGAGCCCAAAATTTAACTCAGGATAGAAGATAACTAAAAATTGGAAAGAAACTGCTACAGTGTTAAAAGTCAAGTCCTTGTTGAAGAGGGAAACCAATTAAGCTTATCTAATAGGTGATTTTTGGGATGAAATTGTTTAAAACTCCAGGAGTCTTCAAAATCAAGAATAAAGATGAAGTTTTCAAATTTTGGAAAAATAAGAAAATAATATTTATCATCACAAAAGTAAGTTTTCAAGTCAAAGAGAAAAACCAAGTTTCCAAAAACTCGCACTTGTTGATCTAGGGTTTTAGTCCTATAAATAAGAGGACACACAGGACTTTCTCCACACACGACTTTCTTCATACATAACTCTTTTATTTTCTTTTCTTAATTTTCTTTAACATGTATAGCTAATTTTCTTATTCTTAAGACTCGACGGATTCTATTTTTTAATTAATTGCATGAACTGAATTTATTTATTTTCCTTAAATTCTATTGGCATGATTATTATGTGATGAGATTTTATTGTTAATCTTAATACTTCGAACGTATAGGTACCTACATTTTATATGATTTGAGATTGAATCATGAATGACCAATATAATTGTAGGAGATTAATTCAATACAACAAAATCTACATGAAATTATGAGATTGGTTAAAGATTAATTACGTATGTGTGGGTTTAATGGAAACCCTAGATTACAGTTTTTTCACAGAACTTAATGCAATCTGATTTAATCAAAATTGTATGACCATTGAGTTTTGATTAGTCGAATTAGAGATTTCATTGCATGACCATTAGGTGAAATCTAGTTTTAGAAAATCTACCACCATAAAAAATTATTCATTAGTTAGTAAACTTAAGAGATTTAAAAAGATTTGATAGTGTAAAAAAATAAAAATAGATGAAATTAGTGTCATATGGTTTTTTATCAACTAGGGTTTTATCGATTAGGCTTTTATCAATTGATTTTAGTTTTTTAATACCTTCGTAATCTTGATTTGATTGGTCCAATTTAGATAGATTAATTCATATTTAGTAATACAAAATATTCTCTTGAAAATGACACTTATTTGCATTATACATAACATTCGATTAGGGTATACTTGTCCAAAATCGTGATATCAAATTCACGTATCACCCTTTCATATAGTTAAGTATGAATTTCGAGGTCAAAATTTTTTTAAGAGGGAATGAATGTCATATACCTCAATTTAGTTGCATATAGTAAGGAGAAATAACCTATTATTAATAGTGGTATAATAATCCTACTCAAATAAGTGAATTGGATAGGAAATCGGATACTTGGAATGTTGAAAATCTAGATTTGACTAACTTGCTAGAGACCAAGTATTAAAAAATATGGGTATTTAAAATATTAAAAAAATGAGAAATAAAAATGACAGTATTTATTCTCTATATATGAATTAGGTTAAAACCTAATTTTTTTAGAATTTTTCTAAATTGTTAACCCTCCAAACAATATCCATCCAAATTAAACGCTACAACAAAACTTAAATTTTGTTCTTCAAAAGGAAAGTTGACTTTTTATCTTTAGGAAATTTAACTTTAAAACAATTTTTATTGAATCTGGATATATGGTACTTCCTTATTTACATGTAGTATCTTAAGTAAAAGGTGGAAATAAATACTAAGTGCTCGATACCTGAAAATTCTGTGGCCTGAATAAGATTACCTTGAACGTGATGACTTAAGTTGCAAATAACAGAAGTTTTCCACCGCCTTACCATCACATGTCACGTGTCCGCATTCATGTCTCCATATCTCAACAAGACAAGTGCTTGGACATGTGTTAACACCTTCAGCATGTGTCCTCACTTCGTCCACTAGCTTGTTGACTCATTGTCTTCCCACGACTATAAATACCCTTTTACCCTTCCCCACCTTGACACAACCACAACTAGCTCACGAAAGAGAGAGAGAGGGATAGAGAGAGAGGTGATGCTTTGAGAAAGAGAGTGAAAGAGAAAGAGCGAGGTCATACTATGAGAAAGTGAGTGAAAGAGAGAAGGAAATCTCTAACTGAGATCAGGGAAAGATAAGACATAGAGAAGCAAGAAAGGACAAGAAAGGAAAATTAGTTAAGGAAACCTCTTAGTTTAAACAACTCTTTGAGGGAAGTGTCTATTGCTTTTATATATCCTTATATATATATAATTACCTTGATTTACTAGTTTTATATATTTTATCAATGCATGCATTTGTACTTGTTATGTTGTGTACTTTATTATACTGGTATTAGTGATAAGCATCACTGTGTTGAGATTCGTTGAGCAAGCAAAGGACTTTGTCGAATATTGCAGCACATGCTGGTAGCAGCCCATTACTTGGATAGGAAGATTGTCCATTTAATGAGGTAAAGAATAATAGGTTTTTTCAGAACTGACCTCTTAATTGGAGTAATAAGTTTGCACTTGCAATTGTGATGGTGGTATAAGGTGGAATTGGGTTATTCCTGGGAATCAATGTTGTATTCTTAAAATGTGTTATTATTATTACCACTTTGTACATTCTATTGCTAAATACTTATTACATTCTTAAATCAAAAACTTACTTGCATATGCATACTCGGACCTCACTAAATTATCAAACTCACACAAGAATATTTATAGACCTTGCAGGAACCAAAGATAGGGAAGTGTAAATTACCTAGCATATGGAATGGTGTCATGTCTTGTAGTAAATACATCTATGGCAAAAGTGAAGTTCTAAAAGTTGTAATTATTTCGTTGCCTTGCTATGTATACATGTTTTGTAACATAGATGTGGTTAAATTATATAAATAAAATATATATTTTTTTAACATGACTTGAGTTACTTGAGTAAATCTTGGTGAGAGCCAGAGAGTCCATCGCCAATGAAGCCTTGCTAGGGGGTAAAGTTGGGGCATGATAATTAGTGGTATTAGAGCCTAGGTTAGGAAAAGATAGTACTAAGAAGAATAAAACTTGAACATAAACATTTATCATGACTGGGAATAGCCATCATGCCTCATAAAAAATTTCTAGTAACATAATAGTGATTGTTGGAAATTTTGTAGCAATAGATTCGGATAAAAATCAGTTTTCAATAGAGGAGGACCCCTATGAAGAAATAGAAAAGAGAATTGATGAGCTACATAATGAAGTACATTATATTTCAATAGAAGATAACAAAAAAGAAATAGAGTCTACTAAGTGGTCAATACTAAGAAAGGATTTACTAATGGACACTGAAGTATAAGAAATTAATAAATTATAACAAAAATTGTATCATAGTCACCAAGCATATAGTCACTTTCAATAACAACTAGTTGAACCAAAGAAAGAAATTGAGGTGGAAAGAAGATTACCGTATGAGATTTGCTTCGACAATAATAGGTACAAGGAAGAATTAGTTGTAGTGAAACACATGTATGAGCTGAAAACTTTTGCGTTAAAAGAAAACTAGATTATCAAGAGAAATTGGGTCTATTCTTGACTGAATATTGTAATAAGATACATGAAGAGATTAAGCAACTAACCAGGAAGAATATATCATTGAAAAATAAAAAACTAAGATCTACAATAGCTATCCAGAACTAGAAAGGGAAGATTCAAGCTTTACAAATGGGTCTACGAGACCTTTGTGATGTCAGATAACTAAGAACATATCCAAAACTCAATAAACGGACTGAAACCTAAAGCATAGTTAACTAAATCTCTTAATATTAAATTTTGGGTACTGCTGAAAGTGCTTAGGAGTGTGTTTTTCCTAACTACTATGGTAGGATAGAGGTAATGTAATATAGTTGTTAAGAAGCTATACATTATCGAGTTGTATTAATGCTATAGGTAATTTTTTGCCATCTTTTTGGCATATTAGATTCTTTCATTATTTTGAAAGTTTTTACTTGGAATATTTATATTAGGATGGTTAAAACAAGACGTCAACAAGATAACCAGGTTGAGCAAGCTGTAGATCCTCTGAACAAAGTAATTGCCACCTTAGATAGGGTCTCTCAAATAATAAAGCAACAAGCAAACTTAGTGGCTAACCAGTAGAGCTATTATAACTCCCCACAAAAACTGAATAACTGAAGGATGTCATACAAGAACGATTTTTGAAGTTTCATCCCCTAAGGTTTGATGGCGAATAAGTTATGACAGGAAGGTGGAAATGTGGCTAGAAGAGTAAGAGGGAATTTGTGTAGTAATAAATTACTCAGATAAATGTAAGATTAAGTTGGTTGTGTTTCAACTCTTTGGGATAGCTCGAGAGAGGTGGTAAACGATTTCGCATAAATGAAAACAAAATAACACCCCATGCAGTTGGGCAAATTTTCTAAGAGAATTCAATGAAAAATATTATCTGCAACATATATGAGAAAAACAGAAGGAAGAATTTCTTACCTTTAAACAAGACCGTATGACAGTGATTTAATAGGAGAGAAAGTTTACAAAACTCTTTAATTTTGCTCATTTGTTGGTAGCAACTGAGGATAATCGAGTTAATCGATTCATTGGTAGGTTACGTTGAGAAATTCAAGATGTTTTATCTCCTATCATTGTGGAAACTTTTTTAAAGAAATAGAGTTGGCATGTCGGGTGGAGGTTAGTAAGAACAAACAGCCAGTTGGAAGGTCTGTTCCATCGAATTAGCAATAAGGAAGGTTCAAAGGAAATGTCAAGGTGCCAGAAAGGAGTCAGAGTAGCTCAGCATCCCAAAGCCATGTTGCTAGTAAAAGTATCCTTGGAAAAAGGTATATCTAGTTTTAACAATCAAGTGGGACAAAAGGACCTTTGTGATTATTGCCAAAAACCAGGGCATAATAAAAATAATTGCTAACTAAAAGCTGGCTAGTGTACAAAATACAAAAGTGATGAATATTATCTTAAGGACTGTCCCAATACAGCAGAAAAGAAAAACTTTACTCAAGGACAAAAAAGGAATAACCAGAGCAATAAGACCAAAATGCAGGGTAGAGTTTTTGCTCTAGATGGAGAGGAAATACCTAAAGTTTTTAGCGTGGCAGAAGGTACACTTCTACTTAATTATCGCAAAGCTATAGTATTACTAGATCCTGGTTCCACACATTCATTCAATGCTCCTAGCCTAGCAAAAGTGATTGGCGTTAAGATTGAAAAGTTACCATATGTACTAGAGATAAGTATTCCAATAGAAGGTACCACCACAACTAAACTAGTAAATAAGTTGTATAGGGTGGGGATTGTTAAACAAGAATTTTCAACAAATTTGATAGTTTTACGTATCCAAGGTTATGATGTTATACTAGGAATAAACTAGTTATCCTGACACCATGCAAGAATGGATTGTAAAAATAGGGTAGTAAACCTTTGTACCCCGGGACAACCTGAGGTTGAATTGATAAGAGATAAAAAACTCTTTTCTGATATTATAATATCTGAGGAATGTTCTAAAAAACTCTTTTATAAAGGATGTACCAGATTCCTAACCGATTTTTTGAATCAATCCACAAAAAAAAGGAAATTTAGAAGCTGCATATAGTAAGAGAATACCCAGACGTATTCCTTGAAGAGTTAACCTCTTTACCTTCAAATAGGGAAATGGAATTTGGTATAGATCTTGTTTCCGAAGTGGAACCAATATCCAAGACCCCATATAGAATGACCCCTATCGAAATAAAAGAACTTAAGATGTAATTGTAAGATATACTTGAAAGAGGATTCATTCGATCGAGCATATCACCTTGGAGAGATCCTATATTATTTGTTAAGAAAAAAGATAATACATCACAGTTGTGTATTCATTATCAAGGGTTAAAAAATGTCACAATAAAGAATAAATACCCTTGCCTCTAATTGATAATTTGTTCAATCAGTTACAAGGTGTAAAAGTCTTTACCAAGTTTGATCTAAAATAAGGGTATTACAAGTTGAGGACTAAAAAAAGAGGACATTTCCAAGACATTTTTTAAAACTTGATGTGGTCATTATGAGTTCGTGGTCATATTATTTAGGTTAACCAATGCACTGGTTGCCTTGATGGACTTAATGCACAGAGTCTTTCATCAATATATTGATCACTTCGTGGTGATTTTTATAGATGATATATTGGTGTATTCAAAATCAGAATAGTAGCATAAAGGGAAAAAAATACCAAATTTGACTGGAATAATAGATGTGAAGAAAGTTTTCTTGAATTAAAAAGGACATTAACTATGGCTCTGATACTTGCTTTACATGAAGGGGTTTGTAGTGTATATTGATGCATCAAAAGAAGGATTCGGGAGATTATTGATACAAAAAGTAAAGGTTCTAGCTTATGCATCACAACAATTGAAGTCTTATGATCAAAGCAATCCCACTCATGATTTGGAGTTAGTTGCTATAATATTTGCCCTTAAAAAGTAGAGACACTATCTATATGAGATAACTTTTGAGATCTTCACAAATCATAAGAATGCCTAAGCCAAAGGCATTCTATAAGAACCACCTGGAGGAGGGTGAATCAGTGGTTTGGCACTTTTTGAGTCTTTTGAGAATTTAAGACTTGAAAGGAGAAAGGAGAATAGAAATAAGAAGAAGTCGACACCAAGGTTTACAGTGGTTTCACCCTCTTCGGTATACGTTTACTCCTAGGCTCTATATGGATTTTTAATCCACTATTTGCAACTCAAATAGTATAGACAACTAGGTTTGCAAGTCCTAGTTATACCTTTATAAGTGTTGCTCACAGAACAATCTAACTGGCTTTCTCAACACTAGCTAACCCTAACGTTTTCTAACAAAAGCAACTCTGCCCTTTCTTCTTGGTCTTTTACAAGATTAAGAGTGAAAGGAGTATTACAAGGTTAAGCCTTGAAACTTTAATTTGTTTTTTGTAGCTCACACAAATATAACTTAAGAAAATGGAAGCACAATAAAGATCTTAGCACAACCAAGAGCAATATATCATTGAAGGTTCCAAAAGTTGTTGATCTTTAGCTTGTACATTGTATTTATAGTCTCTCCTTATGTTTTGACCATTGAAGCTCATTTAATGTTATGATATAGCTGTTGGGAGAACACTAATCGTTACTCACAAACAAATCGACTAATGCCCTTTCAAATTCACTACTTTTTGAATTTTGTCTTGCATGAGTCGACTGCTAGCTTCCTTCAAATTAACTGCCTCTTAGCTTGGTTCTGTCATTTAGGCATGAACAGTGTCTTGTGTTAACACTACTATCTTCTGGTATCGATACCTCTTCTCCATACTTACATTATTTTCTTTCTACGCTTGGAGTGAGTGGATTGCCTCTGTACTATGAGTCAATTGCTTCTAGGCTTTGATCACTTTTTGTGCTTTGAACAGTACTTGGTGTCAGGGCCCATAAAGTCTGGTGTCGACACCTAATTTTTATGCCTAGTGATAGTCAACTTTTGTTTTCTGAGAAGTTAACTTGTTGCCTGAGCATGCTTTAATGCTTGTGCATTGTGTATATGCAGGATGGCTCAATGCGTGTGGTATGATGATATAGTGTATTTGGCATTGTGCACTCACGTTTGCTCATGTCCTTAGGCTAGGAAGGTATTCTGTGTAAGAGCAAGTATCCTGCAAGTTGACTACTACTTATTGGTAGTCGACTTGCCCATGTTTTACACATGGGAGTGTCGACACCTATCCATCATGGTGTCAACACCACACTTTTATACTTAGAAAATTTCTAAGTCATGAAGTGGTGATCAACTAAGGTGAAACCGTGAGTTGACTTGACCATTTGCCTTGTGTGATCATATGTGTTGTGGCCTAATACAATGGTTTGTAGCTTGTGGCTTGTGGCATGCTTATGCTCGTGTGATGCTAGTGCCATGCTAGTGTCACGCTTATATAATGCTCGTGTCAAGCTCATATGTTGAGCTCAGTGCTCAATGCATGAGTCGACTGGCAGTGTAGTGGAAGTTGACTACCCTTACCATCTCATGAGCTATTCTATGTCTATAGCCAAAAAGTATTGGCACCTTAACCTCTAATGTTGACACCTATGCATGTGCTCACTTAGTTGCCTTTTGTTCTAAGTAGGTGAATCGACTTCGTATCCTAAACAAGTCGACTGGTGCCAACATGTGTGCAATGTGGTGCAATGAAAATTAAATCTATGTACTAATTACCTAGGACACTCGATTGACTTTTATGCTTGGTCGACTGACTTTGAATCAGTTGGCTAACTTAATTTTGCAGTTGGCCGAGACTTACTCAGTTTGCTGAGACCCTTGCTCATATTATGACATGTATTTGATTATGGCTTGACATGTATCTTGGCATGGTGTGACCCATGTCTTGGCCTATGTTGTGGCTTGCATGATGGCATGTTGTGGCTCATGTGAATAGTGTTCGGTGTTGGAACTTATGTTAAAGTGTCAGAACTTACTCTTGTAGCATGCCATATCATGGCTTGTGTCATGGCATTTGTCCTGAGCTGTGGCATGTCACACTCTTAGGTTAATGAGCAACCTAGTATATCTAAGGGAGTTTCGATATTTGGCTCTGAACAATATGCAGCGTTTTTAAGGATGATTCAGTGGAGAAATTTGATTTAAGTTTTATTAAGGTTGGCTCGGACCAAGAAGATGATATAGAAGGTGGCCTGGCATTAGGTGACATATGATGTGAGACAAGGGCAACTTTGGGCAGTTGTGATTATTTAAGAAAACTAACTCAAGCAATCATCAACTTATCACAAATCGCCATAGGATACAAAAAATAAAGATGTTTTATTGAGACTAGCCCGAACAACTTTGTTTGTCACCATCGGTAGTGAGGGGATGACTGCTTAGGGGGACAGGTCGACTTGGGGTTCTATCAAGTCCACTTTGGAACACAACAAGTTAACTTACATACTTTTATAAGTTGACTTATGGTGTTATAATTGCTTTTGTAGGTATGGTATGTGTGGTACAGTGATTATGGATGTCTAGGAAGGTCACTCGGGCATTTCTTGGGCAATTACTTAACTTTGAATTCAGACACAATTGAACATTTGGAGAATGTTTTGGAGATATTTAGTTGTTGTCTTAATGTTTTTTTTTTTTTTTGGCAGTTTGCTCAACAATGGCATAAAGTTGTGGCTGATCACATCTCCTAGTGTCCTGCGCCTAACTTTCTTTTGTCTACATACAGTGAGTCGGCTTATGTTCTTTCATGGGTCGACTGTCTTAATACTTTGTCTATGTTTAAGGCAGTTCTAATTTAAGCACGTCAATTTATATATGTGGGTAAGTCAACTTCTTCTAAGATATGAGTCATATGTGTGTCCTAAATCATTCCAAACTCATCTTATTTTCCTCCAAACTCTTCTCTTATTATTCCAACCTATTTTGCTTATTATCAAACTTGGTCTTTACTCATTATCACAACTTAGTTTTGCTTTGCTCATCATAATCTACTCCATCACTCAAGAACCAAGCATATTAAAGTGAAATATCACTTCATAATAGATCAAATCTAGTTTTGCTCATCATCAAAACATATCTTGTCAATAATTTCTCCCTTTTTGATGATAATAAAACCTTAGCTCATGAAAGATTTGTCTAACTTTTTCTAAGTGCATAAGTGTGCAAAAGTTTTGGGTGCTTCCCCTTAATGTGTGCTTTTATGCTTCCCTTCAATCTATGCATTTTTTTCTTTTCTAAGTCATTCCTTCTTTTCTATATATCTATATCTTTCTTTTATACATATTTCTCTCCCCCTTTTTGTCATCAACAAAAGGGTGATAACCACGAAACAAACTCAAGGACAAAAAAATAACCCGAATTTAAGGTCACTGACCTATTATTAGGGAATCCAACAAGTATGAGACTCCTCCTAAATCTATGCTTACGTGTGTTAAGGGTAGGATTATAAGTGTGCGTAAATACCATAATTGGTCCATAGTCTTTTCTCCCCCCTTTTTGGTATAAATCAATTTTTACTTTTCTCCTAATTCATCTTTTACTTCTCTTCTTCATTTTTGGATATTCATAATTGTCCAGGGAGCGAGCAACAATCAGCAACCATAATATCAAGGATTTAAAAAAATGCGATTGGTCTGATTGTTGAGGAATGTGGTGGCTCTGTAATGATTTAGAAAGGAGTTGAGTTCGTAGGATCCTAATAGCCTAAAGTCTTTATATTATCCTTTAGCTAGGGAATCAATAAACTTTCAATCATATTGAGTTGATCTTACATGTGAGAGCTTCTGGACTTCTTAGATTACTTCATATTTTTCGATGTAATCCTTTAGGGTTAGGAGTGATAAGTTCTAGCTTCCATTGCCTATTCTCCCCCTTTCTTTATACCATTATGACTAGCATTTTTATTTTTCTTTTATCTTTCTTCCATTTTCATATCTCCTTCTCCATATTCTGGTTGATAACAATTTAGCCTTAATAAGAGAAGATGCTTTAATAATGATTTTAGAGTTTAGTTATAATCCAATCATTTAACTAGAATTGATGACATTAAAAGATACAATGTAAATGAATGAATGGTAGAGTAAGCTACCACTTCTGGTTTTTAAGACAACAATCATCAAATATGCACTAAAGTTCTGGATTTCTTTCATATTGTGCATGCCATAATCCAAAAAGAATCTTCTCTGTTCTAACTCCCAAGGCATTTATTTCAGCAGCCCCTTCCTGATAGATTACTAGGGCTAGAAGTTGGGATGTGTTAGAATGGGTGTGTACAGATTAGCTAGATTTAAGAAGTTCAGTTATCTCAAGGGTTCCGGAGTTCTAGTGTCAGGCTTTTTCAACTTCTTCCTTATGTTCTAGGGGTGTATTTGAGTTGAGTCGATCTCAAATATTCCTATTCTTAAACTCAAACTTGATTTTTTTAACCTGATTCGAACTCAAACTCAAACTCGATGAGTAGTAAATAATAGGACTCGAACTCGACTCAATTATATAATGAAACAGCTTGAACTTGACTCAAAAATTTGATTATTATATAATATATGAATATATTTTATTTTATTTTATATTTTATATCATAATCATATATAAATATATATTAATATATGTTATCAAATTACTCGATGAGTTTTTGAGTTTAAAATTCTATTACTCGAACTCGACTCGATTGTATAATAAACTCAACTTGAACTT
Organism: Dillenia turbinata; assembly: GCA_037126225.1. Taxonomy (NCBI): domain Eukaryota; kingdom Viridiplantae; phylum Streptophyta; class Magnoliopsida; order Dilleniales; family Dilleniaceae; genus Dillenia; species Dillenia turbinata. The sequence goes on along the minus strand of JBAMMX010000028.1, from coordinate 433,286 downwards.
AACTCGAGTTCAGTTAAAATCAAGTCGAGTTAAGCTATTGACCGAACAACTTGCGAGCGGTCGAATTTGACTCGATTCGTATTATAGCCTTACTATGTTCCTTTCGTTCTCTTTTTCTCTAAATTCCATCACCTTTTATCCATTTGGCCATAATCAGAGAGAAGGCTCCAATACTTTATTAGGACTTAGTTATGTACCTATAAACCCTCGTAGGACTTATGTCATATCTATGTATAGGATTAGTAACTAATAATGGGTAAGAAGGGTTTCCCGTTTCAGATTTTCTCATAGCCATCATGCAAAAGGGATTAAGAAATGGAGACTAGGGCTCTTGTTTTGCATCAAGCAGGCTATTATCCAAGAGTCTTTCCTAGTGATTGCAGTATGATTGCCTACCCTATGTCTTAACTCATAGGTAACTATCAAATGGAGTGTCCTCTTAAGAAAATCTAAGGATACAGCTTTGATGTTGACTACTTGGAGGTTAGGGTTCTTAAAGACAACCCCTACATTGTCCAAGTGCTCACTGCTTACATACTCTTTGCATTCCCTATAGGTTACCCAACCTTGGTTATTTAATCTGCATAGGATTTTGGGAATTATAGTGATCTCCATTCCTTCAATATAGATTCTGAACACACATTTATGGTTATATTCAGCTATGCTAATCTCACTCTTTTTCCTATCTTGTCAATTTCCTTTGAATTCTATTTTATTGTTGTAGAACAATTTTACTAGTCTATTATAGGATGGATTGAATGGATTAGTAATACTCATAGGGCAAGTCTCTCTACTATGATCAAAATAGAGATACCTATTTGTTTTAAGATCTTCTAGTCTATAAGCCTAGAGTGATTTATGGCTCTAGAGGAAAAGTTTTCTACTAGGCCCGGGAGTAGGTATCTTTGAACTTGGATTGATTCTGGAAGGATTCTTTGTTATCGGCATCTTTTGTCAACCAATGATTGGTTTTCCTAGATCGATGAGTTCATGATTAAGCTTTGGATGGTTTTTTGATTGCCTTGTGAATCTCCTTTGACAGAGAAAGAGAATAGGAGACAATGGCTCGAATTTAAAATGAGTTACAGTCAACTCAGATTGGGTTTTCTATTTATACTCGTGCAACTTTAGGTATCATGAGATAACTTGAGCTTTCAGCCGTCGACTTACTCAACCTACTGTCTATTGTTTAAACATCTAATTTCTTAAGCTAGTCAACTTATCATCTTGGATTTGTCAACTTGTCATCTCTAAGGATGAGTGTACAGAGAAGTGTGTCGACACTCCATTCTTAAGGAGTCGGCACCCCATCCTATTTATGTTATGTATTCACTATGTGTTCAGGGACTAGTCAAGTTGGTGTTCCTATCCAATCAACTCATGATGTCCAAAGGCTAATATACAATAGCCAGTGTCAACAATTTGTTGTTAAGTTGTCGACACCAAATACTATTTGTCCTTAGGTGTATAAGGTCCAGTCGACTTGCTATTCCTAGGTAGTCAACTGCCAGTGCCATGGTATGTGTCCTGCCTTAGAGCTACAGTTATTGGTGTCCACACTTGAAGATGTAGGTGTCGACACTCGAAGGTATAGGTGTCGACACTCACTCTTGTTCATCCTATGCAACTAAGTGCCAGTCGACTGCCTATCTATAGGTAGTTGACTCTTCCAGTTTTGAGCTATGAGATCCATTGTCTGTTATCTCCTTGAGGGCAAGTCGACTAGCATTAGGAGCAAGTCAACTTGTCATCTAACATTTTTAAGAGCATGCATTGACAAGCAAAGAAACAACACCCAAACATATCAAAACAATTAACCAATCATTAATCCTTAAAGTTCATTATCTCTAGTTTTCTCCATAAGCTATAAAACCTATTCTTATCTAGGGATTTGGTGAGTATATCTACCATTTGTTTCTTTATTTCAGTGTACTAAAGAATGATCCCTGATTCTTAGTTTAGACTTTTAAGATGCACCTTCTGCATTCCTAATCACTTTGGTTATTGTAAAACAGTCCACCTAACCTATCATACTTTTATATAGCTTAGTGCGTACTGTTTTTTCCTTCTTCATCCAGTTCAATGTTCTTTTAATTGATTTAATGAAAATTTTCTTTTTGTATTCAATCCTAAGAAATATGCGTGCTCATCTCAAACTTAGTATACTTTCTCCTAGCAAGTTCTTGACAAAGAGTTTCATTTATTGCCTCAAATATTATGTCATCTACATAGTTTTAAACTCTTTGGATATCTTTACCTTTCCTCACAAGGTTTTTAATACTATATTTTTTTATTTTTTTGAGGTTGTTTCAGACATACAAATCTAGGGACACTTTAAACACATGGTCTATATGCTTTGAAATTTCAAAGCTAGGGGTCTTCTCTTTCTACGCATATACTATTTCATTGATAATCTATGCATTCGATATGTCTTGAAGTACAAAAAATAGTAGAAGGTAAGTGATATTTTATTTGCTTCTGACCTTGTTGTTAGGGTATAAGTCTTTATCAAAATCTTAACATTATACCCTTGAACTACTAGTTTTGCCTTATTTGTTCCTAAAGTTGCATGATCATCTAGTATGTATTTATACAGCCCCACTTAGTTCCTACGACTAAGAGTTGCTTTGGCTTAGGAACTCTATTTCTTTCAAATTGGTTTAGCTTTTCTTGCATTGTTGGTACTTTGTTTTCATCATGCAAGGCCTTGTCTAAATTTTTGGACTCTATGAGGACTATTTACTCACATTGGTTTCTCTAGACCTAACTTTGTTTAGGATGATCATTTCTACCTTCTTCTTTCTTATCTCACTTTTGATATTTTGAATTATTATCTAATCCATTTTTTTAAGTAATTTTCCAATTACTAACTTATAGAATCATCTACACTTTCATTATCAAAACATGTATGTTTTTTGCTAGAAGAATCAGATTCAACTTTGGATTGATTCTTTTATTGTTTTGGTTCTTTCATTGTCTGCTTTGATAAAGGTTGGATAACTTCAATATTCTTAGCTACCAATTTTTTTAGGAACTTCTTTACATTTTTTAGCATTTACACCCAGATATATTACAGTAACCTATATTAGCTTTTCTCTCTTCATAAAGCTCATAGGATGCCTTTAAAATTGGTTTAATTAAGACTTTATTCAATATAGGCTTTAAGTGACCTACTGTGTTAACATTTTATCCTAGAGAGATTTTAGTTAAGAAGTTTTCTCTAGCCACTCCTTTTTTTATGTTTTCTTACATCCTTATGTTGTTGAAAACTTATGACATCAAAATTTCTGCATTAACCTGATCATCTAAATCATTTCTTATCTTAGAGATTATGCAGCCTTGCTTATCTATTTGTAGCTTGTCTTTCTAAAAGGACCACCTAAGCATACCTAAGTCTATGATGATGAATTCATAGTGTTTTGCTCTTATACTTTGAGTCCTGGTTTGGCCAAATAAGCAATTCTAATTGTCTGTGGATTGATGGTATGCTTTTAGACGTAAGGGGACATTTAGTTTGTTTGCTTTTCATGCAAGCTCATACAAATTATCTTTGATTCATTTTTTGCAGAGCTTTCACAAGAACTTTTCTAATTAAGCTTATTGCTTGCATGTTATAATTTCTCATAATAAAACCAAACATTTTGATAGCATATTGCGATCAACTTTTCTAATAAAGTTCCTTAAGTCTTTGCCTTTGGTACCTAGATTTATTTGGTTTAGGATTGTTGGTGATAACAGAGGTCCTAACTAGTTCTTTTGGCATCCATTGTAGTGTTAGTTTTCTTGATGTTTTACTACTAAACCAATATGCATTTGTACTATGACCATTCTTATGGCATTGTGTGCATTTGTGGTGTGTTAGTGGCCTTTTCGTTTGCTGGTATTGGCTTGCCTTCTAAGCTCGCATAAGTGTGTACTATGTCCAATTTTCATGTAGTAATTACACCTAGTTTTGTTTTACGATTCTTAGAACTAGGCACAAAGAAACTATAAAGGTTCTTTTGGCTGATAGTTAGATTGTAACCCAATCTAGCTTTGTCATACACATCTATTTGAGCTCCAGCATTAAATCTAGTTTATCTTTCCCTTGGAGAATTTGTGCAACAATGAGCTCAGTCTTTTATTATTTTCTTTTTCTTATTTTAGTTCATCCTTTGGGTTGTCTAGGTCATGCACATATTTTTCCCTGTAGACTTCCAAGTTTTCATTCTTTATGTTTTCTACTTCAGTATGCAACTTATTCTTTTCTAATCTTAAACTCTCATTCTCATTTTTCAGTTTCTCATTTTTTGTTTTAAGCTCGCTCTTTTCTTCTTCCATTTTATGTTCTATCTAAGCATGCAGATTATTCTTTTCTTTCTTTAGAATTTTATTTTCTTCTTTTGATGCATAACTTTTGTTCTTCAACTCTTTATTCTTTGTTCTTAATTTAGTTGTTTCTTTTTCTTTTCAACCAACAGTTTCTTTAATGAAAAGCTTTTATGGCTTATCCTGTTAAGTTCTCTAAGGCATTCTATTAGAGTTTTATGCATTTCTTTCTTAGAAAATTCAATATTAGAATCAGAATTAGAATCAGATGAGTAAGGAGAACTTACCAGTTTCACTTCTTTTTCTTCTACCATAAAGCACATATGGGCCTGCTCTTAGATAGTCCCTTTATTGATCCTTTCATACTTGGCCTCCAACTTTTCCTAGCTTTCCTTGGTAGATATGCATGATGAGACTTTGCTGAACTTGTTTACGCTTGGTTTAGAATGGAGGAAGTTCACTGCCTTGTAGTTGCTTGATAAGCTCTTACTTTCTCGGTAGTCATGCTTTACTTTTTGATCATGACTTTCACTTTATTAATTTCTTCATTAGGGAATTCAGCTTCCTCTTCTATGATTTCCAGGGCAACTTCATCCTCAGTATGACGAAGATCCTTATTTCATGCTTCCGATAGTTATAATTTTTTCCATTAAAGAATAGAGCTCTGCCGATTAATCCGGCTTCAAATAAACATCATCTCTATCAAGAGCCATGATGGATCTTTACTTTTGAAGACGTTAATCCCCATCACCAGAAGACCTACTCTCATACCAATTGTAAGAACCACTTGGAGGGGGTGATTAGGTGGTTGGCACTTTTAAGTTTTCTGAGAAGTTAAGATTTGAAAGCAGAGAGGAGAATAGAAGGAAGAAGAAGAATTGACACCAAGGTTTATAATGGTTCCACCCTCTCTGGTGTACGTCCACTTTTAGACTTCATCTGGATTTTCAATCCACTATTTGCAACTCAAATAGTATAAACAACTAGATTTACATGTCCTTGTTACACCTCTACGAATGTTGCTAGCAAAACACTTCACTAGCTTTATTGGTGCTAGCTAACCCTATCCTTTTCTCACACAAACAACTCTACCCAGACCAAGCAGACCCATTCTTATTGGTCTCTTACAAGATTAAGAGTGAAAGGAGTGCTACAAGCTTGAGTCTTGAAGTTTTGATGGGTTCTTTATAGCTTAGACAAGTACAACTTAAGAAAATGATAATGAAGATCATAGCATAATCGAGAGCAATACATCATTGAAGGTTCCAAAAGTTGTTGATCTTCAACTTGTATATCGTATTTATGGCCTCTCCTTATGCTCTAACCATTGAAGCTAATTTAATGTTGAGACATAGCCATTGGGAGTTGTTGAGGAGTCATTTAGTGCTCGAACAGCTTTTTTGAACACTAGCCATTACTCACAAACGAGTCGACTACTGCCCTCTATAAGTTAACTACTTTTTGAATTTTGTTTATGTTGCTTCTTGCGTGAGTTGACTACTAGCATCCTGCAAGTCAACTGCCTCTCAGCTTGGTTCAATCATTTAGGCTTGTACAGTGTCTTGTGTTGACACTTCTATCTTCTAGTGTTGACACCTCTTCTCCATGCTTAGATTATTTTCTTTCTACACTTGGAGTGAGTCGACTGCCTCTATGTTATGAGTCGACTACTTCTAGGCTTTGATCACTTTTTGAGCTTTGAACACTACTTGGTGTTGGCACCCATAAGGTTTAGTGTTGACATCCACTCTTTCATGCCCAGTGGTAGTCGACTTGTGCATTTTGAGAAGTTAACTTGTTACCTGAGCCTGCTTTAATGTTTGTGCATTGTGCATATGCAGGATGGCTCAATATGTGTGGCATGGTGGCATAGTGTATTTGGCAATGTGTACTTACATTTGCCATTACCCTTAGGCTAGGAAGGTGTTCCGTCAAGAGCAAGTATTATGCAAGTCAACTACTAATCATTGGCAGTCAACTTGCCCTTATTTTACACATGGAAGTGTCGACACCCATCTATCATGGTGTGACACCACACATTCATAGTTAGAAATTTTATAAATCATTAAGTGGTGAGTCGACTAAGGTGAAACCGTGAGTCAACTTGGCCATTTGCCTTGTGTGATCATGTGTGTTGTGACCTAATACAATGGCCTGTTGTTACGCGATTTAAGTATATCACGATTTCAGACAAGTATACCCTAGTCGAGTGTTGTGTGTAGTGCAAAACAAGTATCGATCCCACAAGAATATTTTATACTACCAAATATGAATAACATTAATATAAGTTGAACAAATCAAATCAAGTAATGAAAATTTAAAAAAAATACTAAAAACAAGGTCTAAAATATGAAACCCTAATGCAATAAAAAACCTAGGACATCGATTTCATTTATTTTTATCTTTCTACACGGTCGAATCTCTTCAATTCCTAAGTTTTTTGACTAATGATTTATTATTGATGATGACAAATTTTCCTAGATTAGATTCACCAATGGTCATGCAATGAATCTCAAATTCGACTAACCGAAACCCAATGGTCATGCAATTTTGATTAAATCAAACCGCATTAAGTTTTGTGAAAATCTGTAAATTAAGATTTCCCTTAATCCCCACACATGAAATTAATTCAATGGTCATACTCATAATTTTATATGGATTTTATTATTTGGACTAATCTTGTGCAATTATATTGGTCATGCATGCACTCAATTTCAAATCATCAAAACGTCAGTCCCAAAAACGTTTGAAGCATTAAGAACAACAATAAAATCTCATCAAAATAATAATAATACCAATAAAACTTAAGGAAAAGAATTAAATCAAGGCATGTATTAATCAAAAAATAAAATCCATCGAGTCCTACGAATAATAAAATTAGCTAGACATTGAAAAGAAAAATAAAAAGATAAGAAGAAATATTACAACTCTTGAATGCATGAACATGGAGGTCGAAGTCACTTGGGATGGAGGTGGCTGCTAGGGTTTGTAATTAGTGGAGGGGATGAGAGAAAAATAAAATAAAAATATGGAGAATGGAAGGAGAAAAGAATGAATTTCGTGGCTGTTAAGCCTGCATATATATATAGGAGTGAAAAGGCTTGAAAGAATTGGAAACATGAAGTTTTTTGGAAGTTTGGTTTTTGATTTTGATTTGGAAACTTTTTCTTCTTGTTTGGTGATGATTTACAACTTTCCAAACACTTAAAAACTCGATTTTCTTCAATTTGGATAATTTCTGAAATTACTATCAAGATAATTCCAAAATTATAGCACCTTGTTTCTTTTTTCATTCCCAGTTTCTATTTTCCAACATAGCAGTAACTTCGACTCAATTTTTGGACATTTTCTAATCTGACCCAGCCTCTGAGGTCTCATAAGAGTTATAGGGCTCGAAGTCTTCTTTCCAACACTATAAGAATCATCTCAATCAAATCTCAAGCAAAAAGTTATGGCCAAAATATTAAATATTGTCTGTCCAGTCCGAAAATAGCAAGTTTGCTTCATTTTTCCTAAGTCAATGGTCGCGAAAATAAATTAATATAAATTCCTAAAATATGATTCAAATCAATCCTAAAATATATACATAAATGCTAAAAATAATGTAATTCAAGTACACAAAAATATCGTTATTACCTGTAGCTTATGGCTTGTGTCATCCTTGTGCGATGCTCGTGCCATGCTGTGCTCATCTCAAGCTCATATTTGCGCTTAGTGCTTAGTGCATGAGTCGACTGGCAGTGTAGTGGATTTGACTACCTTTACTATCTCATGAGCTATTCTATATCTTTAGCCAAGTAATATTGACACCTTAACCTCCAGTGTTAACACCTATGCATGTGCTCACTTAGTTGCTCTTTGTTCTAAGTAGGTGAGCTAACTTGGTATCTCAAGCAAGTCGACTAGTGCCAATATGTGTGCAATGTGGTATAGTGAATGTTAAATATATGTACTAATTACCTAGGACACTTGACTGACTTTTATGCTTAGTCGATTGACTTTGAGTCAGTCAGCTGACTTAATTTTTTGGTTGGTCGAGACTCTTGCTCATGTTGTGACATGCATTTGACTCATGGCTTGACATTTATCTTGACATGGTGTGACTCGTGTCATGGCCTATGTCGTGGCACGTGTGATGGCATCTTATGGCTCATGTGAACAGTGTTTGGTGTCAGAAGTTGAATGTTAAAGTGTTAGAACTTACTCTTATAGCATGCCATCTCATGGCTTGTGCCATGGCATGTGTCCTGAGCTGTGTGACACAACCCTGCACAAGGCTAGGTGCAATGCTAAGGATCGCACATGACCCTTGAGCCAAAGGTCATGACTCTTCATACCACATTGAGCAATCATCAAGCAATAGTTTCTAAGGAAGACAAATAGGCGATTGCTCATGTCAAAGAGTGAGCTAGAAAGCCATCACTCAAAAGGACAGAACACATTAAGCCAAAAGGCATCATTGCACGAAGAGGTGCAAGCAATAATACGCCAGCATGAGCCCGATTAAGGCAGTGCAGTGCACTATCATGGCATAACACAAGTTGAGTAGGAGCATAAGGTCAAGGAACCACAAGCAGATGAGCTAACAAGGGAAGAGACATGAGTAGGAGCACCATTGCTCAAGGAAATAGACCTTTTGCTTGAAGGAATAAAGATTTGGCTCGAAGGAATAGGCTACTACATGAGCTAGCATGCACCAGCGCACGAGCCAACATGCAGTAACCCAACACCAACACAGGCCAGCATGTCACGCCCCGAACCGGGATCGTGAACAGTCGCCCGTTGCCCTGGATGCCGACTGTATTTCTACAGAAAATCGGGCAGAACCTCCCCATAAATCGGAGGTCTCCCATGTATAATTCAACCTGTTTAATTCAAAATCATCCTGAAAATAAAACAAATGGCCATCCCGGCCTCTCCAAAACCCATCAACCACAGCAGACATCCAGAACAACGCCAGGCTAAGTAAATCAACAACAGTTCTAACCACAGACCTCTACTGTCATGCCCAACTAGAGCATGAGCAGCCGCCACTTCGAGCGGACCTAAATTTTATATAATATACAATAGTTTCCCAAGTAAAGAGTTTAAATGTTTACAAATGCCTCAATGCAAACATAATATGAGAGTTTCACAACAATGTCCATAAATATTACAGTCATCCCATAAAAATGTACTCGGTCAACTACGAATCTCAACAAGACCTCGCAGGGTCGAAAATAAAATACGTAATTCATCTTTCAAATTTAAACTTAAACCTTACCGTCGAGAAGAACCAAACCCGCCTAGGATCAACTGAAATCTCTAGACTCTGAAACGTCGCTCTAACACAACGATCCTGTCTGAGGGAGGAAAGAAGAGGGGTGAGTATCTATGAGAGGATACTCAGCAAGTGAGGGGAAGGACATCGTGCTATCAATATCAAGTATGAACTTGGAGTGTCAAAGCATGTAACACAATATCGGGTATATGAAAATAGCGTGCAATTTTAAACATATCTTGAGGCACACATCAGAAAATAACATATACATCCATCCAAGTATCAAATCACATGAGAAGAGCGGCCGAGTAAACAACCCCGGCAATGGTCTACCTCGACCAAGGACGGGCGTATTGGGGGTTTTCACAATGCAAATATCAAATAATGGCTCTCTACCCCAATGTTGGCCACAGACTACTCCAACTAGCCTGTAAATAATAATAATAATAATATACGTATAAATAGTCGGCCGTGTATGATGCCCCCGCCCAGTGCTAGACAGAGATAACGTCCTCCCCCGATGAGGGTTCAACCTGGGACAACCATACATATGACAATCTGGCGGATACCTCCGGCCGAAGCGTATCCGGGCACAAGGGGTGCCGCTACCAGACGTCCTTCGTAGCTACGGAACAATATCAAATCAACCGGGCACGTGACCCCATGCATCCCAACACCATTTCGACCGAGTATATAGCCCCATGCATCGTATCATAATATCAGCCGGGCATACAGCCCAAATGGTACGTATAAATCCATTCAAATCATGTGCCAATGCAAGTGGAAGCATTTAAAACATATCAATATATCAAAAGGGTGACACAATATTCAGTTATCAAACTCATGGATGCATATCAATAAAATCAGCAGTTGGGACACTCCAATGGTCACAAAAATATGTACATAAACTTATCAAAATCCAAAAATTCAATTTTCACACGTATAGAAATCATGTCATCTAAAAAATCGGTAAAACATGGTTTATCAATCAATAGTAGATGTCGTAGTCCCACTCACCTATGGGAGAGGGTAGTGCACTCCCCAATAATACCACGAATCGAACCAAACTCGACTCCTCGAGTCTCCAAGAAAGTCAACCTAATCAAATCACGAATTTCATCAATTTTCCGACTATTTTCAGGATTTATCATTTTCCTTAAGTTCGTACAAACCCTAAAATTTTCGATTTATAAATGTACTCCAATGTAATCAATTTCTTTCCATTTATAAATAAATAACGAAATCCAAACCAATCTAAATTCAAATATCTAAAACCGTTCAAAATCGAAAACCAATTTCAAATAAATAAATTTCCTACAAATTGGAAAAATCCTTTGAAAAATCATACACTTTTCATTTCTCATCCGATTTCTTTAAACCATAAGTCATTTTAAAGGTATTGAAACCCATTTTCATAATACGAAAATTGTATTTTGATTTCCTATATGCAGGGCAACTTAAAATGAAAAAATACTGCATATATCCTTAAACTTAAATCCTAATTTCCAGCTGTTTTCATGCATACGTCAAATTAAACTCTAAAAGAAGTCATTCTAATCAAGTCGATATAATTCTATTATCTGAAACAGCCCAATTTGTATAAAATCCTATATTTAACCTAATTAATTACATATAACGTCAAACACGCATTTCAAGTCTATTCTAACATTCATCCTAACATATGAAATACACTCTTACTCTAATTTATCCTAAATTCGTCCAAATAAATTGAATAGGTTAGAAATCCCTCTCACCTAGGGTTCCACAATTTGCAGCCTAAATCGAACGCCTCCTCAGTCCATTCCAAAGCCTGCAAAAGTTCCAATTCGTATTAATTTCAGAAATCTAAACCTAATTCCTAAGAAGGTTTGAAACCCTAGAATTAGGGTTACGGTTTGATCTTACCTTTGCAGTGAAAGTGGGTTGCAGTCTAGGGTTTTCAGTCTCTCAAGGGTGGGTTGCAGTCGCGCGCAGAAGAAAGGGGGCGCTAGGAGTTGTCGCGCGCGCGCAAGGAAAGTCGCGTTGCAATCGCACGCGTGCAGGGGCGGTCTCGCGCAGGGGATGGCTGCCGGAGAGGGGTCTTAGCCGCGAGAGGTGGAGAGAGCGCTACTGTGAGTGAGAGAGAGTTCGAGAAAGAGAGAGATACGGTAGAGAGATAGAGAGAGAAATCGGGGCGGCAAAGAGAAAACAGAGAGAGAAAGGGAGTAGTGGCGACAGTTGCGGTGGTGGTGCGGCTTATCGCGGCGGAGGTAGGTGGAGAACAGCGAGAGAGAACGCGAAGAGATTCGCGAGGGAGTGAGAGACAAAGAGAGAGAGCGATTGGGAGATATAGAGAGAGAATCGAAAGGAAAGAGAGAGGATGGGGAGGTGGCAGTGGCAGTGGCGGTGGATGGTCGCAGCGGTGCAGCGGCGGCGATGGCGCGGGTGGGAGAAGAGGAAAGGTCGCGGGAGAGAGAGAGAGAGAGAGTAGAGAGAGAAGGGAAAGAATTAGGGCTTTTAGCCCTAATTCGATGATTTTTTTTTATTATTATTATTTAATACATATATATATATAAATATTTTATAAATGAATAGATAAGTAATTGATAAATTAATAATTAAATAAATATTCATATATATATATATATATCTTTATACCCATTTTATATTTAAAGTTCAAATTTTTATCAAAACAAAATGTACTTCGAGTCGAAAATATGAATATTGTAAATATACCAAAAATTAAATTAAAAAACCCAAAAATCGAAAATCAATAAAATTAAAAATTTCTCATATATATAAACTGAAGAATATTTTATTTAATTTAGGAACGATAGTACAAAATTTCGGCACCGCGGAGTCGGTGTTACACAGCACATAGGCAGCACACTTAGCAACCAAAAGGCCATAAGCCACTAAGTATTAACTACCCTATTAAATAAATCCATGTATTTGGAAAGTATTGCAAAAAAGGCAATGAATGCGTAGTGGGTAATTAATATTAGTTATTAGGAGTTATTGTTAATTATTAGGATTATTATTAGTGTTTAATGGGTGTTAATGTTAGGAGTCCCCTGGAGTACAAGGACTTGTGTAAAGAAGCCTCTAGTCTCCCATGCCCTATCTATAAATAGGGCGTCCCTCTCCTATTTGTAACAAGTAGAAAATTATTAAGTAAAGACATTAGTCCTTTCTTCTCCAACATGAGAAACTACCTTTAGGGCCTCAAGGTGGCACAACCCCTTAGGTAACATCACCGCCGTATGATATATTAGGCTCTTGCCTTGATAAAACCCAATCAAATCAAGTTCAAATCACTCCATCGTTCTCCATCCTTTTCTTATCCACCTACTTCTCTAGCGAGCCGACTTATTATATTAGACACAGGTGTCATGTACTAAGAAGAACTCCAACCCTTCCACCTTAACCTCCCCACCAAACACAACCAGCGCATAAATTTCATTGGTGCTAAGGCCACTCCTAGCGCCACCAACCCTGGAATGCAACATTGTAGCATGTCCTCTCAGGATCATGAGCAAGTTAGTGCATCTAAGAGAGTTTTAATATTTGGCTCTGAGCAATGTGTAACATTATTAAGGATGATTCAATGGAGAAATTTGATTTGAGTTTTTTTAAGGTTGGGTCAAACCAAGAAAATGACATAGGAGGTGACTTGGCATTAGGTGTCATATGATGTGAGACACAAGCAACTTTGGGCAGTTATGATTATTTAAGAAAACCAAATTGATCAATCATCATCTTATCACAAATGGCTTGAGGATATTGAAAATAGAGATATTTTATTGAGACTGGTCCGAATAACTTTGTTTGTCACCACCAGTAGTGAGGGAATGATTGTTCAGGGGGACAGGTCAACTTGGGGTCTTATCAAGTTAACTTGGGAACACATCTAGTCAACTAACATACTCACATAAGTTGACTTATGGTGTTATAATTGCTTTTGTAGGTATGGTACATGTGGTATAGTGATTATGGACGTCCACGAAGGTTACTCGAGCTTCTCTCGGGCAATTACTCAACATCGAATTTAGACACAATTGAACATTTGGAGAATGTCTTAGAGACATTTAGTTGTTGTCTTAATGTATTTTATTTGGCTGTTTGCTCGACAATGGCATGAGGTTGTGGCTAATCACATCTCCTAGTGTTATGCGTTCGACCTTTTTTTTGTCTACCTATGAGTTGACTTATGTTCTTTCATGAGTCGACTATTTTAATAATCTGTCTAAGCTTAAGGTAGTTCTAATATATGCAAGTTGACTCATGTATGAGTGTAGTCGACTTCTTTTAAGCTGTGAGTCGTATATGTGTCTTAAATCATTTTTAGCTCATCCTATTTTCCTCCAAATTATTATCTCTTTAATCCAACCTATTTTGCTTATCATCAAACTTGGCCTTTGCTCATTATCGCAAGTTAGTTTTGCTTTGCTCATCATAATCTAATCCATCACTCAAGAACCAAACATATTAAAGTGGGATATCATTTCATAAGAGATCAAACCCGGTTTTGCTTATCATCAAAACATATCTTGCCAACACATTCAAAAGAGCCAGATCTGCAAACATGTTGGAGAACTTCCTTTAGGACATGAGCAGTAAAGCAAGGCTGCTCGAATCCTAGAACAATAGTAGGTCACGCTCATGATGTTATAACCCTTCATAAGGTCATCTGAAACACACAAGACTAAGCAAGATGAGTAGCAGCAAAATGCACCCAAATGGATGCAGTGAAGATTCACATGGACAAAAGTACATGAGCAGCAAGTAGCAAGCCACGAGCCACTAGCGATAGGACACGAGCACGAGCAATGAGTAGTGAGCCACGAGCCATGAATAAGCAGCAACTGCCTAAGCAAGCGCCAAAGGATGCAAGCGAGCCACGACAATACACTAAAGACAAAAAGATAATAGGAAATCCCACGGAGCCAAACAAAGGAGCAGCGCATGGAAGGACACATGTGCCTAGTGAGCCAGCACCTAAGAAGTTGCTAAGGCCTAGCAGAGTAGCACTAGCACCCAAGAAAGCACTAGCGAGCAGCAAGCAAGTGCCCACACCTGGAGACACCCACTCACAGGTGCGTATAAGGTAGGAGCCATGCACATGGGCACTAACACCCGAAAGGTCACCAGTGCCCAGATAAACCAATGCCAATGCATAACACATCAGACCAGCACCTGAAAGGGCATGAGCAACCTATGCAGTAACTGCCCAACCCGAATTGTTTCCTACATATCTCTAGTCCAGTGAAAAGATATGAAACGACAGCTATAATTGCTTAGTAGATATTTGTATTAGACACACTTTAAAGTGAATTGGCACATGTAATAAGGGCTTTTGGCCCTCGACCTACATCTATAAATAGGGCCCCCATTCTCATTTCTAAGTATCTAAGTATGAAGAATAAAATCAGTCCCTTTCTGAAAATGAAAGTTCTAATTATCAGCCCGCTATTTTAGAATTTCTTTAGTGCAAATTTGTGCACAACCGAAGGCAAATTGCCTAAGGTCATGACCCTACCCCTTATTTCTCGCGAGCCACCTTGTGCATCGAATAAAATTGTCGTGCCTCAAGTGTACTCCATCACATTCCCAACGTGCCAAGCATTCCCTTCAAGCCTTTCATTGAGCAACATCGAACATTTCTAGTGCTTTCATTGAGAGGAATGTCCATCCAACCAATCTTTATTTGAAAAGCTATCCTTCGCATATTTTCACCTCAAACTAAAACACATATCGCAACTTTTCATCCTTAAACCACCATAGCACAAAGAGAAAGGCTAGAATCTCTTGAGGCATATATTGAGGCAAACCAAGTAGCCCGAGTAGCCATGGATCAGCACCTCACACAAATTGAGCAAAGCCTCACCTCCATCACAAATATCCTTTGTGAACTTCAAACCACCACTCAAAACTAGAGGCACAAGTCAAGAAATAATTAATCATGATGAAGTGCAAAACCCTCCAATGCAAGCCCCTCCTCTAATGCCTGTATCCTCACATGTCAGGATTGAACACCAAGAGTAATCATCCAGCAGAAGTGATGTAAAGGCACCTCATGCGGATAGAAACGTGGCCCTTTAACCATGCCATCCCTTCTTTCCATCAAGGTGACCCAAGCAATTGGATTGCTTAAGTGGAGATGTACTTTTCCTACTATCCTGTGGATAGATACGAAAGGATACAAATTATAAGTTTCTATTTTGAAGAAGAAACCCAACTCTTGTATCAATGGATCTAAGCAAGGTACAATTCAAGACAAAGGAGGAACTCATGGCCCCAATTGTGCAAAGAACTCACCAAAAGATTTGGAGAAATCGACTACATCGACTACAATGTGGCACTTACCCATTTGGCCAAACATCCTCATTGAGGGAGTACCAAAAGGAGTTTAAAAAGATTTCAACAAGAGTGAACTGGCCCGAGCCAGCCCTAATAGGAGCATTCATTGGTGGATTGCAACATGAATTGGCAATTGAAATCAATCTACAATGGGCCAAGACCCTTATGCGAGCATGGGAAATCACACACCTCAAAGATGATCAACTTCAAGACATTTGCAGCCATTCAAACCCCAACAAAGCCAAGATAGCATGAAGCAATGCAGCAAGTACATCCTCCTCCAAGCCATACACCAACAAACTGAAGCTAGCCCATAACAAGGAGTAAGAATACTCACCTATGTTGAGATGGAAACAAGGCGATCCAAAGGCCTATACTTCAATTGTAATGAAAAAATTTACACTCAGTCACAAGTGCAAACAGCCACTACTTTTCATGATCGAGCCTAGTGAAGACAAAGAGACACAAGAAGAAATGGAGCAATATGAAGAGGAGCCATTCGAAGAGTTACAAGGTGATGAAGATCCACACATATCCATTCATGCAATGGCCGGAATTGAAGGACCAACGACTATGCGAACCAAGGCACACATTGGAAAATGAAATGTCTCCATTTTGGTAGACAACGGTTTGTCACTTAACTTCATCAACCATAGAATTATTGGAATACTAAAGCAGCTTGTAGAACAAGTCGAACCCTTTTAAGTAAAAGTCGTGAGCGATGAAAAGTTGTAATGTTGGGAGATACATCGAGGAGTCACCATTCACATCCAAGGGTATGAATTCACAACCGATGTAACACCGACATTGCAGTGTCCGTACTATTATACTCCTGTTCGTGAATTTAATGAAGTATTTCTCAGTTTATATATATAGAGAGAAATTTTTATTTATATGATTTTTGATTTTGAGGTCTTTAAATTAAATTTTTGGTATATTCTAAATGTCATACCCGTGATTTGTAGTGTAAAGTGAGTAAAAAATATATATATTCATTCATTTATTAATTTAATTATTTACTCATTTAATTATTTATAAATTTATTTATAAAAAGAAATATATATAAATAATAATAATAATAAAAGGAACGAGTTAGGGTTAGAAAACCCTAACCCTTTTCCCACTTTCTCTCTCTCCGTCTCTTCCCCTTCCCGCGACCCACCGCTTCTCTCACCCGAATCCCCCATCTCCCTCAACCTCCTTCCTCCACCATCAACCACCATCAACTACCACTGATCACTTTCTCTCTCCGCCCCCTCTCTGTTTTCCCCCTTACTGTTCTCTCTCTTATTCATCTCCTCTTTCCCGTAGCTCTTTTCATCTCCCTCCTGCTCGAATCCTCTCCTTCGCCGTGCACTTCCGTCGCACGCCACCACCAACTGTCACCGCACCAGCACCACCACCTCTATTTCGCTCTCCCTCTCTATCTTTCCCCTTCGATCTCTATGTTTCTCTCTCTATCTCTCACTGACTCACTCCCTCGATCTCTCCCTCGATCACGCTCTCCCTCCCCCTCCACCGTGAATAACCGCACCAACCACCGCCACCTTTACTCTCTATCCCCCTCTCTGTTCTCCCTCTCTCTCATCTCTTTCACCGTCCCTCGATCATTCTCTCTCTCCCTTCTCTCTCTGTTCCTTCTCTCTCTATCACTCTGCTGATAGTTCAAGCTATACTCGGATGCACCCCGGTGAGGCATGACCCAATGCCTAGGAAGGGAGTATGTTTTGAAACATTGATGAAAAAAAAAACCTTCTGCGGGCTTTCGTCTAGATTTCGGCCAACTTGAGACGGAAGTGTTTTCGATGGGACCCCAGCATTTTCTGAAAAAGATGATCGATATGGATGCATCGTGTAATTAATTAAATGAGTTCATTTTACTGAACATATCATGTTTTACTGCAAATCATGAATTATTGTTTACGAATAATGTTGTTTGACACTCAAATGGTTCACCTATACTATTTGTGCTTAATATTAATCCCCTCACTCACTGGGTATCTTCCTTGATACTCACCCCTCTCCTTTCCTTCCTCAGACAGGGTTATTGTGATAGAGCGATGCTATAGGTTCTAGAGGTTTCGATAGCATATTGGTGGATTTAGGTGTTCACGTACGGTGAGATCTAAATTTAAATTGAAATATCAAGTCCGTATTTTTTTATCGACCCTGCGAGGTCTTGATTATGAGGTTCGTAGTTGGCCGTATACATTTTATGAGATGACTATATAAATTATGGACATTTATTTGTGAAACGCTCATGTTGGTTCATTTTGTTTGCATTGAGGCACTTGTAAATATTTAAAATGTCAACTTGGGAAATTTGTTGTACATTTGTATAAGATTTAGGTCCGCTCGGTGTGGCGACTGCTCATACTCTAGTTGGACATGACAGTAGAGATCTGTGGCTAGAACTGTTAGTAGTGATGATAGCCTTGCGTTGTCCTGGTTGTTCACTGTGAGTGTGGTTGATTGTTGTGAGGCTGAGATAACCCATTTATTTATTTGACAGGATGGATATCCATTTTACAGGTTGATTTGTACATGGGAGACCTCCGAAATATGGGGAGGTTCGGCCCGATTTTCTGTAAAAATGTAGTCAGCAACCAGGACAACGGGCGACTGCTCACGACCCTGGTTCGGGACGTGACAACCAATCTTTATTCACTCTCCTTGATAGGAATAGATGTAGTTCTTGGAGTACAATGGCTTAAGACACTTAGTCGAATAGTCACGGATTACCAAAAGATAGAAATGGAGTTCATGCATGGAAACAAGTGGATCAAGTTGAAGATACAACCGCAGCTTAAGAAGAAAGGTGTTGAGCTCACCAACATGGAAAGACACATCCGAAAAGGTGGTAGTGACTTTGCAGTCCAAATTTTACCATCAATTCAAAAGGACCGCCCCGAAGAAAACACACCCGTTCCCAAAGACATATAAGCCATGTTGTCCAAGTACCACAGTATGATCGAGGAGCCTAAATCACTCCCACCAGTGAGAAGTTTCGACCATGTCATCAATCTCAAGGAGCCCTCAAAGGTGATCAATATCCCTATCGATATGCGCACTTTCAAAAAGCAAAAATTGAGAAGTAGGCCAAGGAAATGCTTGAGAATGGTCTCATATGAAACAACACCAGCCCATTTTCAAGTTCGATCCTCCTTGTCAAGAAGAAAGACGGCTCTTAGAGATTTTACACTGATTATAATGTTCTCAATCAAGCCACGGTCAAGGATCACTTTTCGATTCCCACCATCAATGACATACTAGATGAACTTGGAATTGTCAAATTCTTCACCAAATTGGATTTGAGATTCGGGTACCACCAGATTCGAATGAAGGAAGAAGACATTCATAAGATGGCCTTTCAAATACACAGTGGACACTATGAATACTTGGTGATGTCATTTGGATTATGCAATGCACCCAACATATTTCAAGCATGTATAACTGAGATATTTAAACCAATGTTAAGAAGGTGCATGCTGGAATTCTTTGATGATATCCTTATCTATTCAAAGGATCGAATAGAGAACTTGCAATGGAGAAAGTACTTAAGACCCTAGCATCGCACTGATTCCATGTCAAGCCCTCAAAGTGTTCATGGATTCAGGAAGAGGTGAAATATCTCGGACACATCATTTCAGCCCAAGGGATATGACTTGACCCCAAGAAGATTGAAGCAATACAATCATGGCCCAAACTGAAGAACATCGCCAAACTCCACGGATTCCTTGGATTGACCGAATACTACCATAAATTTGTAAAGAGCTATGGCAACTCGTAAGACCCCTCACAAACATGCTGAAAAATGATGCACTCTCATAGAGCCAAGAAAGCGAAAAGGCGTTTGAAGAACTCAAGAAGGCTATGACCACAACTTTGGTACTTGCCATGCCCAACTTTGACTTAGAACTTGAGATACATACCGATACAAGTGCTATAGGAATTGGAGCCGTATTGGCGCAACAAGGAAGACCATTGGCCTACCATAGCAAGGGTATTAAAGTGCAAAAGAAATCATGGTCAGTTTATGCCCAAGAGATGCTAGTCGTAATCGAAATTATTCTAGTTTGGAGACCTTACCTCATTGGACACAAGTTCAAAGTCATGACTAATCAACAACCATGCAAAGCACTACTTGAGTAGTAAATTACAACCCCTCAACAACAGCAATGGTTGCAAAATTACAAAGGTATGAGATGGAAGTTATATACTGCCCCAGAAGAGATACCATGTAGCCGATGCCCTTTCATGAAGACAAGATAGCCAGCCACTCATGCACATATCCGGACCATAATAGAGCATTTGGGAAGACACATATAGGCCAATGCTTGTGCTCTTGCTCATCAGTAAAGCATTTTCACATTGTGATATGTGCATGTCGACTTGTGCTCTTCTTCAAGTTGACTTGGTCATCCTTCTACTTAAGAATTTTTCATTGAAATGCTTGAGCAAGTTAACTTCTTTAAACTTTAGGTCAACTTTGACTTCAATGGTACTTAGGCATTTTGCTTCATGGTTCATGCGAGTTGACTTGGTGTTACATTTAAGTTGACTTGTGCTAGACACTACTTAAGTGTGTTAGTATTATGACTCATCCAAGTTGACTCCCTATCATGATAGGTCGAACTGGTGCAATCATATATTTCAATTTGACTCATACAGGTTGGCTTGCTAATGCTTGTAGTTGACTAGTGGAGTATTCTGTGAAATCTATTACATGTGCAGGTTGACTTGTGCATAATGACTTTAGATTTTTAATGTGTTGTACATGTATAGGTCGACTGCATATCATGCCTAGATCAACTTGAGCCTGAGCTCACTTAAAATATTCTAAGTTCGGGATGTGCAAGTCGATTTGGTGCAATATGTAAGTTGACTTGACCTAATGCTTAACTTAAACTCTAAGTCCTAGCTTATGTCTCGACATGTGTCATGGCCCATGTGGCTCATGCTTTTGTGCCTTGTGACCTAACTTCATGAGATAACTTGACTTCCATAAATTTTTGCTAAATATTAGTGTGGTGATTCGACTAGTGACTATATCAGGTCGACTTGACCTTTATATAGTTTATCCTATTTTCATCTTGATTGTTGGCCTTTTAAATTTTGGACTATTAGGACTCTGAAATTTTTTACTCTACTATTACATTCATTGAATAAGTTGACTTATACTTTTGGGTAGATCAACTTGATCATTAGACTCAACTTAGTCCGATTTCATATACTGTTTTTTGAGTCGACTTGGTTTCTTAGGTAAGCCAACTTAATTAACCTACTATCTAAATTCAATAAGTTTGTAACATATGGCAAGTCGATTTAACCCATATTTGAGTCGACTTGAGTATCCTACTGTCTTAAAGGGATAATCTTTACTTAGAAGTCAACTTGTTCCTTATGTGAGTCGACTTGTTCAAGTTTGTAACTATTATAAGTAACTTTATACATTCCCGAACTTGTTTTGGTTTGTTCCAAATTAATCTTTCATTGATCTAATTTACCTTGCTCACTTTTGCTCATCATTAAAACTCATTTTGCCAACAAAACTCTTGGAGTTTTGGAGCTTCAATTAGTCATTTTAGTTTAAGTAAACCTAGAATATGATTGTTGGCAAATTGAGTTTTGATGACAAGTAAATGATGAGCAAAATTGAATAAGTAAGGAGTATAATTGATTATGCTAATGAAAGAATTTTTTGAAGAAAGATAGGATGAATTTAAGAGTGACCTAAGACACATATATGACTCAAATCTGAAGAAGTCGACTCACTAAGTATAAAATTGTCCTTAAATTTAGATAGAATGTTAGGTTAGTCGACTCATTGGAAAATGCCAATCGACTCACCAAATGTCTTAGGTAGATAGAACTTATACAGTAGGTTGCTTAGATCGACTCACCCTGGATAGTAAGTCGATTCACAAAGCACTCTGTGAAAATATCTAAGCATAATACACAAAATTGACCTATCCAAAGGTTTAAGTCGACTCATTCATTCAATAAAACAGTAAAATTAAAATTAAAAGTCCTAATGGTTAAATATTTAAAAGAATAATGGTCAAAATGAAAAATAAGATACACCATGTACAGGTCAAGTTGACTTGCTATAAGTCATAAGTTGACTTACACTCTCATTGCTTAAAAAATTTTATGAAGAACAAGTTGACTCACATGCTAGGTGACAAAGCACAAGTCAATAGGAACATGTCATGAGTCATAGCACATGTTAAGACACAGGCCAAGTCTTAGAATTTAAATCATGCACTAGGCCAAGTCGACTTGTACATAATATCAATTCGACTCACACATTTAGTACTTATAAAATTTGTAAGCATGACATGAGCCAAGGCACGAGTCACGACACATGCCATGATACGAGCTAGGACATAGAACATAAGGCCAAGTCGACCTGCTTATTATAATAAGTCGACTCACATAGTCTGG
The DNA here is from genome assembly GCA_037126225.1 of Dillenia turbinata. Classification (NCBI taxonomy): domain Eukaryota; kingdom Viridiplantae; phylum Streptophyta; class Magnoliopsida; order Dilleniales; family Dilleniaceae; genus Dillenia; species Dillenia turbinata. The sequence goes on along the minus strand of JBAMMX010000028.1, from coordinate 410,932 downwards.
ACTTAGAATATTTTAAGAGTGCTCAAGCTTGTGTCGACTTACCCAAGTTGTTAAGTCAACATGCACATGAACAGATATGAAATATCTCATGTGACACAAGCACAAGTCGACTCACTGATCCTAGATTTAGAAATTTTTCAACAACCTAAAGCCCAAGTCGACTAAGTCAACATACAAAACATAGTAAGTCGACACATATATGTGCAGAACATAGAATAACTCAAAGAACACTAGGACAAGTCGACTTGCACCATGACCAAGTCAACTTGCATGGAACTTGTACATCATAGAACACTTCACTAGTTGAGTGCATAAGCAAACCAACTTGTACCATGTTAAATGACATATAGTCTAAGTTGCACTAAGTCAACCTACCATAGTTAGTAAGCCGACCTGCATTTAGCACAATGCATGTACACTTAAGCAGGAACAGATACAAGTCAACTCATCAAGAAACCCAAGTTGACTCACATAAGGCATGGAGCAAAAACAACTTAGTATCATCAGGCATAAGTTGAAACGATGAAGAATGTTAGTCGACATACACAATCTCCACAAGACAACTGCTTAACAAGGAATAAGTTGGCTCAACAAATAACACAAGTCAACTTGCTCAAGGCATTGAAGGAAGAGTTTAAGTACAGAAAGACATAAATCGACATTGCAAGATGAGTAAGCTAACTTACATGAAGTTCTAAGCACAAAAATCTGAACAAATTCAAGATGAAGTCGACTCATCATATGAAGGCAGTTGACTCACCCTAGTCGAAGCAAAGTAAAATTCTAAAATGCAACCTAGAGGAGTGAATAGGTTTTACGACAATTGATAGATTATTTTAAGGTTTTTCTATTTGTTGAGAATGAAGGCGAGATGAAGGAGTTGAGGGAAGAAAGAAGATTTTTCACTATTTTCTTAAATAGTATAATCCACTTACTTCCTAGGTGTAAGTGAAACATTTACCACCCACTTACTTTTCAGACCACCCACTTGCTTCTTAAGTGCAAGTGAAACCTTTATAATCTTTCGTCTCAAAATATTCACAACCTTACCGATTGTCTTTCTCTCTCTAAAACCTAGACTAAGAAACCCTTTGGGTTCTTTAGAACATTTAATACAAGAGATGGGTGAACGTTACAGAGATTAAGGATATACTCTTCGGGTGTAATAAAAATTAAACTTACAAGAGATTACATACTAGAATAAGAAATGAGTGGAAGGTAAAGTGTGTTTTTCCTCAAAAAATAGAGAGCTTTTTAAGTTAGTTATTGAAGTGCATTCTATTTGTTCATTGATCGATTTTCTTATTGTGTTTCTTCTTTATTTTGGCATTTATAAATGGATTCAATATAGCTGTTGAAGGGTTGGTGAGTTCAAACGTTGGGTAATTAATGCTCTTCACCAACCTCTGAATGTTTTTGACTGCCTTCATTAAATGTTTAGTCTGTTATTATTTTTAAAGCAGTTCTTTGCTTTCTTTTTTTGATAAGCAAATCCTGTTTTAAAAAATTTGAAATGCTTTTTGTTGCAAATGGATCATTAGCTTAACAAATAATACAGGTGTTTAAAGCTTATAGAACATTGACTTAAAATTCAAATATCTCTTAGGTTTTGATTAATCTATTATATGCATCGGTCGACCTGAGATTTAGTTCAGTCGACTTATATTACTGACAGGTCATCAATACAGGTGTTTAAAGCTTATAGGATGATTGACTTCAAATTCAAATATCTCTTAGGTTTTGATTAATTTGTTATATGCATTGGTTGACTTGAGATTTAGTTCAGTTGACTTATATTACTGACAGGTCATCAGATTTTGATTAGATAAACACTTTACAATGTACATGTTATCCAATTTGAAAATTTTTTACAAGTCAATGGATGTTCTCAATGTCCACATCATCTGTGACTTAGTTTTTGGGAATATATTGGACGGATGAATTTTAGAACTGGCCGACTGAATTTTGGAATTGGTCGATTAAATTTTGGATTGAGTCAACTAGAATAGAATACTAGAGATGGGACTGAACTAGTTCCAGCCTGGAAACTAGCCCAGCCAGCACGTTTTAGCCTAGACCAATAACAGGCCCGAATGAATAGTAACCTAGAACCGGACCGACCCGTTATAGTAATCGGGCCGGGCCTGTCCGGTTTAGCGCATTCTAGGACCAAGAAATGGCCCGGCATGGGTCTGGAACCAGCTCGAGCTTGGAACCGACCGGTCGGTTCCAATGGATAATGGAACTAGCCCAGCCCAACTCAATCGATTCTAGTTACTTTTTTTTTTTAATGGGGGTTTTGTTAACAATGTAATTGCATCGCCTTCTCTCCAAGCCCAACACCAAGACTCTACTTGTCCCTTCGGTACCCACCTTGGCAATCGTCGGCTCTCGAAAGCTAATTTGTCAAGGAGCCTATGTTGTTCGATTCATGCATCACCGTCTCATATTTCTCTATCGGCAACAACCACTGGCCAGTCAATAGTGATCGTTTCATTGTCGGCCATCTGTGGAGTATCTTCCAATTGGCTATAACCCTTCAATTCCTTATAGATTCAGAAGGGTATCATCGAGGAGAAAGATTGTGGACCATCGCCAGCTCATGATTCCACTTGTTGATGGCCAATTTCACAAATTTAGGTGATGGCGAAGGAGAGATGACGGACAGACATTGAAGGAATTGGAGGCATCCAGAAGAAATACACTTGATTAGACACTAGATCGGAAATCTGTAGCCCGAATTCAACCTTTCCCGACGTTTTGTTTTGTCTTCCGGTAGTTTGTTGGTGGTGACAAAATGGACAGTGGGACTTTGCTGGCTTCCCCACCTTCTCCCTATGGACATTGGGACATTGCCAATGTCGGCTTCACCCACCAAACCCAAAAAAAAAACCACAAAACTGTTGAACCAGCCCAACATGGTGGGCCTAGTTCACTGGGTCGGGCCAGTTCCAAGGAAAGTTTTTTTGAACTAGCCTGGCCCGACTTGGGAAGGCCTTATAACCACGATCGAACCGGCTTGTGGTTCCTGGGCCTATCCCAAAACTGGCCCAACACGGCTTGTACCCATCTCTAGAGAGCACTGTTGTTCACATGGCTCAACGGTTGACCACTTGAATCATCAACCGGTTGAATGGATAAAGTAGGCTGACTGCTTATACTTGCGGTTGGTTGCTTGAGTATATCAAGTCAACTGCTTATGCTCACAGTCGGCTGACTAAGATCAGTCAAATAAAAAGAAGGAGAAGCCGACTAGTCGAATTTGGACGATCGGCTGAGTTCCTTACTTGGTCGACCGTGTAGGCTAGCTTGGCTTGCTCGGTCGGCTGGACATTCCAGCCAGTCAATCGTGCAGGCTAATATATAGTCTGTGCAGTTAGTTGGCAGCCTTGGCTGGTCGACCATGCAATGGTCGGTTGACCACGCTATTTGGTTGGTCAGCCAGACCAATGGGTCACATATCTCTGAATTTTATTTACTCTATAATAGTCATTTAAGTAAATATCCATATTTTACAGTTGATATTTTACATTTCCATTTATTTAAGATACTACATGTAAATGAAGAAATATCCACATTTGAATTCAATAAAAAATAATTTCAAAACCTAACTCTTTAAGGATAAAATATCAACTTTCCCTTCAAAAAATAGAATTTTAATTTTAATTTTTGGATGATTTTTATTCCAAGGGTTAATGATTAAGAAAAATTTTAGAAAAATATGTTTTAAGCTAATTGATACATGAGGAACAAATACCGTCATTTTTTATTCTCAATTTCTTTATATTTTAAGTAGTCATATTTTTAGGTACTTAGTCTTGGGTAGATTGATCAAATCTTGGTTTTCAACATTCTAAAGATCATATTTCCTATTCAACTCACTTGCTTGAATAACACCATCATCTAACTTAAGTTTGTTAATTCTTGCTCATCATTTGCTCATTTTTGTTTGCTTATCATCAAATCTAGTTTTACTTGTTATTAAAAGATATTTTGCCAACAAATTCAAATATAAGTCGACTCACGAGAAGACAGAGTCAACTTGCTATGAGTACCGACAATTATTCAGAAAGGCTGTTCGAGTATTAAATTCAACTCTCAACCACCTCAATAGCTATATTTGTGCATTAAATGATTTTTAATGACTATTTACTCATCAAGGGCTATAAAATGCAATACTAAATGCCAAGATCAACAACTTTTGGAACATTTATTGCTCTCGATTGCATTAAAGATCTTTTGTACTTAAAATTTCCTATGTTGTACTTGTTTGGGCTACAAAGATTACATCTGAATATTAAGGTTCAAGTTTGTATCTTTGTTATTCACTCTTCATCTTTGTAATCGACCAGAAGAAAGGGTTTTTCTAGTTAGGGTTTAGTCTAGTTAGGGTTTAGTCTATCTTAGTAAGATAAGTTAAGTTTGCTAGCACCTGTGTAAACTAATGATAAGTGTTCGAGTGAAATATTTGTAAGATTTGACTAACACCTATTTAAACTAGTTGATTATACTATTTTGGAATAAAATAATAGATTAGAAAATTCAGGTATTGTTTGAGAGTGGATATACATCAAGAAAGATGAAACCGCTATAAAACTATAAAACTATTGTATCAATCTTTTCCTCTCTTCCAAAATCTCAAAAAGTCAAAAAGTGCTGGTCAATCTATTTACCCTCTCTAAATTGATAGAATCTAGTTCTTTAATGGTTACTTCTGAATTAATGGGATGTGACCAGAAAATTTGATAACAGTTGATGGACTCAAGCTTTGGCCTTTGTCTACATTTGCACATGAGATGCCCACAACGACTTCGAAAAGGGAGCAAGAAGTAGAAAAAAAAATGCATAAGGCCTATTGCGAAGTTATTCAAGGTAGTTATTTAATTATTTAGGAGGCTCAGAGTAAATGCTCCTTAGCATCTATACAAGGTGCCTAATTACAAATGAAAAAACACACAATTGTAATACTTAACCTCAATTATCAAAAGGTATTTTTCTAGTGTAACTTTGTCTAGTGTAGTATCTAGCGGTAGACATTATTCGATCACTTGTAGTTTCATCATTATAGATATGGATCTAAACTACTCCAATTTTTTTATTTTTTATTTTTTATCGACTTTTATCATCATTAATTGTTTGTTATTTCATTTTAACCAATCAATTTCATTTACAATGTACTTGAAATCTTAATTGTCTTCATGGTCGAGACATACCAGAAAAATTCACACCTAGTTTAAAAAGAGTAACTTTTTGAAATTTCACTTCTATTTGAGATTGTCTATCCCTCTAGAACAAATTGAGAACCAGGCCTAGAGTTTTCTTTACTCAAATTTAGCTGGTATAGTTTTGTCTAATCCATAATTTAATAAGAAACCTAATTTGATTGTTGTGTTTCAAGAGAATAATTTAGTGACTATAATTTCTTTTTTTTAACTTGATAATCGCAAATTTAAATCTCTATATAACAAAAAAAAAAAAAAAAAACAAATTCACCTTTGCCAACACAAAGCTAGGCAAGGTTTCCAAGGGAAGCTCAAGGCTCACGCCGCCCATTAGGAAGTTGGCATCCATTTCAAGCCTGGGTACGTTTCCACAAGCCCAACCCATGAAGGGCGTTTGTAGCACTAGCAGCCCTAATCAATGTGCCAATGACGCCATTTAGGCTTTGTTTTTTGGTACATTGATCAGACTTGAACAAGGGGGAGAGGGATAGTGCAGCCTGAGCTAAAGCTCGTTGGCGACACCACTTAGGGTTTAACAGCCACCTTGCCACCACGTTTCAACATTGAGCGAGTGCCAACTCGTCGCGCCAGGGGACAAGCTTCAGGTGCTGGTGCTGCCTTTCCCACTTCGAAAGGGACCAAAGTTTACCCCGACAGCAACAATATTGCCTTGCCAATCCCTAGAACACGATCGCCATGGTTGAATGCTAAAACCTTTCCATACTACATTTTTAATTTCTTTTTTTTGATTAATTTAGTTTTTATATGAACACTTTGAAATTTACCATTAATGTGGTGCATTTTGCTAATAGAGTATGTTATTATGAGGGTTTTGTTTTGTTAATTTTGAAAATTGAGAGGCTATAAAGCGTGCAAACCACTCGGGTGTCAGAAGTGTGCGCGAGGCAACGTAAGTTGGGAAGGGGTTTCTGCAAAGAGAAGAGGTGCGATGAGAGCAACATGGAGAAGAATTGCAGCATCAGTTGCAACCCTAGTAGTGAAGAGAGAGGAAGCTGCACTCTATTCCACCACTTCTAAGACCTTCCTCTCCCAGGGAGATAAACCATCATCTTCAACAAAACCTAAACCGACAGCGACCCTCCAAGAAGAACAACCACCCTTGTCTCTGAATTGGAAGAGGCCCTCCGAAATTCCATGGCAGTCCAAGGTTGTCAACGCCGTCCACCTAATTGGTTCCGTTCAGTTGCCTGTTCAGTTCCAAGCTTCTTCCGATGGCAAGTCCTGGGCTGGAACTATCATCACTCAGTCCTCTGTTTCCCCCCCTTTCTGGTAATTGCTTTCATTTTGATACATATACTTACTTGATGACTTTCTCGACCTGCTTGTATTCCTATGGTTTGCCTTTGGATCGTGTCCGATCAATTTCACTTGCTTAATAGGATGTGCCTTTGCCCAATTGATGGTTTTAGTAAGAACCAAATGAGGATAAGAGAGAGAGAGAGAGAGAGAGAGAGAGAGAGAGAGAGAGAGAGAGAATACTCAAACAAAAGAGAAAAAAATAGAGAGAACCCTTTTAAGAATATTAGTTATAAACACTTGTTGAATCCACTCTTGAACCAAAAATGGGTCTCGAAGAATTTAGTTAATAGTGGTATATGACTGAGTTATAACTCAAATTTAATTTTGCACAATAAGTGGGGCAGTTATAGGAAAAAGAGGAGAAGGTACTTTATGCTGGTGATCTTATGAAATGGCATGGAAATAATGGTCTCGCTAGTTTTTATATCCCATTTCTTTATATGGTCCATTTAGATATAGTGTGTAGGGAAACGATATGGAGTTAGTCGGTGGTAGTTAACTCATGACTGATATTTTGTGTATCTGTAACACTGTATCATCTTTAGTGTATTTAGGCTAATGAGTAGTAGGTTTTTGGGTGAAATAAATTATTAAAGTATCTAACCCCATTTCCAGTCTACGCCATCAATCATTTGGCTGTTAAGGTGATTGCCATATCTTATAATACTATAACTTGCTCTCCTTTTCATACTGGCTGACCAAAATGCTTTTCCTTTACTGAACTGATGCTGGGGATGTTTCAGTTGGTATAACTTACTCTCACTTTCTTCATACTGCCCAGCTCTCACTAAACTTTCAAATTCAATATGCTTGCTTTAAATATTGTCCACCACTTTTTTCTTTACTTCTTTCAGTGAGGATCTCTCATGATCATATAGCTTTCCTGTGGACATTGGAGTGCTTTTAGATGATCTAGTTATATTTCAAGAGTTAGAAAAGCCTCTTCTATTTGATTTTAGTTATCATTTTCCTTTTTTGTTGGGGGGGAAGGGATTCTACATTTTCATGAGGAGAGTAGATTTAGCCCCTCCCCTTTTATGATTATCGCAGCATTTATATGGCTTTGTAGGGCAAATAAAAACATCTCTCTCTGATTACAGAACCATAAAGTGATCTCAATTTGAATATATGCTTTTTGTGCGGATTTAACCTGGCTGTAGCATTACAGGATTTGGCTGGTGGTTTCATTTGGTGGGATAATGTAAATAATGAATATCTTGCTAACTCCTTGGTTGATATGACAAGATGGCTAGTTTATTCATTGAATATGCTGCTTCTGTTTTCATGATTCTGTTTCACCCAGAGTTCTCTGCACTATATCCTGCTTCTTGGTTGCGAGGGCTGCATCTACTTGATGCTTCTTATTGAGAGAAGTGCTTGATATATTCCTCTAAATAATGCGAATTTATAAGTGATACTGTGTAGCTGTAATTTGAGGAGTCTCTGACTCTTATTTATTTATTTATTTATTTATTTTTCTCTCAGTAATCTCTCATTATTTTGTGTCGATGCTGTGAATGGGGTTTGCGATTGTGAGATCAATTAAAGGAATATGATCGGTTACTGTGTCCTTGTAGATATGTCATCCAATTTCAGCACAATTTTTTTTTTTGTCTGCCTGTTAATATTATAATACTTAGTATGTTTTTGTCTGATATGGGTTATCTGTTTCCATCAGGATTCCGGTAATATTTGAAGGCGATTTGGCACATATTGCTGCCTGCCATTTGAGGGAAAAGGATTGTGTATACATTACTGGCCAACTTAGTGCAGATCCACCACCATTTTCAATGAAACACGGCGAAGCAAATGTTCAGGTGCTAGCAAATTATATATATGCACCAGTGTTTAAAGATTTTATGCTGAAGTTGCACTTTTGTTAGATGCAAATATTATTAATGAGAACATGTATGATTGTGTTTGAGGGGTCTGTTGACATCCCTCTATTTTAAATACAAGAAGGAAGCTAAGTAATTTCTCTACCTCTAGAGGTGAACAAATTCATCAGAAAACCAGCAAAATTGGTTTGACTAAATTTTACTGGTTTTCTGGCACATCATGGACAGCTTGGTTCTAAATTCTAAACTGTGATTTTGGTTAATTGGTCACAGTTTTAGAAATTTCAACCTATGATGCAAATTTGATAAACCATATTGTTCGGTTCAGCTGTAGGAAAGACCCAAAGGCCAACTATAATAGACTATATTCATGTCTGCATACAAATGCTACGCATAAAGAAACCATATCCTGCAGCTCTAGTTCAATATAAAAAAGAACAATAAATATGTGTTGGTTTTGTCAATTTTTGGCCCAACTAATTTATCTTGTAATCCGGTTGGTCTTCTAGACCATATCTTATCTTATTGACTCAAAATTCAGAAGCATGGGATGAATATCATGAGGGAAATTTGAATTGTAATTTTTATTTTTAGGTTTGCTTTTTAATTTTTGGAACAAATCACGTGGTGCAAAGTGATTTTTTCCCCCAAAATTATATGTTTGCTTGCAATAAGCTAAAATGTAATAAAAGATTTTTTTTTAAAATTTTTTTTATAAGCATTGTTTTCCAATCCATCTTGAACTCCTCTAAACTTTAGTCTCTATAGGCACCCAAAGAACGAAACAAAAGAGAAGCATAAAAAACAATGTTGTCCTAGATGAATGAATGATCAATGCTCTGATTTTTGAGAATTCTCACACTCCCCTCCCTTTAAATACACCAAGGATAGCCAAAATTCCAAAGAGAAGAAATATCTTTACGTTCTTTGAAACCTCTAATTTTTGTCGAAAGCAAAATTGAGAGGTTTTAAGATGAACCCACAGGCTATCATACAAAACAAAGGGGTGGTCTGCACAATGAAACGATGCTAGAACAAATGCCTCTAGTTTTAGAATTCTTGTAACACATGATACAAACATAGATATAGCTTCAAAATGTCTTTTCAAAAAAGAATCCAAATCATTTGTATTAATCTTGGCAAGCACATGAAACAAGTCTTAATTTTGGCAGAAATATTTGTCTTCCCAATGATTTTGGTAAAGGAAAAGGAGATGAGTTATGGAAAGACAAATGCGGTGATGAAAGAAAGATTTACTAGAAAGCACACGAAGCATCAAGGTTTCAAACTCTAGTATTGGGGACATTAAGAGAGGGATCTTTTCCTTGTGGAAAGGACATAAGGGAGGAAAACTCTATAGCTTGCATATCATGTCCAAATTCAAAAAAAAAAAAAAAAAAAAAAAAACTTTCTACCATTAAGATTTCTTAATAAATGAAAATTCTATAGAGATGGAATGAGTTTCCTTGTATCAAGGTAATAAAAGAAATGTATATAATTTCTCAATGATTAAGACCCTAGATTTTTTATGAAATGTAAATTTCAAAAGACTAAATAAGCCGCCCTACAGTAAAAATTTTTGATAAGTGCTGAATGAAGTATAGGCAGCTGGGAAGGTCGAGGAAAGTGATGGAAAGGGGAGAATCCCAGTCCGAGGATCCTCCCAAATGAGAACATGAAAACCATCTCCCACTTGAATGATTCTATGAGAAGCTCTTCCTCCAGGCTTGGCATCCCTGCTAAATTGTAAGAAAATTGATATCACTTTAGAGGGCTCTCCTTGCTATCATCTGGGGGATGCCATCTTAGATAGCCTCTCTGAGAGGGTGAGGTGTAGTCAAAGCAACTCTCCTAAAGTGCCTTTAGTAATCCCAACCGGTTCTTTGTGGGACCTAGTGATGTGTATAATTTTAAGTTCTTATTTGGGTGGAAAGGAGCTCTTTGCATCTTAGTTAGGTGTATAACTCTCGTTTAGGTTTGTCTTTTGAGTCGCTTTGTTGTTATTGTCTCTATTTAAGATTCAAGTTAGATAAAATAAGGAGGATCCTGAGCGATTTCCTAGGTCGAGATCAAAAAAGTAACAGGATCTTCTTGTTAACTATAACATAGTTTTCCAAGTTTAAGACTACTGAAGGTTAAATTGTGGAAATGTGATGCCTAAAAAACATTGTTATAATTGGAAAGTGGCTTTAGCATTTGTCCCTTTGAAACAAATCTTTTTGGCACTAGGTTATAAAAAATAAATACGGTCTAGAGCTCAACCTGCGGGGTGCTAAGGCCAGAATCGGACTTCGCATGAGTCCTTGGAAATGCATTTTGTAGGTAGAACTATAATTTATCTGCCTATTAAAATTACAAAAGTGGTTTCATGTTCTTCTCTCTTTTTTTTTTTTTTTTTTTTTTTTTTAAATATGTCTGGATTGGCGATGTTTCTTTTCCATATTTTTTTCCTAGGTTGTTTACGGTGTTCTCTGCATAATGCTTTAATGTCAAACTTTTCTATTTTTTGGCATGGGCATGCTTCATGGAACTTCCATTTTTCCTGTCATTTGAATGATCGAGAGGCTCTCAAGTTCTCTTCCCTGCTTTCCATGGTTCTTTCATATTGTTCTTTAATAACAATAAGAGGTAGGGGTGGAGAAGTGCGGAGCCAAGCTGAACCAAGTTGTAGGTTGCTCAAGCCTGTCTTGTGATTGCCATGGTACTCCTTGAGTAGCTTGCAGTTTATGCCATAAAAGTCAAGTACCAATCCAGTAACTAGAGACAAAGCTTGAGCATGCTTTGGACAAGCTGAATTTGAGCTAAAGCTCGAGCTCCTCATTGTTTCAAAGCTCTAATAGATGCCATAAAAGTCAAGTACCAATCCGGTAACCAGAGATAAAGCTTGAGCATGCTTTGGACAAGCTGAATTCGAGCTAAGGCTCGAGCTCTTCATTGTTTCAAAGCTCTATTAGGAGGTTATGGAGGAGAGATAGTTCTATTGTAGTTCTTTATTTACTCATCTTGGCTTGAAACAGAACAATTCTCCTTTCTTGTATACCAACATTATTTGGAAAGGAAAGATTTCTCATAGGATAAAAATTTTTGTTTAAATTGTTGTTCTTGATAGGATTAATTCTAATAAACTCTTGCAGGCGTGGAAGGCAAATCAGTGTTTGTTCACAAGTCATTTTATATTAATAGAACTTAACAGTTGTGTCATTTGTTGTCTGGATGGGAGATGACGAGGAATTACCTTTTCCTTCATCATTTAGTTGCATGGACATTGTGGAACTGGTTAACATCTTTGGGGAAGTTGAGTGTCGCTGGATAGTCTTGACGATTTTTTTTTTCTTTTAATTATTCAGTTTATGGCTTTTGGGATGATAAAGATGCTAAAGGTGCTTTGGCGGTGTTTCTTGATGGCCCACTCTACGGTGTCTATGCGTAGAAGGGAATGCCCTAATTTCAGAGAGAAAACAATTACCAACCAACATGGCATGGAGAAGAGTGTTTCTAGTGACTCTCTGTTTCAAGCAACTGGGGCTTTTAGAGTGAATACTTTCCAGAATATAAACAGGGATTGTGAGCCCTTATAATTTATTGTATCTCCTTTCCACTAAACCTTTGGCTTCTTATTATGGAGAATGCCTTATTCTCTTTCCTAGGCATTTCTCCATCCTCTTTTCCTGCTGAAAACTTTTTTTTTTCTTTTTTTTTTCAACAAATAAGTTACAATAGAAGGCTTGACTCAGCTGAATGAAGATAATTCATATACCCATCTGGCATTAGGCTTGCTTTTTTATCTCATTAAAGATTTTGTGAAAGAGAGAGCATAGAAAAAGCAATCCAATAGTATGCATTCTCATGATCATTAATCATAAGAAGTTAACCTTACAACTTGAATAGTATTTTGTTTGTCCTTTTTAGTATGTAAAAAGAAAGTGGGCAAGAAATCCTAATGAGGGAAAAAATTGTAGCAGGAAGGGTTTGCGCTTCTTTCTTGTTTCATGAATTAAATTGAAATAAAGTGTATTTGAAGTTGGTTAACACTACAAAGTGTTAAAAGATATTCATACCTTTTTCTCCACTTCCTCATCGTGATGTTAATGTATGCTATGCTTTTATGACTCACATGCAATACATGATCAATTTAGGTTATGGTGCGGAGCATTAACTTTGTCCAAGGATCCTCTCAAGTGAAGGTGAACTGTGCATCTGAGAAACAAGAACCAGCTGATTCTTTGGGTAAATTCATTGGGTTTTTTTATTCAATATTGTGGTCAAGTTTATTTCTGAATTGTTTCTTATCAATTAATCATGAATTTGGGGAAGATAATTTCTGAAACAAGGTTTCTGACATTGGATTCATATCTTGCTTTGTGCAGTCTTAAATTAATCAATTTTATATACTTGTGTTTCAATTCTTGGTTGCAACCTCCAGAAATTTTCATGGGAATATTGTACATATTAAAGGTGGACATTGCCTTGTAACCAAAATTAAGGCGGAAATAGTTTAATGGATTGTAGGGAAATAATCTTGGGCCTATCGAACATGGAAACCATTACAGACAAGACATAGGACAAGTCAAAGGTCAAACTTTCAAGAAATAGGACAGGCATGGCTGGAACGCGTCATAAAATAAAATTATTTTTATAAATAAATTATTCAATTTAACTAACATTATTAAATTTTATTTATAAATTTCACAAAATTAATGTATAAGCTATGTATATATTTTAAACATGATAATTGTTCATATTTACTTTTGAACAAGAGACTGTTATAAATATGTTAAACTACATAAGTAATCTATTTTTAAGAATGAAAACAATGTCAAAAATGGTTGGTGTTTCGAAAATGTTTTAGGTATGATTGAGAAGTGCTCAACGAGTGTCTCAGAAGCATTTAATGTGTACAAAGGTAATGAAAAATTAATGTGGAGTTGTGACACACCTAGGTGTCTAATGAGTGAGTGTGGTGTCTGACATGTATTCGACACAAATGCAACTTCCATTTTGAAGTGTCTGTGTTTTATAGTATTGAGCTTATAAAATGAAAAGGATTGATTACTAAAACTGTGCTGAAGAAGATTGAGATTAGACAAAATCAAAAAATGTTGGTTACTGAAATTTGAGAAATATAGGGTTTGATAGGCCAACTTCATAGAAACTTAATCTATTGTTTAGCCAAAAACAAGAAAAATCATTATTTCACTGTGTTTAGACATGGCAGCTAGAATAACTGAAACAACTCCAAAATTTACTGGAAACATAAGTTGATGAAATATAAATAGAAAGAGAAGCTAGGGAATTATTTTATGATTTTTATCAGAAGAAGCTAGGGAGTTATGTATTGCAAGAATATGTTACCATTTGGTTTTTTTATCTGGAGTTCCTTTATCGCACTTTGTATTTGTAGATGATGCATAAAGCTGTGGGAACTCCAGATAAACTTTTGAACCTTCTTAAAGTTTTCTCCTACCCAATTAACAACAATGGGGCTCGATTGATACTTGTCGATTTGAAACTCTCTATTAGTTGGAAATGTAAAGCTTCCTTTGTAAAAGGAATTTCTGAACCATGCGATGCCTAACGTGGATAGAGATTCTGCTGGAACTCCTCAAAATGACTAAGCTAGACTTTGCAGGGTCAAATGAAATCTTGAATTGACAGCCCTGTTTCTGTTGATGAATAAAATACATTGAGGTAAGCATCTTGAAGACATCCTCATTAGAATGAGAAATGAGCTAGGGGGTGCAGGGTGGGATTGGGTGGGTGTCTTTCCTGCTTTTAGAGATTTCTATTTGATGCAACAAAGGAAGAATGCCGGAAATAGATAGAGCAACAATGGGCAAATGGTGGGTACAACATGATGAGAGAGTGAGGGAAGAGTCCACCTCGGACATATCTGAGTAAGACAGCAGAATCTGGTCCTAGACTGGATTGACATCTGTATTGCAGCAGAAGAAAGAACAACTGGTGTATTTTTTTTTTCTCTCTATGCTTTTCAAAGCATACGACTTTTTTGACCCAGAACTAACTCCCTAACTCCCAAATTTATTCTTTCAATGACCCTTAAATTTCTATTTAATGATATCAATTTGGGTACCATAGCCAACTGGCAAGCAGTAAGGTTATTAACTATTCTAGTCTTTGATCACTTGAATTTGTATACATACATCTCTGACTTATTAATGGAACTTGAGAGTTGCAACATCAAAATTCAAGGCTGCTGTACTCTTAGATTTCTGGCTCATAATTCCCCTTAATTCTCCTGGTTGGCAGAACTTGTCTCCAACACGTAACACTGTATGTGTTAAATAGTTTTCCTTTCCATCTAATCAAAGTTTCTTGATTGTTGGATGTATCCTATGATCACTTCCAATAGGCAGCAACTTGCTTTTCCTTTTGCCATCTAAAAACTAAGTCTTGACTGTGTCATCATGCTGCACTTTTCTGTCATACTTCAAAGGTTGGCCTGGTATGCTGCAAGCAAACTTAATAGGAAGAACATCATGTCACAATGGTTCTTCTTAATGATTTTCTATTGAGAATTTTACTTGTTTATCAACTCGAGAAGTCAATGATCCAAGCAGCTTTATGAGGCTCTAGCTCCCGAGATATCATCTCAAGTTTACCGGTATTGTCAATCTCTTCTCTTGTTCCTCAAGGGCTTGTTCTTCTTCATGTTGCTGCTTGTAAACATCTTTGTCTTTTGCTTCTTGCCAGCATCTTTTTTGCTCTTCAAACTCGACCATGTTGCTGCCTCCCAGCATCTTTCTGTTCTTCTAGCATTTACTCTTAATCCCTATAAGCAATTCATCATAAATAGCAATTCCATATGTAAGGTGAGTTCTTCTTCTCATGCTTCTTTTCTTTTTCAAGAATTTCCTTTCTGCCGTTGTTCTGTTAGTTCGGAGATGTGGAATTGCGTCATTGCTGTCTGTTATAATGAGTGGGTTTGTTCAAGGTGTCTCTGTTAACTGTTTCTCACAAAATTTAAAGATTTTGGAGGGTAGAATGATGCGCGCTCTAATTGGAGATCTACTTTTGTAGCTATTCCTTGGGATATTCAGAGAGGAGCAGACTGTTTGAATTTTTAGGAATAAGATTATTAGTTTCTCTCGTTGGGGGTAATTATGCTTTTCTATAGGTGATATGCACTTAGATATAATTAGAAAGAATTATCCTAGAAAGTGCATATTATTGGAAAGAGATCTTTTAGAAGAATATTTAGAAATTAGTAAAAATGAAATATTTTAGAAAAATGGTAGTTTTCTTATTTTAGTTGATAGCAATCTTTTTAAAATTAGTAGTTACTTTAGTTTTGGGTATTCTCTATATTAGGAATGATTTTTGGGATTTGTTTTAGTAAAATTTATATTTTTTTATAAACCCTAGTTTTCTCTAATTAAGAAGGGTATGATCAATAAAAAGTAAGTCTAATTCTCTGAAAAGAGGTCAAATTCTCATAAAAGAAGTGTGGTCGGAAACTTGTTAGAGAACAAGCTCCCAACCATCAAACCCTAAGGTCCAAGAGGGGGAAAACTCTGGCAAGGAAGATAGGAATTTCCTGCAGGGTATCCATCGATTGGATCTTATCCTAGAATTCATATCAATTTGGTATCAGAGTCAGTCATCATGGAAAATTCTGTAGAATGGTTTAGCTGGATGGAGAAATTCATGAGGGAATTTGAGCAGTGAATGGAGCAACCACCGGCTAGGGTGGAGAAACTCTAGCAGTCCAACAAGAAGTTGCTGCAGCAACAACAGACAACATTGATCTTGCTGATGGAAAGGTTTTGGGGTTCTGGGGAGAGTTGCAGGGGCACAACAATGTCCAAGAGGTGAGGAGCAGCAGCCACACCTTTGCAGACTTAGGGGAGTAAAGGAGTAGTTTGCTGGAAGGAAGGAATGCCATCCCCAGAAAGTACCGTGACCTCAATAGCTATGAATATAATAAATTTGGACAAAATCTTCAGCTTCCCATTGCTGATTGTCAAAGGTTTTCGGTAGAGGAAATATCTAAAAATATGAGAAAGAGAGAAGCCACTAATCTTGGACTAAATCTGTTCAAACCCCAAGATACTAATCTTTGTTTGGAGGATGTCCATGTGGCTTATACTGCCTATCTACAAATACAATATCTTGTTACAGAAGCATGTCAATATAGATGAGGATGTGAATATAGGATTCAAGCGGGTTGGATGAAATGAAGAAGGGTATCAGAAGTTGTTCGCGATCGCATGATACTATTGCATTTAAAGGGAAAGTTCTATAGAACTACAGTAAGACCTGCACTATTGTATGGTATTGGGTGTTGGACCATTAAACAATAATAAGAATATAAAATGGTTGTAGCTGAAATGAAAATATTTATATGGATGTGTGACAATTAGAAAAGAAAATTAGAAACGAAGAGATACGTAATAAATTGAGAGATATTTCAATTGTGTACAAGATGCGAGAATACTGTCTGAGATGATTTGAATATGTACAATGAAGATCCAAAGACACCGGTTAGGAGATTTAGCAAAGTATAGAGGTAAACCGTTAAAATCTTAGATTCAAGTTATCTGTAAAGACATGATAATTAAGTATTTAGTTGAGAAAATGGTATTAGATAGGAATAAGTGGCGTAGAAGAATCCACACAAATTAAATCAATATTTTTTTATGTATTTTTTTATCATCTCTTTGATATTTGTTTCTCAAATAGTCAATCCCAAAATTTGATATTAAAGCCCAGGTGGTTGTTGCTACGGAAGCATGTCCTGATAATTTTAAATTTACAAGAATGGGAAATTCTGGGAAGTCCAAAGAAGAGGACGAGGGAGGAGGCTTATTGGGAGTTCTTGAAAACTTGAGAAGACCTATCCTGAATTTGAGTTTAAGGACAAGCTCTTTGTCCAGAAGGGGAGTAATGATATGCACTTGGATATAATTAGAAGGAATTATTTTAGAAAGTGCATATCATTAGAAAAAGGTCTTTTAAAAGAATATTTAAAAACTAGGAAAAGTGAAATATTTTAAAAAAATAGTAGTTTTCTTATTTTAGTTGATAACAATTTTTTTTTTTTTTTAAATTAGTAGTTATCTTAGTTTTGGGTATTCTCCATATTAAGAATGATTTTTGGAATTTGGTTTTTAGTAAGATTCATATTTTTTGTAAACCCTTGTTTCTTGTATTTAAAGAGGGTATGATCAATGAAGAATCAATTCTAATTCTCCTAAAAGAGGTCAAATTCTCATAAAAGAAGTGTGCCAGGAAACTTGTTAGGGAACAAGTTCTCAGCTATCAAACCCTAAGGCCAAGAGAGAGAAAACTCTAGCAAGAAAGAGAAGAATTCCCCATAGAGTATCTATCAACTAGATCCTATATTAGAATTCATCTCAATAGGTTCATGAATCAAGGATTTATAAGGATCACAGTTTAAAGAAGTTGAAAAGGAATTGGAGAACAATTTTCTATTAATACATCGTATTGCTCTTCTTACTCACTTCCTGATAAGCAAGAAAGGTACATGGTGATGTGGGTTATGTACCTTTGACTATGGAAACTATCATATGACCACTCATAATTATATTAATCCCTATTCTCATGACAACACAAGTTTATGTTTCCTATTCTTATGATGGTTGTCATGTTCCATGACCACAAGTTGCATAATTATGTTGATTACCATGTTGAACCTAAATTTAATTACCAAGGATTGATTTCTATGCTTCTCTTTGTGATCATGCATCGGGTATTTTTAAAAGTTATTATTTGAAAGAGTTGATGAGGGACTAGAGCGCAGTTGTATATTAGTTGTTTTCAGTTGTTCTTTTCTTTTGAGGATGCATTATTCTTAGGAGTTTTTTTGTACATTTCTTTGTTCTTCTAATATAATCTTCTTTTTCTATTAAAAAAATATCGTTGCCGTGATAAGCATTTAAGCTACTTTGGAAAGGATATTTGAGTTCTGTGACAACATAAATGAGATAATAAAGATTTTACAGGTGAATGAGGTTGGAGAGTTTTGTAGTCAATCAAAGGACAACAAAACCTGAGTCTGACTGTATCTCTGTCCTATTTGGAAATTCAAATGGACTTCAAACCTCAAGAATTTGAAAAAAAAAACTTACGCCTGGTTTTAAACGTGAAATCTGCCTCCCATTGTTGTCTCCAGGACTAGAACAAGTTGATTTCACCACCTTCTCTTTATTATGTTTTTATAGTTTTTTAAAATCTTGTGCATCTTCTTCTGATGAAGAAAGCATTCGAATTTGAAATTGCAAAAACTTTGAAGACACTAAGGAGGAAATTGACTTTCATGCTAGTTTTAAAAAGGACAATTTCCTTATGTTTTGTGAACAGATATCATCTTGTCCCAAGTATTATCCCACTTTTCCTCTTGGGCCATGTTTTGATATCTAATGGGAATTTGAATCAGAATCAGAAACATTCTCATTTCCTTTCCAGATTTTTTAAGGAATCAGTATGAAAATAATCATTCCAAATTGTTATGTGGGAGTACACAGAATCAAATCTAAAAATCATTGTTTCATTTCATCGAGTAATTGATGTGTAGATAAAAGTGTTTTTAAACACAATTTTCATGCAAACCATCTGTAAATTTCATGCATAGTTGGTGACTTACGTATTAAATACATATATATATATATATATATATATGGAAACACTAGAAAAACACATCCTTACACCTCATTAAACTAAATGTAACTGGATTCTAAATGGATGATATCACCACTTCAAAAGAAGACTTCTGACTTATTTCTTCCAAAATAATCCCACCAAATTACTTTCTCATATCCAAATCATCATCATCATCGATCTTCAATTCTCTCTCTCTCTCTCCCCTCTTAATTTCTCTTCACGTATTTGATGTGGTCAATCCTTGAATGTGATATTATCGGGGGGGATTTTGATAATTCTAAACTGAAGGAAGGCGAGAGAGGAATTCAATTGAGATGGAGATCTTGAGATTTCAAACTCCAAGCTTCCACTCTCATATCCAAACCCTCATTGTCTAAAGAACTTGGGCTTTGTCATAGCTTTGTCATAGTCAAGATCAAAATCTATGCTGTCATAGTGGTCAAGATCCAAGCTCTTGATGTCTACCACCTTTGGGGTGGAAGAGAGTTACAAAGATGAGGGAGGAAGTGATGTCAAGAGAGTCACAACAATGAGAAACGGGACAAGTTTCTCATTACTTAATTTTTTTTTTCATTCTAGTATTGATTCTGCGTCTCCTACCCCTCGGCTTAGGTTTTGTGAAATCCATGGTGGCCTTCTTCCTATTCCTACTTAAAGTTGATTCCAATATTCAAGTGCCATCTCAGAACACTTTATCAGAATGAAATGGTTTCATTACCATTCCTTGATTCCAAAACTTGCAATCCAAACAAGGCCTTAGTCACGTCGTACATTTGGACCTAATATTGAATTATGCAATTTATCTAGGAATACAATTTTTTATCGTGGATTCCTTGCTAAAAAGAAATGCTGCTTTTTTTTTTTTTTTTTTTAAATGTTAGTTTCCGATGCTGGCAGTTTTCTTTTTCATGTAGAGTTGCTCTTTTCTTTCACCTTGGCTCAAATTTTTCTTTCTTAACGAGGTGTAAACTTCATGATGCTCACTGAAGCAATTTGTGGTTATCCACCATGACTAAGAGACTTATAGTAGATTTCTTTTCACGTAGGATGGCTCTTTCTTTCACTTTTGCTCAAACTTTGTGGTGATCCACCATGACTAAGAGACTTATAGTAGATTTCTTTTCACGTAGGATGGCTCTTTCTTTCACTTTTGCTCAAACTTTGTGGTGATCCACCATGACTAAGAGGCTTCTTCTACCTGATTTCTTTTCATGTAGGATGGCTCTTTCTTTCACTTTGGCTCAAACTTTGCATTCCAAACCATATTTAATGTTCATGTCACTCTTTGATGCAACTTTGTGGCTGTCCGCCATGACTAAGAGACTTCTACCGGGGGAGAAATTATATAGAACATATATTAGGAACTTCTATACTTGTGATCTGATTATTGTCAGCTTATTTTTTGTGTTTTCGTTGGGATTTTAACTTGTTTTAGTTTTCAACCTTCTAGGGACTTGGATCTAGATTTTTGTTAAAAGAGGCCACGATCATAGCTGAACGTTTTTGAATTGGTTTGTCTTTAGGTATATCTGCTCTCTCTAGAAAAGTTTGACTAATTTCTCTTGAATTCTTGTCTTCTTGCTGCTCAATAGTCAATCTAAAGATAATTTTCCCTCTTTCTCTATCTCCATCATTGATTCTCCATCACATAGGATTAACCGTTTGAAACCTACTGAAAAATTCCAATTAAAGATAATAATTTGAAATAAGTAAAAGCAATTTTTCATTAAGCTAGAAGTTTTCTTTTTCTTTCTAAGAACACTAGAAATGGGAAAAGAATGAGGACAATTGACCAAAAGAATATTATATGTTTGCTCCTATTTTTACAAGTTAGGACTCCATTTCACCTATTGTTCATCAGCTACAAAACTTAATATAGCCTAAAATCTGTTCAGAAAAAAGAAGGCATCGCATTTCCTATCCTTGACCCTTGGCCATAGAATAATTGGAGGAACAAGAAAAATAACAGTATTTGGTATGTACAAGTCACACTTTTGTGGTTTATCTTTTCAGCTGCTGCTACAAAAGGTATAGATGCTGTATCAAGATGTTGGAATGATCTATTTAACAATCCAAAACAGTGGTGGGACTACCGAAATGATAAGCGCGAAGGGCTGGTGATGATTTCATTCAAATGAATGTTAATGAAATAGTTGATAGACACATGCCCTCTAGTATTGAAAATGGTTACTTTGACCTTTTTGCAGATAAAGCCAAAACATCCGGATTTTAAGCACAAGGATGATAATAGTCTTTCACTGTGGGTGGTTTCTGCACCAAAGTGGGTCTTGCCAAAACTTTCAGATTTAGAAGTTGATGTTAAAACTACAACGAGTAAGCAGTCAGGAAGAGTGATGAGACCAAAGCGCTCTAAAGGTTTTTGTTAAATATTATGGCTATGCTTTCACGAATATTTGCCATGCTTTCCTTGACTGCTCACCAGTTTTACCCAGCATCTTCAAAGTCATTGGTGATCAGCTTTATATTTTGTGTAAACTTGGTATAATTTAAACAATGAAGTCCAGCAAGTTGACTCAAATTTGCAGAAAAATATATCCGAGGATTTAAAATTACTTTTGGATATTTGTTATGCTTCTGCTTTTTATTTGTATTCTAACCAAATCTTTGTTTTGGATTGGATATCTATGTCGTAGAAATCTTGGGGGGGGGGGGGAAGAGAGAGAACAAAAAAGAACAAGTATCTTCATAGTTTTTGGTAATTATTTTATTTTTAATTTGGATAATGTGTACTTTTAACCCTGAAGCTGAAGACCCAAAATATGATTGCCTACTTGGCCTTTTTCTTTTTTCAATTCATTTTAGCGCTTGCACTCTTATTTTGCATTATCTTTTAGCCTTTCAAGTACCTGATCGGCAGATGGAAATGCACTACATTCAGCATAATTTGAACTTTTGCTTATTGCATGTCGGCATGAAGGGTGAAAGTGCACACAATCCTATGTGAGCAATATAAAGGATTTGAGGGCCAATATGACAAATATAAAGTTCAGGGTTTAATGGTACTTTGGCCTGGAATTGGTAGCTTAAAGAATTGGTAGCTTAAAGTGTGTATTGTTTGTTTAGTGAAGAAACTATGGTAGCACTAGGATAGCCATTACCGAACATGTACATGTCATTTTATGTTTTAATGAAAACTATATAATTTTTTTCTGTTGGCCTCTTGGTTTTAGTTCATTTCTGAAATATGAAGTCTATTGACAAAAGAAAACATCATAAAATTCTTTTCTTTTTTTTTTTTTTGACCTTATCTTGCTTTCTGCCACAATTGCTGCCAAGCCTGCTGATTTTCACTGTGTAAATGGAGGAGTTAAAGCTGATGGCCTGTATGCATGTAGCATAATTAATAAGTCGCCATCGTTCTTGTTGCTAGATGATGAAGTCTGGAAGAACTTGGTGGAAAATCCAAGTAAATGGTGGGACAACAGATTAAATAAGGTACTAATATATACTCTAGTTTCTCTTACATGTATTCACTATGTATTCTGTATAGTTCTTTTATCATTTCCTGTTTTATGTTGCTTCACTTTTCTTGAAGACCAAGGAGAGAGCACCCGACTTTAAACACAAGGAGACTGGTCAAGCATTGTGGTTAAATGATTCACCAGAATGGGTGTTGTCCAAGTTGCCGCCTCCTCCAAAAGCTAGAAAAGATTCTGCACTATCATGAGCTGAGGATAAATTCATGATTGCTCAGATTTTTCTTTTCATTGGTCTGGCTCACATTACATCTGGTGTCCAAGAATCATGGTGTTACAACAGTCTTTGATGTTCCATATCCATAGTTTTCAGTTCCTGCAGGACCACAAGAATATTGGCCATCTTCAACTGAAATGCCTTTTGAGGTATTTATGTCCAATATCACTGCTTGGTTCCCAGTGGTTAGAGAAGTTCAAATTTCCTACCATCTTTAGTCTGCCTACTCCTCGCAATTAACTTTACATGAGGCCTTGATTTCAATTGTTGGAGATAACCACTTATATTAAAAACTTCTGCATATGAGGTGATTCAACCCCTCAGAAATAACACCAAAGCTCGCAACACTGTGAGTTGAGAACTATGTTGTCAAGCTGGATATTGCTAATATTGTGTGTGACTGTGATTACCAAGTTGGCTTTCTTTAGTTTGTAATATGTTGTTCTCAAGCAGTATATTGCCTTCTTTTCTCCCGTTTTATTTTGCCGGGCCAATCTGTATATTCTCAAGGTGGTTGCAATGCTTGAAGGGTATATTGCTGTGCTGAGGAAGATCATCCAAAAATGACTCTTTTCCGGCAGTTGCTCCTATGTAATATTGGAACACTCACATATGTTTCATCCATTTTAGTTTCTTGACAGGATGGAAATTTTCAGTTTTCCCCCGCACCCGACTGGCCTGCCCCTCAGATTTAAATCTGGATTGATGCAAAACAAGGCAGGTCTAGGTTTGGGCTCCCTGTGCCCTTTTTGTTAAAAGAGATATGCTTTTCTTTGTATCTCGAATTTGGCAAGACAAATGAATAAATAAGATCACACACACACACACACACACAGAGTTGGTAGTAAAGAAAAATGGCCTTAAATTCAAAAACTATTGTTGGATATTCATACTCTAAAAGAGAGATTTACTTGCTATGCAACATGGGACATACGAAAATCAGTATTCCGGATGAAGATCTTCCCCCCCCCCCCCAAGGAAAGGGAAACATTTGAAACGCTATGATACATCAAATTTACTAATTATGTACCAAAATAGGATTCAATAATATTATGTTAAATATAATTGTGTAGTATTAATTTTATTTTAAATATGTTGAAATCATTATAGATAATTGAGTTAAGAGCATCATTAAGTTATATTAGTTAAAAGGCTATAGATAAAAGGTCGTAAGTACCATTTAAAGGTAAATATAAATTCTTAGTTTTATATTAAAATTAAAATTAATCTCTATTTTAGTGCTTTTAGTAAAAATTTATTTTGAGTAGACTTTGATTATTTAGGACACGGCTTGATGTCTTGAAACTATCATTTTGTATATCAATGATCCGTGAATCATGTGATAGAATAAATAACTCTTTTAATTAAGATTTTAAATTTGAATTTTGAAAATAAAAAAATAAATATCCAAATAATTAGTCTTTAAATTGGGTTTTACAGTCGTTCATAAGGTTGAGAATTCGTTTTAATTATAACTGAAATAATTAAAATTAGAATAATTAATTTAATTCGGTTATGTAATTTTTATAATCATGATCTAAGCAAAAGGATTAAAAATTGACAATTTATTTAACCGAATTAAGCAGTTAATTCGATTTAGTTATCTAAATTAATTGAATTATTGAAATCTCTTATAATAAAAAACTGTTAAATAACATTGTTTTCTATTCATGTCCATATAAATGTAATATATATATCATTCATATCAATTTGTGATTATAAATTATAATTTTAAATTTTAAAATTTACTTATTTTAATTCATTAGATGTAATTTTGAAAATTTTAAATTTCAAATTTTAAATAAACTAAAATTTTAAAGTTAAAAAGGAGTAAAATAAAATAAGAAGAGGGAGAGACATGAGTGAGAGTTTCAAGTTTGAGAGCAAAAAAGTCACAAAATAGACTAGATATTTGAAATTGGAACGGGAAAGGTGGAAACCACAAACCTTTCATTAATTATATACTCTTCACTATATTAGTTTTGATTTTTGAGTTTTTTCTCAATAATTTTTAATTATAATATTATAATAATATTTATATAAATAAAATTTATCCAAAAATATATATAATATTTTTAATTAATTCGGTTAATCCAGTTTGATCGATATAAAAATTGTTAAAACCAATAACTGATCAAATAAATTAAATTAAAATTCGATTTTATCCAAAATCAAATCAAATACATAATAAATCACCCAAAATGTAAATAAACTGTTTGGCGAAAACATTATTATTTTGATTTTAACAAAATAGTGTTTACCCCTAACTGCTCAAATTGAATTAATTAGATTTTTGGATACTAATGATCAAGTATTAAAAAAAAAAGGAAAACTATCATTTCAAATAGCAATATCAATATTATCATTTTAAATATCGATTTTATTTTATTATATCGTAAAATTTGTTATATGTTAAATTGAAATGCATCTGATGGGACATAACCCAATACTTGATCAACGGTGCGATCGAGGGGCCTAAGCCCAAGTGGCCCATAGCACAAAAGGGATTACCCTCTGAGCTAAGTGACCTAATAGCTGCCAACCGAGGAGCAGATGTAACCCAGTATTACCGAACGACTATCCTCGATGGCCATTCATTTGATCTATCGAAAGGTCTTAGTCCCTTGCCCGTCAAACGAGATTTGTCATTTATCTCCCCAATTGGGTACTTAGCCTTTGGTTCACCGAGTGAACAATCCCGAAGGCTCCGCATTGGCCTAACAACCGATCGATAGCCAACGACCTTATTGATTCTAAGGAAAGATCGGAGCACCCAATGACTTTGATTCCCTGCTTAAGAATGGTATCTCCAGGATCTTATGGATAAGGAAAATTCCCATGTGATAAAGATCGCAATCATTTCGGAGTATTGAACTCCCGAGATTTCCGCATCGTTTCTATAAAGAAAGTAGGGTTACAACGCCCCAAAAGCATATGACTCTATCAGGTATAAGAAATCCTCAAACCCTCCAAGTTAGGTACACTCTCTTGGCCTTACACATTGAGCATACTAGTTACAAGGAATCTCTCACTCTCTAAACTCTCAGTCTGTTTCTTTACATTCGAAAACCGCTCTTTCTGACTTGAACGTCGGAGTCTCCTCCGCCGGAGCACCCTCCGGCGGTTTTTGTAGGTTTCATATCCTATTGACGACAACCGTTTGAGTCATCAAGGAGTCAGTATTTGTGAAGTCACAACCCATCTCCAACAGATTGGCGTTGTCCGTGTGAACAGACTGATATACCAAAAGCTCATGTCGACGTCTATGGCCATTAGTCTAGACATAACGCCGGCCAAGAGGAAGAGGCCTGTCATAGGCTCTGATGACAATGACCCTAGATCTCCGCCGTGATGATCCTATAGTCATTACTCTCAAGATAGAATCTCACGTCGTGAAGAGGGTCCTTATCGATCAAGGGGCCAATTGCGATCTTCTTACCTGAGACGCCTTATGTCAATTGGGCCTTGATCTGGCTCAACTTCAGCCACCTACTGGGTCCCACTTTCGGACAAGCACGCCTATCCTAAAGGCGTTATCTCCCTTTTTGTGACCATCGGAAAACGTCCTAATCACGCGACCGCCTATGTCCAGTTTCATGTGGTGAAACTGTTCTTTACTTACAATGCTATTTTCGGAAGGCCCAGCCTGGATAAACTAGAAGCATTACTGAGCACGAGACATATAAAAGGTGAAGTTCAAAATGCCACAAGGGGTTGCTATCATACGTAGTGATCATGATCCTTACATCCTCTTTGCGACTCAAGATACGCAAGAAAATTTTTCGATTGATGCCCTGGAACTTAAGGATGACACCGGGCCGAGATCAAAACCCAAACCAGGGGAAGAAACAGTTGAGGTCCCTCAAACAAATGACCCAAATCAGACCGTCCAGATAGGGACCAACCTATCACCCCCTTGCGAGAGGCCTTAGTTACTTGTCTACAACAACACTCCAAAGTTTTTTCCTCGACCCTGGAAGACATGTTAGGCATAGATCCGTCAGTCATAGCCCATAGGTTAACAGTCAATGCTAATTTCAAACTAGTGATGCAGAAAAAGAGAGTATTCGTTCTCGAATGCCAGCACGCTATACAAGAAGAAGTTTAGAAGCTATTAGCGGCTAGGTTTATTCGTGAAGTCAAATATCCCGAGTGGTTAGCCAACATTGTCCGGGTAAAAAAGGCCAACGACAAATGGAGAATGTGCGTGAACTTTACCGATCTCAACAAAGCATGTCCGAAGGATAGTTTCCCACTCCCCAATATCGACAAGCTCGTAAACAATTTCTCGGGACACCGGCACTTGAGTTTCATGGATGCCTATTCAGACTACAATCAGATCAGAATGGCACCGGAGGATAAAGAGAAGACGAGCATTATTACCGAATTCGGTACATATTGCTACCGGGTCATGCTCTTTGACCTAAAGAACGCTGGAGCGACTTTCCAATGACTAGTGAACACGGTCTTCAAAAACCAACTAGGCAGGAATGTTAAGGCCTACGTTAATGATATACTAGTCAAGAGTATCACTGCAGAAGCTCATGTTGCAGACCTTAAAGAAATCTTTTAGATATTAGAATATTATAATATGCAGTTGAACCGGATGAAATGCACATTTGGGATTGCCTTCGGAGAATTCCTGGGCTTCATGATCATTGATCGAGGGATAGAGGCCAATCTCAAGAAGATACGAGCGACATTGGATATTTCGCCTCCTCAGACACTAAAAGAAGTGCAATGTCTTACCGGCTGGATAGCAGCTCTAAGCCCGTTCATGTCAAGGGTCGGTGAGAAGTATAAACCCATATTTGATGCATTGAAGAGGACTTGGCAGTTTGAATGGACATCCGAATGTTAGGTAACTTTCGAACTACTAAAAGAATACCTGATGGAGCCGCCATTGCTTTCACGGCCCGTCCATGGGGAAAAGCTTTATTTATACCTCACCATCTCCGATCAAGCGCTCTGCTCTGTGATGGTAAGACAGGAGTCCGTTGCCCAAAAGCTAGTTTACTATATCAGTTGGATATTAAAGGAATCTGAAATTAACTATCGACCGATTGAGAAGATAGCATATGCCTTGGTCGTCTCAGCAAGACGCCTTCGACCATACTTCCAATCCCATACCATCGTGGTGTTCACCGACCAACCGCTGAAGCAGATCCTCTAAAAAAGAGACACTTCCATTCGGCTCATCAAGTGGAGCGTGGAACTGGACGAGTTCGATATCCAGTATCGACCGCGACCAACGATAAAGGGCAAAGCATTAGCTGATTTCATCCTCGAATGCACCTTGTCGGCAACGCTTGAAGACAAATGTCCTAACCATTAGGAAGAATGGCCGATCCCAGAGTGGACCATCCACATCGACGAGTCATCGAATTCCTCGGGAAGAGGTGTCAGGCTCTACTAGTGGGCCCAAATAATTTTAATGCAGAATACACCATCCGGTTCAATTTCCAGGCCACCAACAACCAAGCAGAGTACGAAGTCTTGTTGACAGGCCTTTGGATTACCATTGACATGGGGGCACGGAACGTAAGTGTATTCACTGATAGCCAGTTGGTCGTCAAACAAATCGAAGGGGTTTACGAAACGAAAGACCCAACCATGGCCAAATACTTGAATAAGTTGCGCGAAACAATGGGACGACTAGACAAAGTTGATATCCAGCAGATCTCTCGGTTGGAGAATGCACGAGCCAACACTATATCGAAACTGGCCAATTCTGACTCGGTAGCCTCTAGCCGAACGGTATACATTGAAAGTCTGTCATATCCCAACATTGATGAGCCCAGAGAGGCTCTCTCTATCGATCAGTCCCCTAGTTGGAAAGATCCTATAGAAGAATACTTGAAGCATGATCGCCTGCTAGAGTCACTGAGGGAGGCGAAGAAACTAAAGCGAAGAGCCGCATAGTATGCTATAATTGATGAAATCCTTTATCGGAAGTCATTCACTCATCCATATCTGCGGTGCCTAACTCCTGGAGAAGGGGACTATGTCCTTTGAGAAATCCACGAGGGGATTTGCGGTAATCACCTAGGCACTCGAAACCTAGTCTACAAGGCTCTTCATCAGGGTATTATTGGCCAACCATGAAGGTCGACTCCGACAACTATGTAAAGTGATGCGACAAGTGCCAACGCTTCTCTTCGTTGCCTTGACTGCTTTCCACCGCAATGGGGCATGGATATCCTTGGGCCGTTCCCCCCGTCTCAGGACAACGAAAGTACCTCATAGTAGTGATTGACTACTTTACCAAGTGGGTGGAAGTCGAACCTCTAGTTCAGATTACTACTGCCAAGGTGTAGTCCTTCGTATGGGCTCATATCATCACTCGGTTCGGCAAACCACATGTCCTCATCACGGACAATGGAAAATAGTTTGACAACATGTGCTTCCGGGAGTTCTGCGAAAGACTCGAGATTCAGCATCGATTTTCATGAGTCGCTTATCCGTAGACCAACGGGCTAGCTGAGATAACCAACCGAACGATCCTACAGGGATTAAAGACAACACTAGACGATAACAAAGGATAATAGGCTGAAAAACTCTACGGTATCCTTTGGTCATATCGCACTACACCCCGAAGGGCAACAGATGAAACACCGTTCAGTCTAACATATGGAAGTGAAGCGGTCATACCCGTGGAGATAGGAATTCACTTGCTCCGGGTGGCCCGATATGACGCTAGGCAAAACAAGCATACCTTGTGTGCAAGACTAGAGTTACGAGAGTCCGCATCGGCACGAATGGTTGCTTACCAGCAGCAGATGACATGGTATCACAATCGAAGAGTTAAAGACCGCACATTCAAACCGGGTGACTTGGTGTTAAGAAGGGTCGAAGCCACCAGTCAGCCCCAACCCGTGAGCAAGCTCGGTCTTAATTGGGAAGGTCCGTACCAAGTGCGTTCCGTGATCTGACCTGGAACCTATCGTCTCAACAATCTAGATGGATCAGCCGTACCTAGAATCTAAAACTCAGAGACCCTACGCATATACCATCAGTAGACTTCGTTGCTTCCCACAGCCAGAAGAATCAGCTCCGTAAGAACCGAATGATTCTCTCCCACATCCTCGTTTGGTTACCAGACAAATTTCCTATTAATCAAACGTGTCATCAAAAAGGGATGGAATTCCCCGAATGGGTGGACACGGCCCTCTTATCTAAAGTTTCTTATTGATCGAACGTGTCATCAAAAAGGGATAGAATTCCCTGAATGGATGGACATAGCCCTTCTATTTAAAGTTTGCTATCGATCGAACGTGTAATCAAAAAAGGATGGAACTCTCCGAACGGATGGACACGACCCTCTTATCTAAAGTTTCCTATCGATCTAATGTGTCATCAAAAAGGGATGAGACTCCCCAAATGGATGGATATGACCCTCCTATCTAAAGTTTCCTATCGATCGAACGTGTCATCAAAAAGTATGAAACTCCCTAAACGGGTAGACACGACTCTCCTATCTAAAATTTCATATCGATCGAACGTGTTATCAAAAAGGAATGGAACTCTCCGAACGGGTGGACATGACCCTCCTATCTAAAGTTTTCTATCGATCGAACGTGTTATCAAAAAGGGATGGAACTCCTCGAACGGGTGGACACGACCCTCCTATCTCAAGTTCCTATTGATCGAACGTGCCATCAAAAAGGAATGGAACTCACCGAACAGGTAGACACGACCCTCCTATTTAAGGTTTCCTATCGATTGAACATGTCATAAAAAAGGAATAAAATTGCCCAAATGGGCGGACACGGCCCTCCTATTCAAAGTTTCCTACCAATCAGATGCCTACGACTCAAATGGCCAGTAATACTTCATATCTCCACACGGGGCTTAAAAGCTGGAAACAAATCTACTTTGACAAAAACCAAAGAAAAGTGAACAGTCGAACAAGAGAGATCGAAAGAGAGCAAGGACAAAATTCAAGTAAAGTATAACTTTTCTCTTATTCTTACATAAGAATTACATTTGGTTACATGAATGAGTATACAAGTCCCTAGATCAAACCGATTACACCACGAGAAGTACACAACAGGGTTATCCCTGGACAAAGAAACTACAATCCCTATATTAGAGAGTACAAAAACAATAATTCCTATGCAGTGTTAGGAATAAAAGAGGGCATGAGCTCGGGTTTTGCCACTCCCAAGCGACTCAAGCCTTGCCTACTAACCAAAGATGGTGCGAGAGGTATCCCTACCATAATTGGATGATGGAGGGGAACCTGAACAGTTAACCCAAACCGGCAAAGTATATGTTTCCACCGGTGATGGATGATCTCACCATGCCAACCGATTAGCGGTCAATATAACAAGATCTCATTTCAGTAGTCCCCCTTCTTAACGAGATCTCACTCCAATAGAAGCTACTTGAACTATAAAGCTCCGCATGCCAAAACGCCTCGCAGAAGGAAACAACTCTTAAAAGAGCTTCCAAAAAGAAAGAAAAACTTTAATTCTCCGTAGGAAGGAATGAGCACACATCATCACTACTTATAGCTGAAAAGGAACGGGCCTTAATTAATTCGAGGTAAGTGAAATGGATCGGCGAGAATAGCACGTCATAAATGGAGTAATTAACTTCCTTCAGTTCTCCGTAAAGGAATCACTTCCGATGAGATACACCCGTCCTCGTGAGAAATGGTAGAATAGCCTAGGGAAAGCCTAGCAGTCCTACGCTTCTATGACGTATCAAACACGTGTCGCTTTAATGAGTCTTTACTCATGGTGCCTCTTTGCAAAGAAAGTCATGAATCGAGAGCAAATGATGGGACGTAATCTAATACTTAATCAAAGGTGCGATTGAGGGGCCCAAACCCCGGTGGCCCACAACACAAAAGAGATTACCCCTTGAGCTAAACAACCTAATAGCTACCGATCAAGGAGCAGATATAACCCAGTATTACCAAATGACTATCCTCAATGGCCATTCATTTGATCTACCGAAGGGTCTTAGTCGCTCCGTCTATCGAGCAAGATTTGTCATTTATTTTCCCGATCGGGTACTTAGCCATTGGTTCACCGAGTGAACAAGCCCGAAGGCCCCGCATTGACCTAACAACCGACCGATAGCCAACGACTTTATTGATCTTAAGGAAAGATCGGAGCACTCAACGACTTTGATTCCCTGCTTAAAAACGGTATCTCCAGAATCTTACGAATAAGGAAAATTCCCACATGATAAAAATCGCAATCATTTCGAAATATTGAACTCCCGAAATTTCCAGATCGTTTCCATAAGGAAAGTAGGGTTACAACGCCCCGAAAGCATATGATTTTATCATGTATAAGATATTCTCAAACCGTCCAAGTCAGGTACGTTTTCTCGACTCTACACATTGAGCACACTAGTCACAGAGAATCTCTCACTCTCTAAACTTTCAGTCTGTTTCTTTATATTCGAAAACCACTATTTCTGATTTGAGCGTCAGAGGCATCCTCCGGCGATTTTTATAGATTTCATATCCCATCGACAACAACCGTTCAAATCATTAATTAGTCGATATCTATAGAGTCACAACCACCTCCAACAGTATCAAATAAATTATTGAATTACATTAAATACTATATTTTAGAATCATAATAAAATTATAATCTTGAATAGTAATTTTAAAACAATAGGTATAAAGGGGAAGTATTTGTTGAC
Organism: Dillenia turbinata; assembly: GCA_037126225.1. Classification (NCBI taxonomy): domain Eukaryota; kingdom Viridiplantae; phylum Streptophyta; class Magnoliopsida; order Dilleniales; family Dilleniaceae; genus Dillenia; species Dillenia turbinata. Next base: position 378,534 of record JBAMMX010000028.1, on the reverse strand, counting down.
ATGATCAATAAATCTTGTTTTAATTAGAAATAGTTGGTCATTACTCCAAAAAATGAAAATTTTAGAAAACTTGTAAGTTTGTAAATAAAATGGGTGTGTGGAAATAAAGAAGAAGATCATCCTCAATTTTGAAATAAGTTGGAACATGAAATTCCAGAGAGGGCCAGCGTACGCTGTGATTGAATTTCAGACTTGACCTTCGAGTCTTTCACATCTGTTCTTATTCTTAACCCCGTAATTCTTCCCCTGAATTTTATCTATTTTGAAACAAGACATAATTATCTTCTCTCTTTCCCTCCGTCCTTGCCTCTCTCTCTCTCTCTCCTTCTCACTCTCTCTCTCTACCCATCTCACGCCGCAGTCCAATGATTTCTCGAACCCAGACTCTCTTAACTACCCCATCAACTTCAATTTTCCCGACAACAAATTCCCAATTTCACAAACAATCAGCAGCATCAAGTTGCAGAATCAAACTGAGAAAGACCCAATTTCGGAAATCGCTGTATCAGACCCTTAAATGTTCAGCTACAGTAGTTTCAGAGCCAATCCGAGCAGAATCAGAGCACAAACCTTCGCCTGCAGAGGTTTCAAGAACAATAATGGAGTTGTCTTCCGTCGGAACTATTTCAACATTGACTCATGAGGGTTGGCCTCTTGGTTTTGGCGTTCGTTTTGCTGTTGACTCTCATGGAACCCCTGTTTTGTGCTTTGATGCTCCCACTAACCAAATTTCTCCCGACATGAGGTCCAGTCTCCATGTTCAGGTGATTATTTTAGAGAATTTTTTTTTTCGAAGTTTAATTTTCATTCTGTTAGTGTGCTACTGCATATATAAGTTTGTTCTGCGAATGTTAATCGTGGTGCACAACACTTCTAAAAATGTTGCTAAAAATATGACATGGTACAACAATTTTTTTTTTTTTTTTTTTTTTTTTTTTTTTTGGAACTTATGTTGGTGTCATACTTGGTTAAATTTGAACTATCACTGTCTCCATGTACACGTCATGTTATGTCTCATGTCAATTGTTGTGTTGATGCATAGACGTTAGCTAATGGTTGTTTTAGTTAATTCCTACCCAGTTGAAGCAATGTGGGTTGAGGACTCCACAGTGCACAATTCAGGGGATCATTGAAAAGCCTGAAGATAGAATGGCATTGAAGGTTGGGAATTTCTTCATTTTTTCTTTGAATTCTTATGTTCACTTCCAACTTAAAACCATTTTTCTGGAAGTATAATATCAAGCTACAGTTTCTGCTGGCCCCTTAAAATGTGTCTCAAAATGATAATACTATCTGTATTTGTATAAAATGGTCGGCCTCCAATTTGTCAAGGCATCATTTCCTTGTTATTCAAAAATCATCCCAATAACAAAGACTCAGCTATTGCCAACTTCATCACTCTATGATAATTATAATGGTGATTTAAGGTCCCAATCATTCATTTCATTAAGCTCTTTCTCTTTTGTGGTTACTAGAATCGACTTGGTGTTGTGTAAAGTTGTTATGGTGAAAACCAATACATTTACCTCCAAAACCACAACTGGAGATGTTCCTGTGGCCAGAATCTAATCAATGGCAAATAGTGTAAAGTTGATGTACTCTTGGTGTGAGCAGCATCGCTTGATTTTGACTCTCAATTGATTATAAGAATATAGCAAAAGTTTATGCACAGGGCTTATAAACTTGGCATGTGTCCCTGGTTGTTCTGGACCTAACGATCATTGTCTATCAATGTTCTGAACCTCAACTTTGGAGGATCTAAGATTCTGATAATATTCAAACAATTTTATGCCCCTCTGTCTACCAGAAAATCCCCAGAAAATCCCTTACTGAAGTTTTCTTCCAACTTTCTTGGGATTTGACATTGTAACTATATTTCCTCCCAAATTATTGCATAATTTGAGTGGCTTTCGTGCTTCTTTTCTGCTCTGCTTTTGGAGGGAAGTAGGGGGATAGGGATGGCTATAAGAATGACTGGTGCAGGGTTCTTTTTATCTGTGCCTAACTAGTCTCATGTCTCCTAGAAGTCTGCTGACACCCCGTGAAATTTAATGCACAACACCCGTGATATTACAACATTTCTCCTGGTTTTGGGTGGTTCTTTTCTGTTTGCAAAATTTGATGTCCCATTACACCACCAGCAACCTGCAGATGCATGCCTCTTTGGATTCCTCCATATGGTAGCCAAAGAAACATGTGCCTGCAATAAATAACTTAAAATCGCTGCACTAGAATCCTTCAGTCCTCTTGTAGATGTCAACACTTTTTAACATTTTTCTTGGTTCTTTTTTGCATTCTGCGAACCTGTCCCCAGAATAGACTACTGCTTTGGCCTCTTGGACTTTTGCTCATAATGTTATATATCTTATAATCGATTTTACTAGAAAAAGTAAAATGAGAACATTTTTGAAACTACTCCATTTGATTTGCCTCATTACATTGGAAGCAAACTATGACCCTGATAAACAGAATCACCTAGATGTTTGTATCTTCATTTCTTAGAGGCTTCACTCAGTTTGGAAAAAGAGATTTGGAGAAGAAGTGGATGAAAACCTCATTTATGTTATTGCAGTAGAACGGGTGCTTCAAATGGAAGATTTTAATGAGGTATGGTGGTTCTCTGATTATGATTTGTCTTATATTTTTGTTCTTTCCCTTTTAATTATCAGAATTTGCTTTTCCAAATGCTTGTGATTCTGTGTTGGAGAGACTGATAGACAAATTTATATGTTTCTTGAATTTAAGTCAATTATATAACAAAATATACGGTGTTGTAAATTCTTTTTAGGATGGCATGTGGGTCACTTCAGTAGGTTATAGAGGTGCAAAGCCAGACCCCCTCCGTGACTTTGCAGAAAAACTTGTTGATGAGATAAATGCAAACAATATGGAGGATGTTCTTCGCTTCAGCCGCATCTGTGCTGATTTAAATTTTCAGGTAAGCTGCCAACTGAATTTTTTTTTTTATTTTTTTATTTTTTTTACAGATGAACTCTCCTAATTGCACATAAACTCTTAGTAAGATGAACTTGCAAGGGGCATAAGAGAGAGGTCTTTTTTTTTTTTTTTGGTACATAACCTAATCAGTTAGGATCTAAGGTCCCTTTAAGTTGGACAAATTAACTTGTCTAGTTCAAAAGAGATGCCATCACTAAAACACACACACACATATTTAACAACCTAATCAGTGAGGATCTAAGGTTCCATTAAGTTGGACAAATTAACTTGTCTTGTTGAAAAGAGATGCCATTACTAAAACACACACCCACACACACACATATTTAACAAAGTGAGGAGAGGTGTCTCCGATAATTTTTTACGATTTCTTGTTCTTTGAATTATGTTTCTAGTTTCAGATCATACATCATTCATATTTCCTAAGTTTTGTGTTGGCGTGATCAAAATGCTTTATCCTAGAAAACCACATCCCAAGATTCTTTGAGGCATACATCCTTATGCATAATGCTGATAATTGTGTTGCTCCAGTTACCCTGTATCTTGTCATTTCTGTGTCTCTGGTTGTATCTTTTGGTAGTAAGGAAGGTTTTTATAGTCGATGCAACATATGAGCAGCTGAAAACATGAAAAAGGAAATTCAAAATAAAATAGTTCATATTAATCTTACCTGGCTTAAAGGAATTATGAAGATGTGAAACTACCATAGGACTGATATAATGGTTTATGATGTAAAGCCTGGTTGTTCAATATATGGTTCCACTGTGTGTTCAGGACGGACACGAAGGGGGCCAATGCCCCAGAGTTTCCAAAAGTTCAAATGCTTCCCCTAGTGCCCCCACGATTACCAACACTCTGGATCCATCCCTTCCTGGCCAACAACACTTGCAAAAACGAATATATATCTCAAGAAAAAATTGATTGTTTTTTTTTCTTATTTGTGGTTGTCCTAAGGGGTGTCCTGGTGTGCTACATCAGTTCACAGCTTCCCCCTTTTCCTTGTGGGTTTTATTTATTCATTTTTAAGATCTCATTGTTTCCCCCTACTTCAAACTGGCTGTCAGAGTTGGTTTCCCCTGAAAGAAAAATGAATTTTCATCAACTTAACCAACCTTTTTGGTTGGCCTAGAGTTATCTTAATAGTTTTAAAAAGGACATATTTTGGCTTTGCAGGTTTCAGAGGCAAAAATTGTATGGGTTGACCGTTTAGGCTTTGACATGCGCCTCTGGTCTGCTCAGAATGGTGTTTATGAAATTCGAATTCCTTTTCCTAGAGAAGTAGCAGATGAGAAAGGGGCAAAGTCTTCATTTAATTGTATGTCTCAACTTGCTTGGGAAGTTGAAAAGAATTTCCAGGCATTAGATTTTGAGAAGGTGAAACAATTGAAGCAGATTATTCACAGAAGAACGTAAATGGTGACCGGAATTTTGGTTTACCTAGAAATCTTGGTAGTAAAAGTCTCATAGAGATTTTGTCCCCCTCCCCCCTTTCTTCTGATCTTCTTGTCCGAGCTTAGATTAGATCCAGAGGCAAATGTAACGTTTCCTGGCTGTGTATCTCACCTAATTTTGCCAACCCCCTCCCCCCAAATATTGTGTTGTAACTGTTTGGCCTTAACTCATACTTCAGTTGAAACTGAATATGTTCGCTTTACCATTTCAGAAGGATTACCTGAGAGATGGGAGTCCAAAGTTTTGATGACAGTTTATGTCTTATGTTGCATTGTATGGAAGATGCATTGTGCTTCTGTAGTTGAGATGTGCAGATGAGGAAGTTTGTTATTTGCTGAGGAAGTATTCTTGGAGGCCTGCAGTTTACAGGAGGGCTCAGCATCCTGGACCAAGACAAGGATACTAATGGCCTACTTACAAAGCACCGTGTAGCAAGGCATTACCTAGCAGAGTAGTGATGCTATTCTTTGACCTAAGCCCCTTAATGTCACTTGGGAAACATGAGTATATATCCTTGAAAGGATTCAAGACTGCCTTGGAGTGTGGCGATCCCTGCAGGGGGAAGGCAGAGTGCTTGCTCGGATGTCTGGAGGTGGATGTGTAAAGCTTGGGCAGATTATTCAAAAGGGCCTCATCTAGCAGGTTGGAGGCCACAAATGTAGTGGTTGAACTCTGGTGCTGTTCGTATGGATCTTGGGCTTCTTTGGGACTAGGGGGTCATCGGGGGTTGCAATAGTTTTTGAAGGCCATTATCCTGTCAATCTCTACAATATACGTATATATATATATTGGTACAAAGCGAAGGAATGCACAAGACAAGAAACAAGAAAGAGACAAGCAGAAAAAGTAACGAAATAGCAGAAAGCTAGACATAAAAGCACTAAACCACATACGGAGAGGGAGTCACCCTACTTGTTTTCGATTAGGCCTCTGCTTCTAATTCTCTCCACACCTATTTTGTCTTCTTGGATTAGCTGAAAGATTGAAGAAGTCGGGTCGTTTGATTCTGATGTCCTAACTTCGCTATCCTACCCCAAACTTGCTAAGTGATTTGCATAACAATTTGCTTCCTTGAAGATGTGATGAATGACTTCAAGTTGATTCATAGCTTCTCTGCATTCTAAGAGGGCATGCTGAAGTGGGTGGTCATCTTCGGGGAGGTTCTCAAGAAGGTTTGAGAGAGTTGCTGAGTCCGCCTCAACCTCCATATGAGAGAAACCTCTCCTCTTGGCCATGAGAAGACATTCTCTTAGACCCCAAAGCTCAGCCTTTAAAGACTTTAGCCTGCCCTATGTTAATTGTAAAACCTGCAACCTAATTTCCATAGCTATCTCTAAAGATACCTCTAGAACTTGCATGGTTCGACTCTTTGGAGACAGTCCCGTTGGTATTTAGTTTTAGCTTTCCATGCAGAGGAGCCAAGTATTTAATCTTCTTCTCTTCCCTTTAAACTTCTCCATCCAAACCAGCCTACCTTCTATAGCAATTTTTCACAGTCCAGATGTTGCTCGCTGGCTTGGGTATGGTTAAACATGTCTTGTCTATTGGCTTCTGATTTCAACCAATTGAGAGGACTAGTTGAGGTCCAGAATTCTTCTTCTTCTTCTTCTTCTTCTTCTAACTTAGGGCAGATTAGCTTCCATGTTTGGACAACTCTACTACAATCTCTTAAGGTGTGTAGCACCGTTTCCTCAGTGCCGTTACAAATAGGGCAGGTTTTATCATCACAGAAATGTCTCTTATACCTTTCCACATTGGTCATCAGCTTCTCATAGCAAGCTAGCTAAAGGAAAGTTTTGGTTCTCTCTTGGCTCCTAGCCTTCCAAATCCAATTCCAGTTATCTCTTGCCTAGCTTGATTGAGGGGAGAATAATCTATCCAGAGCTTGTAGGCCGAGGCAACAGAAAATATCCCATTACTGGTTTCCCTCCATACAATAGAATAAGAGATTCCTCTATTTCTAGGCACGATGATGCCTTTAATCTGCTTTACTTTTTTCCCGTGGCAGAAGGTCACTCACAGTCTCCACTTTCAAGCTTCCTCCTTTAGTTAAGAAGATGCTAACTATTATATTCGGCGCCTGTATGTTTTGATGGTTAGCAATACAATCCTTTAGACAGCCTTCTACTATCTAGTAGTCAGACCAGAAATTAATATCCTTTCCATTGCCTATCCGCCAAATTATGCCTCTCTTAATGCAATCCTTGCTCTTTTGCATGCCCCTCCAAAGGTTTGTTCCACCCAAATTTCTTATATCACTCATGAAGTTTGCTCCCTTTAAGTACTTATCTCTTGGCACCTTGCACCAGAGGGCATTATGACCCTTCCCCAACTGCCACCCTAGCTTGACAAGCATGGCCATGTTGTTTTCCTGAGATTTTCTTAGATCCAATCCCCCTCATTTTTTGATTTGCAGACTTTTTCCCATTTAACCAAGTGAATTTTCTTTCAATCTTCCACATTTCGCCAAAGAACGCTTCTATTTAATTTATCCAACTTGTTGCATGTCTCTGGACAACCAAGCCGAGTGCATGGTGTAAATTGGCACCGCAGACATGACTGATTGGATAAGAGTTTTTCTACCAGCCATGCTCAAGAGCTTGGCCTTCCTATCACTTAGCTTCTTTTAGACCCTGTCTAGCGCATGTTTGTGAAAGTTCTTCCGCATTCTTTGATGCTTAATAATTCACACCGAAGTAGGAACCAATGTCGTCGAATATGAGAATTTTGCTGGCTGTAGCCAGAGAATTCTTAAGAGTCCAAGGGGCCCTTGGAGAGATCTAAAGCCAAGACTTGTCGAGGTTTATGTCTATACCACTTTCCACCAAGAATTCTCTCAAACATCCCATTACTTCGTTGAGATTCAGGTGCTCCACTTCAACAAACAATATCAGATCGTCAGCAAAAAAAAAAGAGATAGGAAATAGTAGGCGATCTTTTGGTTATTTTCATTGGATTCCACACCCCTTTTTTCACTCTATCTTGAATCATGTACACAAGTCTTTCCATGACTAAGATGAAAAGGTACGGGGAAAGAGGATCGCCGTGTCTCAAGCCTGGCTAGTCTTAATCGCAGGTAAAGTCTCGCCATCCAGATAAGTGACACTTCTCCACTTGTGACGATAAACATGATAAGTTTAATAAGGGAAATGTGGATATCAACATGTTGTAGGACTTTACCTAGATAGCTCTAACTCATGTTATCGTAGGATTTTTTTAGATATATTTTTAACACCATTTTTTGTCTTCTGCTTTTGGACTTGCAGATTGAATATATAGTTTCTTGCATTACAATGATGTTGTCCACTGTTCGCCTCTCTGGCAGGAAGCTGTTCTGATGAAGACCTATGACTTTGTTGAGGTAAGGCCTTAATCTTTGCACTATCACCTTAGAAAGGACTTTGAAAGAGGTGTTGAGAAGGGTGATAGGTCTGAAATCTCCTATGGTGGTTGGGTTACTTTGCTTGGGAATGAGAACCATCAAAGTTTTGGCATACTCCAAATGAAAAAATCCATCATTGAGAGCTTCATTCACAAAACTACAAATACACCCTTTCACTGTCTCCTAATGTCTTTGTAAAAAGATAGACTACATATAGGACTCGGGCTTTAAAAAACAGCAGTTTTCACTTTCGTTTCATTGGCTTCTTTGGTTAACTTTTCATGGACCTCCTTATCAATTCTTATAACACACCTATTGAATTTGTCATTAGGAGCGTCAACTTGCTTGCTGGCAAACATATCCGAAAAGAAAGAGATGGCGTGGCCTTTAAGAGTTTCTTGATCATAGCACCAGTTTCCGTCCACCTGTAACGCTGTGATTCTGTTAGCTTGTCTTCTTATTCTAGTTAGGGTGTGAAAAAACTTTGTATTTCTATCTCCTTTAGCAAACTAGTTAGCCCTTGATTTTTGGTACTAGAAAACTTCCTCTTGGTCTGGTACTTGGTAGTATTCCTTTAGAAGTATCTCTTCCAAGTTTTGTAGGAAGCTCGACCTGCTATAATTCTTCGAATTTTGGATTCCCTTAAGGCGGGCTAATATATCTCTTTTCCGCTTGAAAATATTCCCAAAAACCATATAATTCCAATTCTTTAGCTCTTCCACAGTGCATTTGATGGCATGTAGGAGAGGGCCTTTAGTTGCATTCTAGGCTTTGGTGAAGACTTCTGAGAAGTTCAGGTGATCTAGCCAAGTTGCCTCATATCTAAATGGCTTACTCTTGCTTTTAGGAGGGGGGTTATATGAGTGCATAACATGACGGGGCAGTGATCCACATGTAAATTAGGAAGAATCACTACTTTATGCTCTGGGTAACTCAATCTAGCCTGGAGGTTGCATAGCACTTGGTCTAACTTTCGTTGGAGAGTGATCTGGCCTGCACATCTTCTTATCCAGGTGAAATTTGCACCTATGTGGTCAGCTTCCATAAGATTGCTCTTAATCTATCCCTGAACCTTTGACATCTATTCCACACTTTCATCTTTTGATTGCTGGTGTCTGCTGCACTAGCAATATCGTTACCTCTACAATATTTTTCGAAACTCCTAGCAGATGCCCTGCCACTCCCTCGTAGTTTGTTGGTATTTTTGATATAATATCCCCTAGTTTTCGTCTTTGTTTAATTGTAGGCAGTGCTCACAATCTTGTGGGTTAAATCAGGTATTTGAGATTTGGCAATTTTGGCAAAGGGACATATTTCTTTGCAACATTATAAGCAATCCAAGAGCACATTCGAGCCATACTTTCCAAGAGTATGAATGCATACGTCGATGAGCTTGGGAGACAAGTACTGTGACATTTTTTCCCCTCCTTTTTGACAAATAAAGAAATAAGAGACCACATGGCAAAACATTAGAAGCAAAATTTCAAATTTGGACACTTCTCTTGGTACCTTCAAGCCGGCTAGAGGATTAAGGCAAGGGATCCCCTCTGGCCTTATTTGTTCTTACTATGTGCCATAGATTTCAAAAATTCTATCAATGCTGGAAGCTAAAAGGAAGATAAACGGGTTGACCATAAGCCAAAGAAGTCCTATTATTTCTTACTTTTGCAGATGACAGCCTTTTGTTCTTGGAGGCAAACTTGGACAATGCAGTAGCAATGATGGAAATTTTGATAGGCTATGAAAAAGCATCCAGACAATATAGACAATAGATCAATATTTGCAAGTCATCTATCTTTTTCAGCCTCAACAACCCCACCATTATCATTACTTGGGGATTCAAAGCTTAGAAAGGCATAGCAAGTGCCAGGTCTTCCTGCCTTGGTTGGTAGATCATTGCTTATTGGGTGGAAAGAATTCAAAGAAAAAACTGGGGTTGAAAAGAGAATCCATTCTCAAGCTGAGAGAAGAATCTTGATCAAATCAATGGTCCAAGCAATTTCATCATATGCAATGGGATTTTTTCTTCTTCTGGTAAGCCAGATACCAATTCAGTTCTTTCTATGTTCTGGTGTAGACAACATAATGAGAGGAAGATGTGCTCAATTAGGACAAAATGTGCAAATCAAAATAAAAAGGTGGACTAAAGTTTAAGAGATCTAAGATGTTTTAACTTAGCCATGCTCGCAAAATAAGAATAAAACTCCTCTCCGGGAGTTTTAGAAGGAAATATCTCCCCATGCTTCCTTCCTTAATGTTAAGATTGTAGACAGGTTACCATGGAGAAGTATCTTAGCCAGTAGAAATTTATTAAAAGTAGGTTTATTGTGGAGAGTTGGTAATGGTTAGCAAATAAGCATTTGGTCAGACAAATGGGTGCCTAGACCTCTTTTTTATAGGATTCAGAGGCCTATTCGGAATCTTCAAGGTATACAAAGATTTAAAAGACAAGCAGATCTGTAAAGATTGACCAAATGACAAATTCATGGTGAATAGTGCATTATCAGCTTGCTATTTCAATAGGGTATATAAGATATGGAATCAAAGGATCATCATAACTCTAAAACTCCAATGGAAATTCATTTGGAAGTTTAATATCCCAAGTAGAGTCCAATGTTTCTTATGGAGAGTTTGCTCGAATGCTCCTCCCTCTAAGGAAAATCTCCTCAAGAGACGGATTACTCAATTAGAGGTATGCCTGAGATGTTTAGCGAATGAGGAAATCCATGCGCTATTACTGTGATCCTGGTTCTAGGTGTGAAGGCTTAAAAGAATTTTTCATCATTTCTTGTCTGCTTTGGACTTTAGGAGCTGGTTTGAGGATTGTTTAATGGATTCAAATGAGGAGGAAATAGAATGGAAGGTGATGATACTATGGCTGCTCTGGTATCAAAGATGTATATCTTTTTAGCCAACAAGATATAGAAAGCAGATGCCTAGTTCAGAAGGCCTCCAATTTCTATCTGTATTTCAGGAATCCAGAAGAGGGAAAATACATGCATCAATGGTTTAGAGATTTGAGAGTTGGCTGCCCAAAATGGTCTCCCCCACCGGCTGGTTTTTTTGAAGATGAATGTTGATAGAGGTGTGGTGCTGATCAAGAAGAGGGGCTAATGGGTTTTGGAATAATCAAATATGCACTATGCATATCATTATAAAGAATTATTCTAAAAAATGTACATTATTGGAAAAAAATTTTCGAAAAAGAATTTTTAAAAACTAGTAAGAAGGAAATATTTTAGAAA